>CAJINU010000075.1:52398-524541 GCA_905178165.1 Amoebophrya sp. A25
ACAGAGAGAAAACCAGAACGGGCGAGGGACTCCTTCGGGACCGCGGGCCCCTCTGGAGTCGCCCCGACACATTTGCGGCAGCCCGGTCGAGGCTCATTGGTGAGCCTCCTCCAAGCTCCTCGGAAAGCCTGGGAGGCTGTGCGCGGTTTTCCTTATGCAGGGCCAGAATTTTAAACGCCGGGCAAGGGTGTATCGGTAGCCGGAGGGATTGCAGAGGAGACGAGCACGCCGAGCGAGCGGCGAAACCGATACGGGAATGGCGGAAGCATCTGGACAGAGCCCGGAAAGACGGAGGCGAAACCGATAAGGAAACGGGAAAAGGAGAGAGACGAACTGGCCCCGCGATATAGGGACTGGCGTGCCAAACTGTGAAGAAAAGTGGCAAAGTGCCGAAATGGCTCAGAGGTGCCGCTGCCCCCTAACGGTTTCGCTTAAGCGTTTCGCGAGGAAAAAACTCAAAAAACGGGCAAAAGTCCGGAAGTCACAGCCACGCGAGGAAATCTCGTCGCGCTAGAAGCTTAAACGCCGGGCGAGCATAGTAAACTACAAAAATTAAAAAACGGGCAAAAATCGGGAAGCCGCAACGAGGTCAGGGAATCTAGTCGCGCGATAATTCTAAGCGCCGGGCGAGAGTCTCACAGGACAGCTTCGCGCTCAGTGTCTGCTATTCCCTGACTGCGTCCGTCTTCGACTCATTGCGGCCAGTAAAGGCCTTGAAAAGAGTTGCCTTCTGAGGTCGATCATCTTTCCAAGTCAACGAAGGCCACGCCTCTCGTCGCGCCATCCGACGGCAGGAGGAAGACGCTCAGCACCGAACTCGCGACCTGCAAAGGCGCGGCCGTTCGATCGCAGCCAGTCAAGATCTCGAAACCAGGCGACTTGTGAGGGGGGCCACCTTCTCAACTTGGACAGGGCTGCACTCTTCAGGTAGTTGCGGAGACTGTGCGCCATCTAGTGGCCACGTCGAGGGCTTACGCGTCGCCTTTTTGGCTTTTTGACTCGCGCGATCGTTAGTCCGTTTGCCTTCTCGCGAAGTTGGTTCCTCGCGCCTTCTTCCCGCCATTAGGTGGCCCGCAGTCCTTGCAATTCGCCCGGGGGCGCGACTCTCTTCGCGTTGAGGAAGTAATCTCCTTAAGAAGGCGCCCGCTTTCGAGGCCTTGCCTGTCCGCGTTCGTGGGCTCGTTTGTCTGCCTGTCGCGAAGCTGGTGCCTGAGCCCCCGCCTCCGCCATCAAGTGGCGCGCAGTCCTTGCAACTGGCTGAAGTGTGTGACTTCCTTCGAGTCAGAAAGCTGACCCCCTTAGGGGGCCGCGGCTGTCGGGTCTCCTGTCCGCGGTAAGTCGATAAGAGACGCGCAGCGCAGAGCTGCCTAGCGGCCGGCCCGCGGTAAGTTGATAACAGACGCGCAGCGCGAAGCTGCCTAGCAGCCGGGCCGCGATAAGTCGGCAAGAGACGCGCGCCGCAGAGCTGCCCAGCAGCCGGCCCGAGATAAGTCGATAAGAGACGCGCCGCGCAGAGCGGCCGGGCAGCCGGCCCGCGATAAGTCGACAACAGACGCGCAGCGGGGAGCTGCCTGGAAGCCGGCCCGCGGTAAGTCGATAGCAGACGCGCAGCGAGGAGCTGCCTAGTGGCCGGCCCGCGATAAGTCGACAACAGACGCGCGGCGGAGAGCTGCCGAGCAGCCGGCCCGCGATAGGTTGACAACAGACGCACAGCGCGGAGCTGCCTAGCAGCCGGCCCGCAATAAGTCGACGACAGACGCCCGGCGCGGAGCTGCCTAGCAGCTGGCCCGCGCTAAGTCGATAAGAGACGCGCAGCGCGGAGCCGCCTAGCAGCCGGCCGAGTTCAGCGACTGCTGTCAAAGTCGCGGCTTTTTCGCTACTTGTGCTCGAAAGGAGCGACGGGGCCCCACTTTCGTGCGAACTAATGGCAAAAAGGCCCATCCAGCTAAGCTGGCCCCACCTAAGTAAACTGATGAATCTGACCAAACTAACTGAACCAAACTCACCGAACGAAGCGGGCCGAACTAGGCTGACCAAACTAGGCGGAGCAGGTTAACCCTGACGGAACTGACCAAACTAAACCAACCCCACCGGGCTAGCCTAACTGAGCTCACCGGACTAAACTCACCGAACCAAGCTCACCAAGCTAAACTAACCCAACCCGACCAACCTAACCAAAATTGCCCACATTCGCTGACCCAACGAATCTGGCCGAACTTCGCCGACCTAACTGAGCTAAGCCAACCGGACTAGGCTAAGCCAACCTAACTACGCTAAACCAACCTAACGCAACCAACCCAACGAAGCCAACCGAACCAACCTAACCCAACTAAACTGACCCAGCGAAACTGACCCAACCAAGCTAACCCAACTAAGCTAGCTAAGCTGACCCACCTAAACTAACCGGACTAACCTAAATTGCCGCGCCCAAATCGAACTCGCCGCACCTGACGAAACTAGCCCGAATATGACTAACCTAACCAAACTAGCCCAACTTTACCGATCTGACGCAGCTGACCTAGCTACACTAACCCAACCAACCGAACTGAACTGACCCGGCCAAGCGTACCGATCTGGCCTAGCCTGTCTAAACTAGCAGGACTATGCTGACCGATCCCAACTGAACTAGTTAAACTCAACCAGCCAAACCCAACGGACGGGGCTCAAGTAACTAAACCTAATTGGCCTAGCTCAGCTGACCCAACTCGACTGGCCCAACAAACTCTACCGACCAAACCAAACCAACCCAACGCCACACGAACCAAACCAACCAAGTGGCACCGACCTAACCAGGCCAACCCAGCTGAACCGACCCTGCGAAACCAACTGGGCGCGGGCTTGACTAAGTAACCAAATAGGACCAACCTAACGAAACTGCACGAACCTGGCGAAACTGCACGAACCTAACGAAACTGCGCCAACCCAACGAAAATGAAACAACCTAACGAAACTGGAACAACCGAACGAAACTGGACCAGCCCGACGAAGCTAACCTAACGAAGCCTACCGAACTAAACCGACCGAACCAAACCAACCCAACGAAGCTAACGAAACTAGCCTAAGCTAATGGGGGCATCCTATCGGGACTGCGCTAAGCTAACGGGACTGGACTAACCTAACGAAGCCAACCAAACGAAACTAACCAAACGAAACTAACCAGACGAAACTAACCAAACGAAACTAACCAAACGAAACTAACCAAACGAAACCAACCAAACGAAACTAACCAAACGAAACTAACCAAACGAAACTAACCAAACGAAACTAACCACACGAAACTAACCAAACGAAACTAACCAAACGAAACTAACCAAACGAAACTAAGCAACCTAAGTAACCGAACGAAACCAGCGAACCTAAAGCAACTAACCTGACCAAGCTAACCTAACCAGCCCCGCCGAGCTAACTTAATTCACCTCCCCAAAGGGAAGAGCCCCGCAAGGTTGAGGCAGCTGCCTGCGTGTTCCGATGCGGTTGCGAGTCCATAGCAGAAATCCCGCCCCCCTGCCTTGTCATCCGTAAAGTCTGATTGTCCAGGAGAGACATCGACAGGCGTGAAAACTCCGTTCGCACGACGGGGCGGCTTACTTTGGCCTCAAGCTCAAAAACGCCTGCGGACTGTTGTTTGTCCAAAACGGTTGAACAATATGCGTTCACCCGTTTAGACATCGGGTGTCTACTGGAACTTTCCAGCAGAGTGCACGCGGTTCGTGACGACGCAGCTTGTCTGGGTGCTACCGTGTCCCCCGTCTTGTATCTCATGGGAGGAGAAATCTTTTTTTTGTTGAGTTACCGAAGTGTGCAAACGCGAAGACGAAGATGATCCACAAAAAAAGTTTTTCCGTCTTGGAGACGTCTTTCTGAGGTTTTCCGCTGCGGCTTAGGATTTTTTTCTGGCCGACCTTCAGCCTAAATGTTTTCAAGCATCCGGGGTCTCTGTCTCAAAAAGGTCTAGGAATTCTAGAACGCGGGGTAGAAGATTTCACTTCATTGAGTGCGCCTTCCCCAGAACGCGGGGAGGGCCAGACAACAGGGCTGTCGGCTATGTCTCGCGTTGGCGCGGTTCTTTGGGTGGACGATTCGATAAAGCCTCGGCGCGAGGGTACTTTAGGCTGTTTGCTTTGCCGACAATTATATATGGTGTGATGGCAAAAATACAATTTGGTTGATTTTTTAGGAGAGTCATTAGTGTAGCTAGTGCCTTCGCTGATAGAATATAGATAAACTTTTCGTGCCGTCCTCTTCAGATATTCCGCGCAGGGCTCGTGCGCTTCCATTGAGCCGGCCAGGCACCGGCCCCCGGCACTTGCAACTGGGCACTGCGAAGATACGTCCTCCACGAACAAGATGGTTTGTAGAAGACGATCCCTACCGCGGTGCGCGGTTTCCACTTTCCGGTTTTGCAGCGAAATTAGTTCGTCACGGATCCGCCAAAGCAACAGGCTTGAAAACCGGAGAATTGGCGGCAACGCAACACAAGATTGCGACGCGTACTGCTGACCACCTCCTGACGCTCTCAAATCCCGTAAGTGAATCAGATGAAGAAGTGGCACATTAAGGGTCTTGTCCCTAATTCATTTTCATGTGGAGTTAGTTGTCGATAATTCATTTCCATGCGGAGTTTGGTGCCGCATTGAGGAAGCCTTGTCTAGCTTTACGGTTCCCAGACAATGACGGGCTAAGGGCTCTGTCTTAGAAAATGAAAGTGGCCTGTCGAGATTCTTCTAAAGAGACCACCAAAGAACAAGGAAGCCTCGGAGTGCAGCACAACAAATTGTGCGTCCCGCGGAAAGTGTAGTAGCAGGACAAGTCGCGACATTCCGCAGGGATGAGTTTGGGAACGTTATCTTTGATTTTGAAGAAAAGCAGGCGGGGGAAGTAGGTGAAAATAGATGTCCACTAGATGAGAAAAATACCCACTCGAGAACCATCGTCGCTGGCAACGTAGTTCTAAACTTCGAACAGAAAGAAGCGGGGGACAAAGATATTAAGACTTCTCCAAATACTAGTACTTTTCAAACTCGTAGTACTAGAGTGGCCTGCTCCCCTCGTCGCGAAATACGTCCTGCTCTGGAAGCCGTAGTAGTGGACGAGCGAGCGTCTCCGAAAAAATTCAGTAGCAGTGGCGAGGACGGTCCGTTCACAAAGAGTGCTCTAGCAAGTTTACATTTCCCGCAGGATGAAGAGGAACGCAACACGTCATCGCTGCTGGCACCGTCGCCACCTGCGCCGCGCAAATCGTTACCCAATACTCAGTTGGCACAGCTGTACGACCGAAGGCGCGTCGTAGCGGCGGCAGCCCGCGAACGGTCAACCACAACTTCACCGATAACATCCTCACACACAGCCACGACGATACACGACACTGGCTTTGTGAACCCGTCACCTGCGTCCCACCACATGCCTCCAACGTTGCTCACTGCGCCTTTCTCGTCTTTTACAACCGGCGCGCCGCCAGGCGACCTATTCCGAGGACATGCGGCGGATTGCAATTTCTCTTCTTCGGCTACTTCTAAGAGGAAAAATGATAATGCAAATGACAACAAGAATCTTGTTGCGGCCAATAGCGGTGCTCGTACAGCAGGAACAGGCGGTCTCCTCACGACTACATCTTTTAAGACTTCTGGGAATCCATCAGCCGAAGCATCTTGAGCCTCAGTCTGGTAAAAGACGGGACAGCCTTAATTGGTGATTACGTTCATTTTCATAAAGAACTCTGTCTGGGGGAACAGGTCCAGGATGACTTTCAAGATGGACTTCCCGGGAAGTAGTTCTAAGCTTTGCTATTCTTCAAGAGTCAACATTGGTGGTGAGTTTTGTGAAGACTTTGCCGTGAACACGGAGGGATCTTCCTCATGGACGACCAGAGGATCAGTTCCGCCTAGCATGTCCGTAAGCAGCAGTGGCGCGACGCTTCTCTCGGCTCCTGAGAATGCGTCGATGAACCACGGAGTTGAACACGATCAACTACACCACAGTGCCTTTGCAAGTAAAAATGTTCTTGATCATCCTGGAGCTTTATCTGGCACAAACTTTCAAGGTCAATATGGCACTGTCAGGACCATGTCTCAGGTGAAAAGTACTGATGGTCCCTTTGCGAAAACTGCGTCATTACCGGCGGACAAATTCTTGCACAGGGATTTGTCGAAGGAAATTGTAAAGCGTGTCGGACTAAGTAGTGCTGCGGGCTCACGTCTATTCGGAAGTCATGGGCGCATCAAGCCGACCTGGCGCGAAGAACAAGCTGGCGGAGGATATGCGCGAGCCTCTACTGTGAAGAAGATAGGAGGCACAGCAACATCAAGTAGTTCTCGCTTGTCGAATAAGAAAAGTTCTGCTTGTTCCCCGCGAAGCCATAACGCAGCGGGTGCTGCTGGAGCTTCTTCTAGCACATTAAGTCGTACTGAAAACAACAAACAGGAGCAGCATGACGAAAATTGTCCTCGCCCCTCCACTTCGTATTATGAACGCGAGAATGCCAAGCCAGCCTTTCACTATTGGACGCCGCTAGTCGAACCAAGTGCTGAGCTTCGATGGAAACTCGAGCTAGACGAATGCCTAAAAATTCTTCGGGAGAAAACTTGAAAATCTTAGTGGTGCCCCATGCATTATTGTTGTTCCGAAAGTCAATAGTAAGCTGATTTGCTTAGTAGAAAAAATTCCAGTCGTTGATGAAAAAATCAGAGGCCCTAGTACCGAAGACGAAAAAAGTCCTAGTACTGAATAGGACAAAACGCTGTTGCCTAATAAAAGAGGCAATGATTTCCGTGCATGATGAACAAAATTGTAAAGAAAACTCGTGTAACAGTTTTCTTGTGTTCTTATCAAGCGTGAACAGACCTTATTCGTATGGCGCAAGTTGTTTACTTAGACGACCCTAGCAGTGTGAAAATTCTTGCTGTGACATTGCCGCCGCTGTCTTGCGTAGTATCCCGTAGGTCTTACAGAAAATTTTTTTTCAACAGCATCGTTGGCATAATGCAACTTTTCCTAGCAGGAAGGAAGTGTCATTGGTAAACTTGCTTTTTTCAGAAATCCGAATAATCGATCAACGAAACTATTTGATCATGGATCTGCGAACGATTTCGTGTTCGCGAAAATTGCATTCGGAGTGTCGAGATTTTGCGTCTGTCTTAAATGTATCTGTGAAAAGAAGAGAAATGAAAATGTTCCTATGATGTTCTCGGGAGACGAATTTATACCAGAACCTCAATACGTATACGAGTAAAAATGTCTGTTCGAAGGAGAAAGGAACGCGAGAAGAGAGTCGGTTACCATGAGCAAGAGAGAGGAGCAGTGTACATGAATGGCTCTGTATTTCTAAGATCGGGGTGCATCTTTTCTCGGTACCTTTCACACTCTTCTGAGCCTGGCGTATCGTTACTTTGCGCTTTCTTGTATTGTTCATTCACGAAAAATCAATTCCACCTTTCGTGTTATTTTCAACAGGGCGTCGAAACTCCAAGTTTTACTTTGCACCCACGTGGCAAGATCGCTGAACTCTTTTTTTAATCATGTTCTTTTTTCATTTTTTAGTTCAATTCTCTCTGAAGGTTTCTTGGTTCACCTACATTGGCGTGAATACTACTATCTGACTGAAGAGTAAAATTAGAAATGCTTTCCTTGGAATAAAATCAAGAAGTTATGATAAACGTGGACAGGAGAGGGAGCAAGAACGGCAAAGCAGGGGTGTCTCGCGTCCGCGCGGCTCTGCAGGATGCCGTTGTCCGGTCAGCAGAATATAAGTCGCCCCTAAGCATAACCACTGGGAGTAACAAAGGGCCGACAAGCGTGAGTGGACCACCAAGTACGAAAGAGATCTATAGCGGTCGTGGGAGAAGCGGAGAGTCTCCAACGGCTTTTACCCTTGTGAAAAATAATACCTCATCGAAAAGTACAACTCTTACAACTGGCGCCTTGTCGTCAGCCGATGCCAAGATAAGTCCGTCCCCTTCGAACAAGGGGAATCCATATGCAGAAAATGTGGCGAGTAAGTATGCTACCACAGAATACTGGGATGAACGGTTTCGATGGATGATACGAAGCCCGAAAAAGCAAGACTCGTCGCCGAAGAAGCTTTTCGGTGTCTTGGCCAAAACTTCTTCACCAAAAAAAAGTGACCAGAATCCAAATGGTGCCAACAATGCGGTTGAAGGGAGTACGGTAGCATCTGCAAGTTTATCTGTCACAAGCGGAGTTGGTGCTGGCAATGTTGGCGGCACGACAACTCCTGGCACCAATAAAAATGGGAAAGCTCCTCCTGGTGCTTCTGCTTCCAATGTCTCCTCTCCCGACAACAAGGTGGTGGTTCCTATTCCCCGTGAAGAGTTCTACAATGTGCGATATTCGCATGTTGCTAGTGACGTCCGTAGATTTCTGGAGACGCAAGAGAAAATTCTGGGCCTTTCTCCCTACGCCAGAGACACTCGCCGGATTTTGCATGTTGGATGCGGCTTTTCTCATTTCGGAACGGGCTTATGGCACGATGGCTACCGCCTCACCGTGAATTGCGACATAAGTCCCGTAGCGGTGCGAGTGATGCGAGAGGCGTTTCCAGAGCAAAGATTCGCGCTCCTAGACGTGATGGACATGGTCACAACTACTGGACCACCAGGTGGAGGTACTGCCACTAGTGTAAATAGAGACATATTTATGAACGCAGTGCCACTGCATCAACGCGCTACGACGGTAGGGGCACAGGCGGGACAGGCGAAAATAAGTCATGAGCCCGTGGAAGAAGTCGCTGGAAAAACCAGTGATCCTGCTACAGCACCATCGAATAAGGATGACACGATAGCAGGTGCTGCAACAAGAATTGAGACTGCACCAACGAGGGAGACCGCAACAAGGATGAACAAGGCGGTGACGGAAGTAGCAGGCCCGGAGACTCCCGAGCAAGGTCAAAAAATCGAGAAAGCGAAGGCCAAAAGCGTTCATGCAATTGTGGACAAGGGAGTTCTAGATTCTCTACTCTGTGGTTCGGGTGGCCAATCGCGTTTCAAAACCTGCATGGATGAGGTTCACAAAGCTTTGATAGACACGGAGGGTTACTTTATAGCGCTCACTGGCAGCACGCTGACCATGACTCAACTCGAAGCCTTAGCGGAAACAAGAGCTGGAAATCAGTTCTCGAATATCCTTGGAGAAGCGCCAGCGAGGGGTGATTTTCCGTCACTTGATGTTGCTCAACAAGGGGGCGCGACTTCTGTAGCATCGAGGGATCAAAAAGCGAATATGAGCCATACAAGCGTCGCCTTTCGCAACAGAGCCAAGGCTATTGCGCATCGCAACAGGAGCTCTGCCGGGAGGGCGTTGTTGACGAGCGTGAGCAAAGAAACACCCTCTATACCAATTGCCTCTTCTACGTCGAGTTTGAGTAAAGAGACGTCTTCTACGAGTACTAGCACAACGACCGAGCAACCGCCGGCGGGAAGTGCGCGCAACGTTGTAAGCGCGATGCGGTCGACTTTTGGGGGACGTTTTGTCGCAACACGGGCACCAAAATGGAAACTGATGGAAAAGATCCCCATCCCAATGCCCAAACAGCCTCCAGGCAAATATTTCATGTACTGGTTCAAAAAACTCCCAGTTCCTCCTGAGCAACAGAAGTGAAAGTATAAGGGAAGGCAGCTTGTTGTAGCAGCAGAACGAGTTGTGAAGGATCAAGATCCTGAAGGCAGGAGCTTATGCAGTGTTGAGTAGGCATGACAACAGGACGAGCAGTGTTGCACTACTATACTAGGGTTTAGGGCACTGATATATTATAGGGTATGATCTTCCCGCAGAAACCACGTGCGCATGCGGTGGACGCTGTATGGAGTCGTTTTCCTTCTTGGCGCCAACTTCTAAATACAACACTAAATTTGCACACAGCTTACGCTACTGAGATGACACGAGGCGTTTCCTCCATTACTGAATAACCAACCTAAACGAGTGTATCCGCACCTCTCGCGCGTTTATATGGTAATATGTGTTCACGACCAAGACGAGCGACAAGGACGAGCAGGAAGCGTGCGCGTATGCGTGTTGTGTCTCGTGCAGCGTCGTGACAAAATCTTGTCGCTGCGCGTCCTGGCCATGGCAGAGTTAAGATAGACGAGGTCATTTGTGGTTGTAGGAAAGACGAGAATTCATGGTGGAAAGAAAGTAAGAATGTGGAAGTAAAATTGTGAGTAGATGGCTTGTAAGTTTGGCTTTTGAGTTTTGCATGACGATTGAAGCAAGTCGAGCTATGCTGTGTCAAAAAAATATAGGACCAAATATCCAGACTGCAATACTTTCTAGAAACCTGGAAGTGATATTCGCAATTTCTAGAGCTCCTCTACCTTCGCCCTGTTAGACTCACCCAATAGTGAATACGCATACTGCTACAGCATTGTTGTAGTGTTAGGCTTAGATTTTTAGCTAGCTGTGTTTCTACCGGCTCTGGGTACATGATCATGATCTGATCGTATGTGTTCAATTGCAACTGTTACGACTACTCACGATCACAGCACAATCATAGTCGTATACAAGAAGTACCACTTGTGGTCAGAAGTAAGTAATCTAGTCTTCTATCGCCAATATTAGAAACAAAAAGTCTTGTCGTTGTCTACTGGAAAAAAATGGGAGGCTCAGTCTCCTTACCAGTTGAGGAGCTCCCTCAGTCCCAACCGCCTTGGGGCCTCTTCGACGAGCGTACGAACAACAAGCCCGATGGTTACGGTCCCATCTTGTACAACGCTCAGTGTCGAACGGCGGATGGAAAATTCGCACTCAAGAAGACACTCCCCACAGGAGAGCAATCTGGTACTTACACAATGATGTTGTTCATCTTTTTTTCGAGGCTTATAGAATGTTGCTTCGACTGAAAAAGGCGATCATTATCCCTCATCCCTATGGGGTAGAAGGATGGCATTTTTGGCATTACAAGATATAATTACGAGTCTTTGGAGGATGGAACCACATATAATGAACAGTGGTGGAGGTTTTCCTTGAGTCATGTAAACGTGGCGGCGATCGCGTTTGCGCTGGATTCCGAAAGCTCATCAAAACGCATATGGTTGCAGAGACGCCTGGTGGCAAGGAATTCGAAAAGCTGGAATTCGAAAATAAGTACACGTGGCTCACCTGCAAACAATACAATTAAGGCGGGGAACAAGAAGAATATCATGAAGTCGTATACAAGAATGAACAACGTCTCAATCATTATCTTCAGTGAAACAATCGTACACTGAATGTGCACAAGAGCAACATCATGTTGAAAGTGCGAACATATGATGTTCTTTTCTATTTTAATAAAACAAATGACTCCATATTGATGTTTTAGTAGGAGGACCTCTTCTACTAGGCATAGATGTCAAATACCATTTTTAATAAGCAGCAAAAGTGTTCGATTTTGCTGCAGGCTTTGACGCTTTCGCTGAGAAGATCGGGGAGCGGAATAAGGCTAAGAAATCTTTTGATCGGAGCAAGGTTGTGGTTTACGCCGAGACGCAGGTCGATTGGCTCGCCTGTGCGCTTGCTGCGCTCTCCCGGGGTCTGCCGATCGTCACTATTTACGCGACGCTGGGGGAAGATGGAGCGAAATTCGCCATGAACCAGACAAAAGCAGAAGTCGTCATTTGCGATTCCAAGCTTGTCAAAGTGCTTGTTGTTATGCAAAAAAATCAGCATTCTTATAATCCTACCTTGAGAACTTTAGAAATCGTCAGGGAAATCTCAGGCAGACTGCCGAGTAGATGCGCATCATCATCATAGTCCTACCTTGAAGATAAAAATCAATATTGAGAGTCTTGGAGTCTAGTGCAGGTCTATCTTGCGCAATTTTTTTTATATCTCAGCCTATGATCTTCATAACGGTTCATCTTTTATTTTTGTAGCCGCTTCACTTCATAAAAAATAGATTCATCAATGCGTCAATCAATCAATCAATCAATCAAAGTCCTCTATCTTTGTTTTGGAATTCAACTTCGAGTTATTGTCCCAGTGATAAAATTTCTCTCTTCTTCATACTGCCGATTGCGAAGGATTTGCCAAACCTGAAGTACGTGATTACAATGGGCGGCGCGGGCGGGATGGGTCAAGCAATTGACGCCTCAATTTTGGCGAAATTGCCGCCAACGGTCAAAGTAACCAGCGTCTCCGATTGCATCTCGAACGGGGCAGCGTTAAGGGGTGATACCGAAGATTACATGACGCCCACGCCAGATGATCTTGCGGTCATCATGTACACGTCAGGTAGAACCTTGTTTTATAACACACGATCGCCTTCCACCTAGCATGACGTCGTGAATCTGTTTTAGGACTATCATACACTGCTACACCTACAGCTTCTCTTCAAAAAATAATACTACTGTTTCTTAGTGGTTGACGAGTCCTCCCTATAGCTATAATCATCCGTTCCTTATCATACACTGTTACCGCTTCAAAAATATGATGAATAACATTTTTTTACTAGGTACAACGGGTCCACCGAAGGGCGTGATGATGTCACATGGAAATTTTGTTGCATGCATCGTTTCCGCAACGCGGTGTCTGTCGATTCTGAAGCTGGACGAATGCCCGCCTGGGGTTACCGGAGGATTACCCGATCAAGTAGATTAACTACATCTTTTTATGTGTGAGTAAGTATTTGAATGCTTAGAGGCAAAGACCCTCGATGAAGTACAAGAAGCTCATATTTTCTAGTAGTCTTACTAGTCACTAGTAGAACAAGAAACTACTTTCATGAAAGTCTGTTTTTCTGAGGAAACAAAATTGAAGCAGCAGCGGTCAGCGCGCGTCGCGTGTGCTTCTTTTCAAATAGTAATCTCATTGTAGAATTCTCGCAAAGTAGTCTTCTTGGAGCATTTTTCTCTTTTTTGGTTGACGTAGTCAATCAACGGCGGCGAAATTGAACTATGAAAAGGGCGCGAAGACAGTACCGAATCGGTGCCTTTCTTGCAGGGCGGAAGACGGGGGCCCCGCAGCTCCCGGCAGCCTCCCAGATAATGTAAAATTTAGATATTTCATCCACCTGCTAGTACTTCTGAAAATGACTGTGAACAACGCAGCAATCAGAAGCATTGAAGAATACATTTTCAGTTTTGACAGGGTCTCACGACAAGATGCCATAGTAGAAGTTGAAAGTAATTTTACAACTATACATGGAGAATTTCTAGAGTGTAGAAAAACAAGGACAAAAACAAAAGTTACTCTGACACAGTGATAACGAGTGAGGGCAAAACGACTACAACTACACCACTTCACGTGTGCCGACTGCGTGCGACCATAATAATCGATTAGTCATCTGTGTGCCCGTGCGACCAGAATAGTTGAGTAGTGTGGAGAGTAGAAGGCTCCACGCGATCAGTTGCAGCGACGCCCCAATTATTTTCTAAACACACAACATTCTTATGTTTTCGCTTCAAACAAGTTGTCATTACCATGACCGGTATTAGCTATCGCTACGTAACCGTCATCACAACTACAGTAATTCGAGCAAGTGCAAGTCCTACGACGTTGCTTGATGATAAAAAGACCCCTGCTTACTCGGCATAGTCTGGCAAGGCGGGTGGATAAACTCAATGCTCTTCCTATAGAGAATGCGAACAGTTTCTGCACCAATTCATCAAGAATTCACACGAAGAACGCTGGCCCAACTCCTATCTTATCTTCCGCTGTCCTATCTATGAATAACCAACAACCTCCACCATCGATCTACTCACAACCATCAATTGATTCTTGCACATCCATTAATTCACAAGAACTACAATAACAGGTATTTATGGCATGTCTTCCGATGGCACACATCATGGAACTGGCAGTGGAGGTGGTTTGCATCAATAAGGGCGTCGCTTTAGCATACGGAAGTCCACATACCCTCACACCAGCTGGCGTCAAGTTAAGGCTCCTTTTCTACTTGTCGCCCTTTCGGAAACACACTAGTCCATATTAAATCCAATACTTCTGTGTTTGATCAAGATCATCAGCACCCTTCGGCTTAACCAAGCGACATTTAATGTTGCATGAACGGCACGTACTTCAAATGAACAGGAAAACTAACACGAAATTATGCGTTCTTGTATACTAAATGTAACTTATGGTACTGCTTGCTTCTAATTTGGCTGAAAGTGCCAGAGTCGAAGGGTGACGCAGAATTAGCGCAACCGACGTTCATGGTTCTGCCGCCTGCGGTCTTGGAAAAGGTTTACGCGAAGATCATGGAAGGCGCGAATGCAAAATGGTATACGGTTACTTTTTCCCTCATATCCTAGGTTTATCCCATCAAACAGGGTATGCAACAATCGTTGCACACGACACTACCTCCTCCACTAATGTGCTGTTCCTTCAATGTTGTTTAGTACTGCAATGTTTACACGTCACGAACACGGACTCAACACAATGAACAGGATTTCGAGTTGGCTCTTTAACTACGCTTTGGAGCAGGGTGACCGCAGTATTGCAACTGGAGAGGGTATCGGCGCGTCGAAAATCGCAAATTCCATCGTTTTTGCGAAGCCGCAGGCGCTACTAGGTGGTCGTCTCAAAGCCATCGGTTCCGGTTCTGCGCCTCTTTCTGCGGAACTCCACAAAGCGCTCCAAACCATCTTCAGCTGCCCGATTAGGATCGGTTACGGGCTCACGGAGACGATGGCAATCGCAGTGGTAGGCGAATGGCCCGATATGGACTTCGGCGTGTGCGGACCACCAACGGAAAGCTGCATGCTGCGACTCGCGGACTGGCCAGATGGAAACTACCTCAACGCGGACGTTTTCAACAAGGCCGTTGTTATGAAAGACAAAGACGATTACTTACTTGTTCAAATAAGTTGTCCTGCTCTGAGTAATTTTTGGATTCATCCCTTCTTGACTCGTGGCCGCAGACCGATCGAAAACAGATCTAGAAGTTTAGACTCATACTACAATCATCGTAGGAGAAGACTCTGTCAGTCTCACATGATGTCGTGTTGCTGTCGTGTAGAACAAGGAAGTGTTGGTGGTAGACACTCTCTGTTCGCATACATCATTCTTATCTTCTTCTCTAATGTCCGCATGCCGCGTGGCGAAGTTTTGATTGGGGGACCTCTGGTTACATTGGGATACTACCAAGACCCGTCCAATCCAGACCCGGAGCTGGTCAAGAAAAACAAAGAAGAATACGTGGAAATGAATGGTGCAAGGTGGTTTCGCACAGGAGATATCGGGCAGATCAACAGGAACGGCGTCCTGCAAATCATTGTTATGGAGTCACTGTAATGAAGGTGAATAAGATTGTAGCAGTGGCAGTTGCTAGACTGTTGTTATCTCGTTACATCATGAGCCCATCCTCCATCTGTATAGAGAAAGAAGAGGCACACGTGCTGGGGTGTTTTAGATACACTCGGTCGTCTGAGCGACGAAGAAGTACTACTTGAAATGTCGACCATGTTGTAGATGATCATTGTTTTTCGTGCACGCACACCCATTCTTTCTAATCCCGATCGCAAGAAAGATTTGTGGAAAGGTCCGCAGGGTGAGTACGTGGCTTTGTCGAAGATTGAGAATATTATGAAGCTACTACCCTTCGTGGATAACGCAATGATGTACGGAAAAACGGGTGGAGCCTTCCCGGTCCTATTCGTGGTGCCAAACGAAAAAGCGCTCGCAGCGATTGCGGCTGAATGTGGCAGCAGCGCATCCGGACTCGAAGCTCTGTGCACTGACGCGAAGGTAATCGGTTCTGTACAGAGCAATATGGAGATGGAGATCATTCAAGCTAGCGGAGCCACTATTTGACTCGTCACTGAATGACTTTTTTTGCACAAGAACTTTAGTACGACGGTGTATATACCCAGAATACTATTTGTGAACGAATTAATATACACAAAATTTTTGACTTCTTACAGCCTGATGACTGTACATTGTCATTATAGTTGTAGAACAAGTCGATCCTGATAACTAAATGTCAAACTTGATGAAACTCAAGGTTGCTGAAGCGGTGAAGACAAAGGTAAACGCTCACTGCAAGGAGGCGAAAATGGTTGCTTTCGAGTTTCCTCAGAAAATCCACCTATGCAAAGATGTCTGGGCTCCGGAGATCAACGAACTGTTAACGGCACAGCTGAAATTGAAGCGACCACAAATCGTCGCTTTTTACAAAAATGAAATTGACAAGATGTACGCCTGATCATCTGCTTTACAACATGTCTACTGGTAATGATGTTGTCATAGTCCACCTGATTTTTTTGAGGTGGGCCTTGGCCCTCGACGGAACGGAAGAGGATTTAAGTCAGGCAAACCCTTATAACTACACTAGAAGTATCGAAAAAATAATAACTCCGCCCAGAACGCGTGTCTATGATATCTCGCCCTTGACTATAATCGCAATCTAGTTCCTTCACATTTCTACTTTATTCATCAACAATGACACGATGATCATGATCACTCCTAATACTACGTCTCACAACTTTTCTGCATCCATGGGATGTCGATAGTAATCAAATTGTCACCAAGTCTGAAAAAAGCCAAAGCAAGCCTTGTATTTTTTGATTAACATCTTGCTAATTCATCTGAGTACGCTGATAGGTGCGCATAAGTAGTCCTAACTACTTTAGTCAAAAGAACAGAATTAAAGGATTAAACTCCTTGAGGTGGGTATCTCATTGCAATGTACATTTACGCCTTTTGAATTATTCACTCTGAGCCTCGTATTGGAACAGCAAACCACGCAGCTATCATCAAAAGTTTTAAACTCCTAGAGTCTGTCTACAGGTCCCCGCTGCACTAACACGACAAAAGAACCACGCGGTTCCTGCTCTGCACACGCACCCATCTCTTGTACAAGTTGAAAAAAACCAAGGGAGGTCTGCTTTTCCATATAGTTGATCACTCATAATTATTCAGAATACGTGTATTGGAAAAACGTGATCTACTGAAGTCCACATGTTGGATGCAATGGAGATATTACACGAGATATCTTCAGAGGAGAGAGCCGTCTCTTCAGCACGTCGCGTAGAACTTACTAGAAAACAGTCTGTGAGAGAGCGACAGAGGGTCATCTTTCTGTGTCTGCGAGTGAGCGTTAGTGCCGAGTCAGCGTGAGTGCGTCTGTATCTTGTGAGTGATACCAAGTTCGTTTGAGTGAAGAAGGTGACGTCATATTATTTTACTTCTGTGAAGATGCGGGAGTCGGTGTGTGTGTGAATCAGCAGATCTTTCTATACAGTAGGAAGCTCGTGAGATTTGGATTTATCATTCTCATTCGTTGATCTCTCTTCTTTCACGTTGAAAATCTGAATCCATACGAATAGGTCTATTTTTTGTTTTAGAGAGTAATTGTTAGATTGATTTTTTTCAACCTTAAATCTTATGATTCCCATGCAGGGTTTTTTCCCTGATGCCAATTTGTAAAGCAAATTCCCTGCACCCTTATTTCTCTCTCCCGGCGTGTCTTGCGCTATTTTTTGTTCTAGAGAGTAATTGTTAGATTGATTTTTTTCAACCTTAAATCTTATGATTCACATGCAGCGTTTTTTCCCTGATGCTAATTTGTAAACAGTTTTTCTTAGTCTTATTTGATTCGACCCATGTCACTCCGCCCGAGAAGTATACCATCACCATCTTTACAGTGTTTTAATTTGTAATTGAGCTTGTTGGTTATTTTTTTTCTAAACTTGGAACGAGGTATAATGATACAAGATGCGGCGGACCGCGAGAGCGCTCCTTGTGAGCATACCGCTGGCTCACATACAAGTGGGTGCTCAGAAATTACGTTCCGCTCGTCGGAGAATTTCGAAGAGCACATTCATGTCAAAGAAGTCGACTGCCGATGATGATGGGTCAGCTTATGACTCTAACGAAGATGCGCGAAAATTGACTGCCGCTACAGGAGCAACGGTTCAAGGGGTGGATGCGAGTAGAAGGCCTGACCACCTATGTGTTACGCACTATAATGGACAACATCTAGGATGCACGCGCAATGTGGACTGGCATATGCATGTTGCCATTGCTCATCAGAGCTGTGCGGTGGATACCAGCGCATGTACCCTGGAGCGGGACTGCACTGTCCGGTTCGAAGATTATACCAGTGGCGCTGGGGATTTAATGACGAGGTGGCACCTTTCGGCAGCGACCTGCACTGAAGACGGTCTCTCGTGTCGCCATGAGACAAAGGAGCTGTCGCAAGAAAGAAGCTGGATGCAGAACCCGCCAAGTGCAGACAATACGAATCTGCTCCTAACTCAATGCAGAGCAGCCTTAGATCTGGCCAAAGACGCGCTGAGTCGCGTGGGCGCGCGGGCAACCGTTGTGCAGCTGGGGGCTACGGCGAACACAATTGGGCCGATATCTCGGTACCTCGGAAGCCAGCGATACGAGGTTGGCGTTTGTAGTCCAGTCGCGGAGAATTTTTATCTGCGCTATGAAAAGCGGGATTGCATAGCGAAGTATGCGACACAGTATATGACCATCGACCTGGAAAGCACCAAACTCAAATGCCTGGACCAGACGGGCAGCGGCTGTCAGGGCTTCACAGCAGATTACATGGGGTCTACCTTCAGTTCCCCCACAAGCATCCGGCTGCACCAACCGGACGCACCAGTCCCGGGAAGCACGTCGTGGGACGCGGATTGCCGCACAGAAGTGGCGGGGTTTGACGTATACGCGCAAGCACACGAGGTTTGTCCGTGTTTTCGTAGCTTTTCGACCTATAACGCGACTAGTGGGCCCTCAGCCGCGGACGCACCGCAGCGGTGTGGTCCGCGTTTCCAGCACCGGGTGTGCCCAGAGGCAGCGCACCCCTACTGCGACGACAACGCGGGTGTTTGCGCTGCGGAGGCACCTTCGGGAGTAGTCTCGATAGGGAAAGCCTCTAGGCCCTACGATGCGGACCAGTTTACTAGCAATCCCTGCAACAAGCTGTCGGACATACCGGTAGAGAAAGGAGCACAAATTTTGACTTACGGGAAATGTGGAATCTACAATAAGTTCACAGAGTGGACGACCGTCGCGACAAGTGCCTCAAAACCGACGGATGCAGGCTTGCGCCAGCCGGAGCCGGCATTCTATGAGAGGGGACTACCGGAGAGTCAGTGTGCGGGAGACTTGCCAGCGTGCTCCGACTCCTGCGCGTCAGCGCACAACGGTGTTTGTGAAGACGGGCTGCCGACGCATCCCACGGATAGCAACGCCGCGAGGACGAAGCTCACGAGTTCAGCGCACCCCGCTAACTTGCAGACAGGCACGAGTTCTGTTCTGCTGCGCGAGGGCGTGGCGAAGTGCCCGATCGGGACAGATTGCAGCGACTGCGGCGTCCGCCAGGGCGGCTGGCGTCGGCTGCTCCACTCCCAGTTGGAGGGGCATCCACTTTTAGATCCGTTAACGCCGATCAAAACTGCAGGAGACATCGAAAAAGCGTTGCTCAACGTGTTTGCAGGACCCACCGCAGCCACGCGTATAGCGGCGTTGCAAGCGGAAATGTCTGGCACAAGGAGGTACCCGACGCTAACGGCGCTCAAGGGCACCCACGAGAGTCTGCCAAACGACTTCGGGGTAACGAAGACTACGGGTCTTGTTGCAGCAGGCGTGCCTATGAACGCCCGCGTGCGCTTCTGCGCAGTCCCGCAGCTGAGATCAGGCGACTTCGCTGCACTCACAGAAGCGCAGCGCGAGACTTTCTATTCGCAGTACTATCGCGACGCGACGCATTGCGTAGAGAGCTTATCGGTTCGGGATCTTTACAACGCGCTTGTCCGTGGACGGGCGTGGAATGTAGGACAGATCCGCAACACGGCTGATGCTTCACCAGGCGGGCTCCCGACTCGCGCAGAGTGCACGACCGCGAACATCAGTTTAGGACACAATCAGGACTCCTGCCTCACGGGTAACCCCGACTACGCCATAACACAAGCGCCTCAGGACGAAGACGCGAGTGCAAGCGGTCTGCCACCAACAAGTGTTCTGGCGGACCCTCTCTTTGCTTTCAACGCTACGAGTGATCAGGGTCGCCCGTTTGTCTTTCAGCTGCGCCGTTCGCCGCGCTTCGATCCGAGTAAACGCGACTCGGTGCAACCTCCGGATTCCCATTTGCGCGCGGATGATTCTTTGCTGGATTATTTCAGCTTTGATACGGTGTACACATCGGAGCTGGCTGTAGACGTCACACCCACTGTGGCGAAGGGTAGTCGCCGTGCAGTGCGGGGCATCTACGTGAGTGACCCGTCAGCTGCACTACTCGACTTGCTTCAAGTCCCCGATCAGATTTCACCCGCAAGTCTCACCAGTGCCTCGCGCGCCGCCCTGGAAGCACACGCGACGGCAGCGACGAGCCTGAAAAAGCTAAGTTTGTACTTTAAGAGTGACGACACTTCCCTGACGGCGAGTTGGGGCGCGCAGCCCCAGCTGTACAACCAAGCTTACTCTCCCTTTAATCACGGGCAGTCACCGAAGCTTACGGATCAGGCAAGTGCACCGGGAATCGAGTTGCGTGGCGTCGCCATGGATGTGAGCTGCACGCAACCAGAGTTTGCGGTTGTAAAGAGCTTCGAACTGGTCATGCGGTTGGAACTTTTTGGTCTCAAACCTCCGCCAGGGGTGACCAGCCCGCAATACTATGACCCAACGGACGTCACGAGTCCGACTCGTGTACTTGTCCAGGCCATGCGAGATGTAGTGCTGGCTTTCATTTGCGAAGAGGGACGAGGTCTTGGCGTTGGCGCAGCGTCGTACATGCGCGGTGGGAGGCTCTCTGGAGTATACAATAATGCTGCAAATGACTTGACTGCTCCTGGTACGTTTCAGTCGGATAATATTGACTACTATACCGCCTGCGCCCAATTCACAAGTGGGTCTTCGTTGCGGGTGCCCGACTACGCGGCCGCATCGTCAGCATGGTCGAAGAGCAGTACGGAATTTTTTCAGCTACGTTCTTTGGATGAGTGGACACTACCCGGCGATGCCGGTACGCCTCGCTCGCGCCGCGCACAGACGGTAGAGGCGGGTCCAGCGGATGATACCGCAGCATCCAAACACATCGCATTCACAAGTACAGAAAGAATATGGTCAGATGCAGTTGTAGAGCGTGACTCATCAAGGGAGGAGGCGGCGCGTCGCCTCACAGCGGGCACGTGGACCAACATGATTTCGAAGCTAAACGAGAACGTGGGCATGTGTCCCTTTGGCGGACAGCGCACTCGATTTCCGGTTTCGACGTGCTCGGAGCTGGTGCAATTTCCAGCGCGCATCCAGTTCGACCTTCGTATTCCCTATTGGGACAGCACGCAGCTGGCTGAGGTGCACGCTAACTTGCAGCGCGCACACGCTGCGCTGACCGCATCCGCAAACACGACACTGCATCTGCGTAATAGGGTCTATGCAAGAGCACAACAGATCTACAAGGGAGCTAACGGAGGGGCGACGCTCGAGCAGCACCTTACCTTTGTGCCTGAGGTGGTCGATTTCTCGATTGAAAAAGGACTGGTTGACGCGGGATCGGACGCTTCGCTTGCGTGGCCAGCAAGCACGCTCTCACTTCGGTTGGTAGTCCCGATAATCACGGCAGCGGGCGATCCTTACGGCGCTGCGGCCATAGTATTAGGAACAGCCATTCGGAAGGGCATGGAACGCGTGTTCTGCGGAAAGGTTCAAGCGGCTTCGTCCTTCTACACGGCCCTACAGAATGACACAGCCATCCTCGATGTTCCTTCCCCAATAGGAGGCGGCACTCCTTTGCCTGCATTCGGTGGCGTATCTTCGCTGGCTGAGCGAGCCTGTCTTGGCTCCCGCGGTCGCGATTGGACGGCACAGCACCTCATTGTACTGGACAATGACGTCCCGTTAGTACAGAGACTTGCTATGCAAAATAATGGAACGATGCCACTTTTTATTCAGTCAGTATTTCGCTTAAGGCAAGAGAAGCTTCTTTTGGTTTCCAGGAGAGAGCTAGAAGAGTCAACGAGTACTGCGGTGAATAACAATGAAAATAACGTCCAGCAGAGCAGGACGGGAAGCGCCGACTGGGTATCATCAAATGACCCTACCGCAGATTTTACGCGGAAGAGTTTTCCACACTACGACCAAGGAGAAGTTGTATTAGGAAAGATGAATGATGTGCAGCAGCGCGAGCTGCAGATAAGTAAGACTGCTTTTCGAGCTATGCTTAGAAATGTGGCAGCAACGGAGGTGAAAGAGGCTATTGATTCTCAGGTCGCGAGTACTTTCACAGCCTACAGTTCCATGAGTACGTCGATTGCAGGAAGGGCGGACTGGCTTTCGGGATTTCAATCATCCTGGAACGTGACGTCTGCAGTGACGCAGATTCAGTACCCAACCTCTCCACCACCAAACATAACTACGACAACTACAACGACGTTTCCACGCGTTGAGGCTGACTCCTCGGCAGCTGCCGCTAGTGCCCCCAATTCGGTCTTGATTGTTGGCCTTGTCGCGCTTATAGTAATGTTTGTCTTCATTATAGGCATGGCGGCGGTCGTGAAGTGCACTGACCACGGCCAGGAAAAGTCGGCCGAGCATTTGGAGACCATAAAAGCGATCGCAGAGCGGAGGGGGGACACGATTGAAACAGGGAAATCAACGAAACGCATCTCACGAACGCGAAAAAGTCAGTACACGCCATATCGTTTCGCAGAAGGCGAAGCTCTTCAAGCTATGATCGGCGACATCAAAAGTAATCACTCAGGGGATTCCAACTCTCGAGATCCGACGCGGAAATTGCCCGGGGGTGGCGATAAGAGTCTCGCAGATGCGAGGGAGCTAGAGAGTCCACCTGGCGGACCCGGCGATGACAGAAGGTTGGAGAACTTACGAGAGAGTCTACGAGATAAAGAGGAAAACAGAAGGCAAAGTCTCCTCGAGAATCGGCGGAAGAGCATGGGCAATGGTCGTCTGAGTACGTCTTCGAAAAGTCGTCCGAGTAGTCTCCCTTCCTCACTACAAAGAAAATCACAGTCACGAAGAAGTAGTCGCGAAAAGGATCCTTCACTATCTTCCAGAAGGAGCCGAAGGGAGGAGTCTCCAGAGGCGCAGATTATCAATATCAACTTAGATGGTATGCAAATCCAAGGGGATGCCGAGACGTTGGCGAAACTCGACATTAAGGATCCAGCGGGAGGTGAAGCCAAAAACATACTCGAAATTTTGGGGACCGCGGGTGTTAAGAACCGCGTGAGTCTCAAATCTGGTGGAGCAGTGCCCCCCCTCAAGCTCGGTTCACTCAAGAAGAAGCCGGAACGTGATGGAACCCCGCCATCGACTTGATGAGCCTGAATATATGGACAAATCTTGATTGGCTCCTTCCTTTACTATAAGGTTAGGGCTTAGGTCCCGCGAGGCTTAAAGCACTAGGTAAAGCAAGCCGGTTAGTTTTCACCTCTAGAAACGTTAGGGCTAGCCCACGAAACTACAATATATGGATAAAGATAACTACGATCTCTTGGCCGACATCGTCATATGATCTTCCTGGTTCCATTTACATGCAAGCTGAAAATGTTATCATGTTGTCGAGTTTTTCTAGAAATACAGTCTGGAGCACTTCTTCTAGTACTATGATTTATTGATTGATCTCCTCCTGGTCTTGTAGTATGTGTAGTGAGATTGTAAATACAAATCTAGGATGATGTGCATTTTCTGCAGAGACTTTCCGCTGATTCAATGGACGCCTTAGTGACAATTCCTTTCTTACAGAATATGATGAAAGAGATCATGAGAATGCATGGGACACTCACGTGTCGCATGTATCTTACGAAACTCGATGTTACAGTGGTCAGATGCAACTAGTTGTAAAAGTATAAGGAGATGCAAGTACGTGTATGCGAAATACGTAGCCAACGCAGCTGGAAACGGGAAATTCGATCAAGCGACAGGATAGTGTTCGAACCCCGAGGCGAAGCTTCTGCTTGTCGGTGTTACACGACCTGGTGAGGCGCACTTTTCGTGCATGACGAGATCAACATCACATTCGCAATAGAGATGTGGAGACGGCCATATTCTTGTTGTATCACTCTGCGATACAGTTGTGAACGTCATCGAAAAAATAACATGAATTTGTCTTCCGCTCTTACCTTGAACTTTCATTTTGATTCAGATTTTGCAAGTGGTGAAGGTGTCAGTTGCCTTGTAGATGGAGAAAGACTTGGTTGTACCTGACGCGCCTTTCATCTGAGATTAGGAGAAGAGCCCTTCAGATCATTTTTATGCTCAGCGTGTATAATCAGGTCCCTTGATGTCGGAAAATATTTGAATAATTGGTGGTAAGAAGAAGAGCCGAATCCACGTGCTTGCTGCTCATGGCAAACATTTGCTTTTGCGGTGGTTTCTGTCCTTTCCTGTTCAACGAGTTGCGCTGGCTCAACATGCGCAGAACTACAGGGAGCTGCCTTGCAAGCAAAGTGGCTTAGTCCTCGGTGATGCAAGTGCATACGACACTCTGCGTGACGTGTAGGTGAGAGCTCTCCTGTGTCTTCCGAGTCGGGTTCCTGCAGTCGTAGTTAGAACCGGGAGGGGTCGGGTTTTTGCAAGGGGCTTTTTTCTCTTTCCTGAGAGACATGATAGAAGACGGCACGCACCACAGCAGACGCGAAGTACTCAACTGTGAAAAAGAACAAAAATTTTATGCAGTGAAAAGCCGAAAGCGAACAGCCTAAGAGGAAGAAGTGGTGGCGATTTTGCAATTTGGCGGAGCATGATTTTCCCGCTTGCGGCTCTGCCGCGCATGCCTGACTTTAGACGCCAATTATGAGAAGCAGGTGAACATCAAGACAACAGCACAACAAGAGTACACCCTCTACCAAGTATGAGGATGATTGAATAGCTGCACGTCAACTACATTCGAAATGAACGAGAATATCAAGAAATCGCAAGCATAACAAGCACTTTTTTCGAACGTCAAGAGAACTCTTAAGCGATCACAAAGTAGCACATACGCATCGTGTAGAGCAGGGAGAGCGCAACGCCGAAAGAGACGCCCAAGAAGCGCAGAGTGTCTTACGGTTTACTGTCTCTCTGTGGACTACTCCTAGATGCCAGATAGGGTTTCGTCCCAAGACCTCAACATCATGAACGCAGGTGGAATACCACCACGCAGTCCTTCAGCGCTACAGAAGACCAGTAGTTTGCGCTCAAATCGGAGTCCAATGAACCGAGAAGATGGTCGAGGCGCGCGAGGAGGGGGACGCACCGTGCCGAGTGGTCCGCTCACAGAGATTATGACTTCACAATGCTTAGACAGAGCGTTCATGCTGTTGTAGAAAAAATTGAATTCGTAACTTTCATGGCTTACCGAATTCATCGACTAAAGTGTTACTTACACTCCTTTGCTTCTAATGAGCGCTTGCTTTCAAAGGACCGACTTCAGCAGGCAAGGCGCGCTTTCGAAGCGAACGACCCTAGTTTTTCGGCAAATGTGCATGCCGACTTTGCAGCCAAAATCGCATCAGGGCAATTCGATTTTAGTCATCCAGAGAGGACGCTGGACGAGGGGGAGTACGTGCGGCCCGCGGTGTTCGGAGGACTCGACGGCATTTCCACGACTTTTGCTCTGTTGGCAGGCGGAGTGGGTGTCCAGCTAAATATTACGCACCTAGCAGCCCTATGCTTGGCACAAGTTTTTGCAGGAGCGTTCAGCATGGCCTTCGGCGAATATGTCAGTTCCAAAGCAGAGCGGCAGATTGCTATGCGTGAGCTCAACAGAGAAAAATGGGAAGTGGAAAACTATCCAGAAGGTATTAGGGCCTCTTTGCTTTGTGCGGTGTCTGCTTATGGGGATTTGCATGCATGCATGCGCGCGCGCTTCCTTATTGTTAGTAGGCATCTATAGAAAATGGCCGAAGAACAGCGCGCCGCGCCACAGGAATGCGGCGCGGCACCCGTGGCGCAAGGAGGTGGCGAGGCCGACGAAGAGGAGGGGCAGAGAGGGGCAGGGGAGCAAGGGCCGCGGGCAGCCAAAGGCCAGAGCAGTTTTGTCCATGGGCTTCCCTCGGGGATCTTGGTAACCTCGGCGCCGTTTGCTTCCGTGGACTCGGCGGCCCCTGGGGCTCGCGCTGGTGGCCTCGGCTCCATCGTGATGGGGCCCGAAGCCGACACTTCGGCACAAGCACCGGCCAGTCCCTTGCCGGTGAGACCTTGGGCCGCGCTTTAATTTGGGCCGCGCATTTGCCTGATGGGCTCGCCCCATCTTGAGCGTTCCCCAGTGCGGGCCGCTGGCGGCTTCGCTCAGGTTCGTGCAGACAGTTCGGAAGGGTTCGCAAGGTGGACGGCTTTCGGTCGTGGACTGTCTGGCCCCTTGCTCCGTAGAGTACCCCACCAAGGGAAACCAGCGGCAAGCCGAGGAATTTACGCAGCGGTGTCGTTTTGGGTTTTTGCCGGAGCAGGCTGCCGAAGGCCATACCGATGGACCCGCAGGGGAGGGCTTGCGAGGTGTCCCGCTGTGGCGTATTAGTTTCCGATATTTGTAGCGGAGGGCAGCTGACTGCCGCAAACCACCGCGGCCAACCGCTCCACACTTTCCGCCGTGCGTGATAGATACCCTGGCGCCCCGCCTGGTAGCTCGGCGCGCTTCCCCAGCAACCAGGAAGCGCCCTGCGGCAGGGGCCAGCCGCGTACTTACGTGCGCAGGCCTCTGAGGGGGTCGCGCGGCGCAAGAGAAATACAGAGCCCGCGGGATGAGGCAAAAACCGCAGCGGAGCGCGTTCCCCGAAAGGGCTGGTGAGTTTCGCGCGCCTATTCTAGAGCCAAGGAAAGAAATGCAACCGGGCGAGATTTCAAGAGAGGCGGAAGCGTCTGCACTTCCACGGGGTGCGCCTGATCGCTTAAACGATCAAGAACAGGCGCACTGCTCCGACGGTCGTGCGTCGCTTGGGCGGGTGTGTGCTGAAGGCGTTCGGACAGCCTCACAGTCACATGGGTAGCCGGATGCAATGGGGCAGCTAACTTGAGCCACTTCATTGGCTGGAATGGGTTGACTACTTGAATTGCTTCGGGCTACTTGTTGAACAAATTAGCTACCGCTCTATTGGGCTAGAGGATGCCCCGGCTTCAGTGTTCACCCATGCAGGCCGCGAACCCCGCGCCACACTTGCCGCCACCCGGTGGGATGGCCACCAGCGTGCTGCCGCTCCACCGGCCGGCCGTCTGGGTCCGTTTTCTCTTGCGTTCCGCCTCACCTTGCGAGCCTCTTCCGTGTGTCCAGTCCCAGCTTGTTCTGCCTTTCTTCCGTTTGTCTGTGTGTCTTCTATCACAGTCAGCTTGGCTCGTTCGGTTCTCCTATGCCCATCGGTTCATCCTCTTTCGTCTGGGTCGTCTATGTATCAAAGCCCAACTCCCACTACAGGTGCTTTCCACTGCTCCACACCCTAGCAGTTTGATAATGGTGTTGTGTGTCTTTATCTGAGTGCCTATTGCCTATTGCCATATCGCGTGTGCTTTTCAGGTGAAATAGCGGAGATGATACAGATATATATGCAGCAGGGCCTCAGCGTCGAGGATGCGCAAAGCGTGGCGTTCACACTCTCAAAATATCCTAAATTTTGGGTGGAGCACATGCTTTTGCATGAGATAGGAATATTACCGCCAAGCGATAGTGACGACTGTTGGAAGAGCAGTATTTATGATTTTCCCTCACTTGATGGGTAATTGACGAAATTTTGCTTATAATTTCCTCCCTTATCAATGGTTATGAAGTCGACAGAAGAGATATCGCCATAGTACTAAGAACTCTTTGACTCCAAAAATATTCGTTGCGCAGCTGCGAAGTATCATGGAATTAGAGCACATAATTGCAAACACGTAGCTGAACTTTTTCAGGTTCTGCTATGTTCTGTTCCTTTGTTGCTTGTGGGCTGGTGCCAATTCTGACCTATATCCTCGTTTTTCTGATCGGCGGAGGTGATATCGTTGTCCAGTATGGGTTTTACGTGGCGATTGTGGCATCACTCGGGACACTCTTTCTACTTGGTTTCGCCAAGAATAAAATTGCGGAGTCAGATCCCATGATGGGTGGTTTCAGCATGGTTTTCCAAGGGTACTTCTTACATTTAGTTTTCACTTCCATGTTAGTTCTGAATATTCGTTCGTAGTTCAGTTTTGCATGAACATGTAGATGGGCTTTTCGATCAGGCTTTTTTACCAGCACCTCTCCCTTTTCAACAAGCTTCCATGCCTTTTGCGCTGTCTGTAATGGTCGTAACCACTTGCGACAAAAAACATTCGCAGATGGTCCAAAACTTCAGGTGCGTTGCCGGAGCAATCAGCTACATAATTGGTGTTCAGATCGGAGGCGGTACTGGATAGCATAATATTTTTACCGCAGAGCTCTCCTTCGACTGAGGAACTGTTTTTTCGCTATATGCTTGGAAGCCCAAAAGTAGGCGGCTTTTCGCAAGCTTGATGATAATGATTTTTCGCTGTTTAATCGTCCTAAATATATTTTTGTACATTGAAAATTTGGATCATAGTGAAACTCACACGCAACATATTTCAGACCCTTCATAGTCAACTACTAGTATCTCGATGACGAGGCATGACGTAAATGGAACAACAAGTACGCTCACGACAAGAACGCAAAAGGTAGCTGTTTGAAGACAGCTTTTGTTCACCAAGCAGGATTCTAGAGCCTAAAGTAAGGCTCAGCTTGCAACTTTTCTCTGAGCAGAACATTGATTGTCCAGGGGATTTTTCTCGAAGAGACGACGTAAAAATCGCAGAACATTTGTTAGTGCATTTGACCACGCGCATATGTGATGAAAGACGAAAATGTAAACCAATGAAATTCAAAACGCAAAGATGTAGCGCCAATCGGCGACTACAGCCGGCAACCCTGCCTATAATAGCACAGCTTCGGATGTAGATGTGCTAGAGACGAGCCGACAGCATGAAAGAGAGAAAGAGGAGTAGAGGAGATGAGTAGAAGACTCTTCAGTCTTCACATACCAGCGCTAGCTATCAGGGGCTTGAATACTTAGTAGAGTGACTAAGTGTCTGGCGTCTTCATCAACTCCGTATGATCTTTGCATATGTAAGACGAAAGAACGGAAAGAGAGCTCTTCGGCGAGGAAAATTGACGTCGTCTTGCAAGTCCCAGATTAGAAAAATGGATTCAGGCCTAGAGATGAAATATGTCCCTCACGAAACTCACAAATGCCTAGACAAAATGAAAAGGAGTTGAAGATGAAGATGGTACCAGAAAAAAAAGTATTGATTTATGGGGTAAACGAAAATCAAAAAGAGTATGAAAAGTAAGGACTGCTTAATGTATTTGAAAAGATACGCTACAATCTAATGAGTTCTTTTGGAAAATATTGAATTAATTGAATTTTGCACATCTGGAAGAGAGAAGGCGGACAGGCACATGGGATTCGAGAAGAGCCCGATTATTCGTGCGCCGCTTTCGACATTTTCGCTGATTTCGACATCCTCGGAGACACGTGGTATAATTAGGTAGTCACTTGTCGGAGAGGGCTTGGCTGTCTGGGAATGCGAAAACCCGCTGCTAGGTACTAGTAGAACGCTGCAGATCTTCAGATCAGCGGCAAGAGAACTCTAGTTCTTCGGAGACGCGGATGCTCAGACACAGACTTAGTCGCGCTTCCAAACATAACGACACCAAGCATGGCGAACTACAAGGACTTCGTAGTTGACGAATACGACGTGTCGTCTGAGGAGGAGGAAATATTAGATAACATCGTGAAAACCGTGATAAAGCAGGGACGCGAGAAAGACCCTGACTGTGTCGTCGCCAAGGGAGATACAATCAAGATACACTACACGATGCGTTTATGAAACTGGTGGGACTTCTGTAGACTTCTGTAACTGTAACTGAGATGATTAAGATTATCTTAGTAGAATCTCGTTATGCATTTCTGTGATTTTTTGATGGTGATACAAATAAAGTGTCCCATGAATGATCCATCTTCTTACATGATCTTGACTTTCTCTTCTATTTAGCGATTCTTGACCCTTGATCCGCATGTGAAAGCAATAACGTGAACATGAACCTAAGCCCTAGGCCCCAACCCTATTCTCGCTTTCACTTCTCTATGTCGATACCACGGTGCCAGAGAAGATAAAAGGAAAGAAGACGTGGGTTACGGTAGATGACACGAGGGAACGGAAGGAATCCTTCGAGTTTACAGTTGGCGACGGAGAGGTATTCTTCAGACGTACCTAAATTGATCAGTTTACAGTTGGCGACGGAGAGGTATTCTTCAGACGTACCTAAATTGATCAGTTTACAGTTGGCGACGGAGAAGTATTCTTCACCTTCGGACGTACTTTTAGATTGATCAGTTTACAGTTGTAGGCGGCGCCGGCGGAGAGGTATTCTTCACCTTCAGATGTACTTAAATTGATCAGTTTACAGTAGGCGGCGACGACGGAGAGGGATTCTTCACCTTCAGACGTATTTGAATTGATCAGTTTACAGTAGGCGACGGAGAGGTATTCTGCACCTTCACAGCTACTTGAATTGATAATTTTGATCTTCATAGTGCAGGATAGAGGTGAAAGCTAACAACCCGTCTTGTACAGTGCAAACTCATGCATTTACTTATGATTATTGCGTGGGTGCGTTGCTAAATTAATTGCACTTGATGGATAGATATGAATAGACGCGTGGAGTATTTGGAGTTAGATCTTGAAGACATCGCACCAAATTAAGTAGGTAGTCCGCGGCTTGGACGAGGCGGTAGTTGGCATGTGCTTGCATGAGAAGGCTGAGATCAACCTATCCGCCTTTTATGCATACGGTGCGCGAGGAGCCGGGATAGTAGTGCCGCCAAACACACGGGTGGTCTACGAAATCGAGATATGTCAAGTGAATGACAGCGGAAGCGGCATAGGAGAATTGGAGAACGAGGAGGATGAGTTGGACGCCATCTTGGCGTCAGGGCTACCAGAGGGCGATAAACTTGTAGCCAGCAGCAGCGAAAGCGAAGACGACTAAAACACCTGACAAGCTTCCATTATCCATAAATCGACAATTCATTTTGACATTTTTGACAGATTTGAGCCGTCGATGTTGTTAAGATCTTGGATATTGCAGTGAGTTGTAGCCTATTCTTTGTGAATAGAACAGCATGACTTATTCTGGTGGTGATGCAGTACCAGGCCGCTCTTCGAGTCATATCGCACGAGTCGTATCGCTTGCAGCTCGTCTAAAATAGGAACGAAAAGATGAGGAACGTCCTCGAGAGTAGCCACCTCGTCGTATGCTCCTCGACGCGGTGGCTACTCTCGAGGATGTTCTACATTTTGGTCGTTGTCTTGTTCTTTGTTGCAGTAGTACCTACGCTGGTTGGTCGAGATGGACAGTGCCGCAGCCATCTCTTTCTCTTGTTCCAAAATCAAGATTATTTCCACCAGGCATCTGCGTCTGCAGAAGACCCGGCCAGTACTAGATTCCCAGATTTTAAAGCTTGAGACTTGCTTCCTACTTGCGCCGCCTCCTCCTTCCTGGTGTGAGCATATCGATAAGCTGTTATTCGCTGTCCCCCCCCTCGAGAGTAGCCACCTCGTCGTTTTTCTGTAACCTCATTATCGTAATATGGAACTTTTAGTCGAAGTGAGATCGTCGCAAAAGACTTGTGCAAAAAAGTAGCATCATTATGCTTACTACGAAAAAAGTTTGTCGTTCTATTTCTCCCAAAAAGTGTGAAACTATGGATTCGACCTCGACCACGAAGTGTCATTCTTGAAGACCACAAACTGAATCCTCCACTTCTCCTTCCGCCTAAAATTTTAGTAGTTGCAGGTGTGCTGTCATCTTCGATTAAGCTAGAAGACATGACGGATCTAGGCCTGCATCTCTTACCCTGGGTGGTCGTGCCCGGGTTTGAGGAGGAGAACGTGCGCATTCGGATTTTTGGAGCGAAAATCCCCAAGACCCAGTCGTGGGTCTACGTACCACTGATAGCCTCTGCGTTAGGGCAGCTCCCGGGCTTCCGTTTCGACAGAAAGGTATACATTTAGACTTGTGTGAAATGGCTGCAAAGAAAGTTTGAAGGTACGAGGGTGTTGAATGGCCTCATCCCTTTCAGGACCAGAAGCAGCACGACATGACATGCTATACAACATGAACGTTTGTTCCATGGAGGAACAATATCGGGTCAATGCAGCAACATGATCCTATCTTACAGATATTCCGACTGTTCCGAATCCAATCTTAGTTTTGCTCGAACACCTCGACCTCGACTTAACTCAACACAGCTGCATACCGGTCAATTTTCGTTTTCGTCTGAGAAACAGATTGTAGATGCTCAGGCATTTTGGCGTTCTGTTTTCTCGCGATGGGACATGTGGGTGAACGATCTACGTGACGGCATCTTGCGTAAGTTTGGCAATGTGGACCATTGCAACATCTTTCATTAAGGGTTTCCGAATTGCATTCCTCACTACCATCCCTAGCGCTTTTCCCAGTAGAAAAGAAGCCAGGGATGTCCTGAGGAATTTAATTCCGTAACCTCTAACTTCATGTCCGTTCGATCTCTTGGACTACGACTCTGGTTTTCGGGCATCCTCGGGAATTCGGGACTCTGCCGCACCCGAGTGGAAAATGGCAGGAAGATCTTATCGATAGCTGTTTGGACCACAAGTACCAGTCCGAACTCTTTGCCTCCATTCTCACCATTGGACAGTACAAGCCGCAACAGGACCAATTCGGAATCGTCCAACATTTCTCCGACAAGTCCTCTGCGGTTTCGGGATTAGGCGGCCCGCCGGCAGGAAAAAGTACTAGACCTGGCTGTTCTATCTTTGTTGTACTAGTTGTCTTCAAAAATTGATGATTGCCGTATTGATCAGATGATAGTCCTGCCGCTCCATTGTTACGATGTATGAAGGATACCACATACATTGTAACAACAAGGTTGAGTCAACGTTTAGAAGAACGTGAAATGTTGCGTTTCTGCTCTGTATCGTTGAAAGACGTAGCTTCGACATCTTATATTATAATAAATCATTTCAAAATATACTGCAGATGGCAAATTCTACGGAGGAGGAAAAGGCGCTTTTGGTGGAAAGGAGCAGTATTACGGTAAGACTAACAAGGGCGGTGGTAAATTTTTTGGCGGGAAGGATGCGTACAACCAAGGGGGGAAAGATGCGTACAAACATGCTGGTGGGGGATGCGGTAAAGATGTTGGTGGCTACGGCGGCAAAGACGGCTATTATCAGCCCCCGGGATGTGCTGGGAAAGATGGCTACAGCAATAATTACTACAAGTACAACAGCAGTAATCAGGGAAGCGGAAAACAAGACAACTACAACAACAACAACCATCAGTTGTCTGGAGGATCCTGTGGCGGCGGGAAGGAAAATCACATGAGCTTCCAGCAACACAGCGGGAAAGACGGCTATAACGCGTGTTCTGGAGGAAAGGAGTCCTGCTACAATTCACAAAACAATGCTGTGGTGTATCCACAGAACAGTGGGGGAGGTGGAAAGTATGGTCCTCAGCACTCCATGAGCAAGGGGCAAGGCAGCAAATTCCCGCAAGCCGCTGCTGCGGGGCAACAGCAACAGCAACAGCAACAGCATGTCGCGTACAGCAACTCGGCCCAAACCTCCAATGCAGGAGATCATGTTGCTGGTGGTTACAACCTAACTACTTTATCAAAGGATGGCGCAATTGTTAGCATCGAGCAGCAGGTGCCAAAAGGCAACTACACCTTCCAACCACAGATGGCCGTGCAAAACTATAATAATCAACATGCTCCCGCTGTTGGTATGCCGCAGCACTATTTTGCGGGAGCAGAGGCAGCCGGTTTGCGGGAGTCGTTACCCCCAATAACGTACAGTGCTGGCAATAGTATTAACATGGGAAACAATAACGGTGGCGGCTCGGGCATTGTGGGTCCGGTGTCGGTTCTAGAGGCTGTGACGGCGCAGCCAGGACCCAACCAGCATCAGCAAGAGTACCCGCTTTACACTCAACAACAGCAGCAACCGCAGTACAACACTTCTAGCAGCAACATTGCACAACAAGGCCACAACAATAACAACAACTCATCGAACCAACAGGGCAACCATGCATCGAATAATTCCGAACATCATGGTGTGATTCCGCAGCAGCTTACGAGTCCACTGTGCACAGCGCTTTACGGCCCGACTTCACCGGAGGTATTGCCTAGTGGCGTTCCGCAGTTTAATCACATGCTAAGCAGCAACAATCCGAACCCGCATTATGAACAACAGCTTTTTACTCCGGGATTTCCGGCGCCGGCGCATTTGGGGCAGCAGCAGAACACAGGAGAATCTCTTCAGAACAACACGCAGCAGCACCAGCACAATGGAGGAGGAGCCCCTGGAGCGGGACTAGTACAGAATCAACAATATCAGTACCATCATCCGCAAAACACCAAGGTCCAAGAATATCCAACTGCGAACAGTAACAACAACAACAACAACAACAACCACAACAGTATGGGAGCTCCGAATTTTCCTCCGCCTCAGCAGCAGCACAACAACCAACATAACCTCGGTGTCGGTGGACCAGGAGGATGCATGGTCGACCCTCAGATGGCCGCCACGTTCATCCCGACGCCAGCGTTGGTACCGCACGAACACAACCCGAGTAGCATGAACAGTGGCGGGAGTTTGAACAGCGGCGGAAGTTTCAACAATGGTATGGTAATGAGTGGCGGGTGTGGTCCGGGCGACCACGGGGGCTTCGTTGGCCACCAAAACCACGGCTTTTTATCCATTACCTCATCGCCTAACCCGACTGAGTCACCGCAACTCAGCTGCAACGGATACAACAGTCAGCAGATGCACAGTCCTGCGCTTTTGTTGCCTTCTTCGGTGTCAACTACTGCAAGCTATCCTTCCGGGCAGAACATAATCACCGCATGCCACCTGCAGCCGCAGCAATTGCCGCCACAACAATTGCCTCCAGCGAATTCCGTGGAGGCATGTTTCGAACAATTGCGCCGTGAGGGGGTACTTACAACTCCTTGTGAAAAGCGGAAAACAAGCTCAAGCATCTTAATGATTGATTGGAAGCACAATTTAAGCTACACGCTGCCGGAATTTATTGGACGGAAATAGTAGTAGACAAGTGAGTTTCGTTATTTCGTCGAGTTCTTTGATAAAGAGGACTCCTATCTGCACGTCAGGTATCTAATTGCGCACGCGTCGTCGACGACAAACTCGGTTACCTGGTCTCCACACCAGGAGTCATTTAATCGCTCGTGGAAGCGGAAGACTGACCGCACACAACCGGGCTACAACTAACGCGGCTACAACGAACACCGATTTTCACACACTTGCTGATATTTTTGATAAGATCCATCGTAGATATGAAATTCCGACTTCGAAGGTTGTTGAAATCTAACGTAGAACTATTGACAGAGAAGAAAGAGTTTCTTTAATGTTCAGGGGGAGATGAAAATGATGAGTCACTACCTAAATACTTACGTATGTACCACAAGAACTGAGATAAGATAACCAAGATTCTCCTGTGGCCGTCGCATCCGTTTCGGTCGTAAATTTTGTTTCTCAAAGTGCGTAAACAACGATTTCTTCTTCCTCATCAAAATAAATCGCAGAACTGGAATTCATTGTTTAAGTCTTCGGACATAATCGTAGATCTTTTTTTTTGTCCCAATTCGATTCCTTTTTTTGTTCACTGACTGCTAACAAAATTACTAGTACATTCAACAAGTAGTACATTTTCGCTTTAATTCTTAAGCATGAAAGCATGCATTTTCTGAACTACAATTGTTCTTGTCTGAGATTACCTTGACTCGTTTTATCACAAACATGTACTAAGTAGATGTGCTTCTGATCCCAATCTAAGAAAGTTGTTAGTACTTGATTCTCCAATTCTTGAGTCCTTGTTTCCGGTTCGTAGAAAAAAACGTAGTTCAATATAGAATGTTATCTTCAGAATTTTTTACGTATGAATCTGATCGTACTTTTGTTACGTTGATGTTCGGGTATCAGTCAGGAAAAGTTAGAAATAGAAAGATTTTCAAGACGATAGATGTTACTGCTGTACTAGATTTCGAAAGCTTACCTTTTTCAACAAAAATCTGATTGATGTGGTGAGGTGACATCCTGAATAGACTTTTTGTATTAATTGATGTAAAGAACGAGAACTTAATATAGTTTTGAATGTTGACCACCATGAAAATTGAGGGGTGACGAGTGAGAACAGTATCTACTCCACTAACTACAACAGTTGAAAAAAGTTAGGATGAAATTTTCACTTTGTAGAGAGCAACGTTGATGTAGTATGTTCTCGGTGCAGAACGCACGAGTTTCAAAATGTAACATTGTCAAGACACCCTCAACCTTGCGATGAAAAAAGATAGCGCAGAATTACAGGCGACATTGTCTACTGACAAATCACAAGAACATCATTGCCTGCAGGTATCCCGATCACCTAAATCTTACGGTGCATTGTCTGCGTCGCAGATAAAGTGTCAAGAAACTATCCTTGATGTTTCACCCGATTGTAGGTATCGAAGATTCTTTCTATGTTGTTCGCTTCGTGCAGTTTTTTCATCTTCTGCTTTAGTTACCCCGCTTTGCTTCGATAAACTCTGTAATAATGGGGGAGGTCCAACTGAGATGAAGGAGCGCTTGGTTTTGTTTTTCTGCCATCCTCCTCTCTCAGAGTAGTTTGTTTCTTTTCTCAAGGTTTTTTTTGGTCGAGTTGTTTAGGATGATTATTCAAGGGATAATCATTAGAAGACAAGATGACAGTGCAGAGATAAATGAGGAGCGTTTCATAAAATCCCTATTTTTTCTGGGAAGTCGCTTGGTTTTTCGAGCTTTGTCGGGCGGAAGTCGAGAGTCCGCTAGTGTATAGTGAATGTTGTGGTTATAAAACTGACCTTTTCTTGCCTCAGTTGACTAATTTAGACAAAATGCGCGTCCTAATCGTGTCAGACTATTCGCCTACTGAGGTTCATGGCATCGCTTTGCATGTCCGGAATCTTGTGTTAGAACTCCGACGGCTCGGACATGATGTCGCTGCTTTCACCTGCAAGAGCGGTAGAACGTTGGAGCGGCAAGGCTACGAGTGTGACCACCTAGACGTATACCGAAGCATGGGTCTCTGCGTAACGAACTACTGGAATCGGGGTAACCAGATTTGCCTTGCCCCTGGCTGCAATCTACTGTCAAGTATGCGATCCTGGAAGCCCGATATCATACACGTCTTCTTCCCCACAGCGATCGCTTGGGTGGTACTACGTTTTCTCGAAGGATAGATGAAGGAGCTGATAAGCCTATAATATTTGATAGATGAAAGTCTTCTGGTTTGATTGCTTGAATGTTTTGAGGAGTCATCTCATGTTGCGTGGTGACTTGTTATAATCAATTTTTCTTCAGTGATGTGCATGTGGCAATCTGATGTTTCAACTGTGATATCGGAACAAAATGCGATGTATATGTCCAATACCAATACCTAGAAAATTCAGATTTTCGCTTGGGCTCGGGTTCTCGGCGTTCCGACGTACGCGAGTCACCACGTCGACATGGTTCACTACGTGGATGCGTACGTAAGGTGTCGGTCCCTCCGGAACTTCGCTGATTACCTCTATTAAGGCTCCACAAAACCCAACCCCACGTGGATCCTGTTAAAGAGCGCTGGTGGTGCCTCGTGGATAAATCTTGGGCTGTTGTATTGAGGCCAGTATTTCTGGGGCGAGTATTTTAACGGGATCCATTCACGGGTGGCGTGAAGGGTACCTCTAAGTCTACACTTTCGGCGCGCGAATCCCAGCAATGGCGTGCTCCGATGCAAATGTCGCGCCAAGTCTAGCTTCCATGCGGAAGGAGTGTCTTTTCCTAGACTCATATTGGGCATCGAGCTATGGTGGAGTCAAAGCGGTCTGCATGCTGCAACAGGAATCCTCGTCTGACGCTCGTGCTCGGCCGATGATCACTAATTCATCCGCACAGTCAACGACATCGTCTCCTCGGCGAATCGGTGGAGGGAATAAAGCAAAAGCCGTAGTAAAGGAGAAGAAGAACAAGCTGCCAGATGACGCGGACAGTCAAGGAGTACCTGTTGTGAACAACGGAAGCTCGACAGGACGAGGTGTGTCCTTAGTGGTTGCGCCGGTTGATTCCGCTCCTGAGAAGAGCGAAGACACTCAAGTAGAAGTGCCATCGAGTCCTCAAAGTATTATGAACAGGAAGATCGGGTCATTTGGTGAACCAACAGCAACGTGCGGATCGTTCATCAGTGCCCTGTGTGAATCCTGGGTCCGGTCTCTATCTGGAAATTGCATTCAAAAACGAATGTTTGTGCGTGGTGGACGGCGTGCTGTGTATACACAAAGAGACTACATGGTGATTCCGACAGCGGTGCCGTCGATTTTTACCACTGGCGGCTCATCATCCTCGACCGCTGGGGTCGTGTCTAAGTCTGATGCTTCTCGAAGAAGAGATGCAAAAAATGGCGCGTTCTCTTCCAGTGCTGACGTTGTACCAAATGGAGACAGGACTAGAAATATGAGCAGGACTATTTCCCCTGGTCGTGCTGGTGTTCCCGCCGATGGTCAATCACCAAGAAGAGCAGCACCTGCGTCACGACCTCCGCCTGCATCGAGGATGAGCCGTGCTTTATCCTCGGTAATGTCTCCCAGCAAACGCGATGATTCTCAAAGCCGAATCTTAGAAGACACACCAACAGTACATGTCGCATCATCTTCACCGACTAATGTAGTTTCATCGTCCTCAAACCACCTCCCGACCCCGAGTGCTGTCAAAAATGGGGTCGTGCCACCTCTCTCGACGGAAGAGGCCCGCGTGCGCCTCAGGCGGGCCCTCGGATCAGACATCAAGCAAGAACGGAAAATAGTGTTGATGGTGAATCGACTTGCACCAGAAAAACATGTGGAACTGGCAATCGATGTCATATCCAATTTTCCGGAAGAGTACCATCTCGTAATTTGTGGTGACGGGCCGAGTCGGATCCAGCTGGAAGGACAGGCAATAGAGTTGGCAGCACGACGCGCTGAAGCCTGCTCCTCGTCCAGGACATCAACTAATAATACTACTTCTTCTAGTCACGAATTGGAATTAAAATCAGTACTACGTACGCAACTGACGGAAGGCACAAAGCGCATGCGAGCCTTCCTGGAGAATCAGCCATTTGTGGATGTAGCGGACGAAGAGCGTCTTCACAAAGATGAAGAGGACGCAATCAATAAAGACGTAGTAGAGCAGGCACCAACTACAAATAAAAGTCGAGAACAAGACAGCACAGACGAAACAGGGACCACGTCAGCTTCGGGGGGAGAAGGAACCACAGGAGTCTCCCTAAGTGTTAGTACTGCAAAAAGTCGCGCTGAACTGAACTTTTGGCGTAAAATGGGTACTAATCCGTGTAGTGGCCGTACGAAATCTTCAGGAGAGCAGCCTCCATCCAACAATGTTGAGACCACCAAGCAAAGTCGAAAAATCTTATCACCAGCACAAGCAAAAGCTGCCCAAAAAGACAATCGAGGGTCAACATCTTCAACCAATCTTCCTACCGCGACTTCTACTTCGGCGGCAGTTGCATCTTCATCGCCTAGCAGGAGAGGATACGCCTATAGCCGCTCGACTAGCACAGCCAAGCAGGTTGTTGCGTTGAATGTCACTTTCTGTGGCGCAGTACCCAATGAGTTATTACCGATATTGTTTTACAGTGGCAGCGACCTTTTTCTGACGTGCTCAGAGAGTGAGACATTCGGAATCACGCTGTTGGAGGCACTAGGTTGCGACCTTCTGCCAGTCATGCCGTCTACATCGCCTGTCTTCCGCGAATTTTACGGCGATGTTTTAGGGGACTACATGTTCGCGGATCGTCAGGGTCTCCACGATATTCTTGCTAGTCATCATCGGCAAACCACAACTGCGCACATCTCGTCGCGACCAGGCCGACGAGGACCAGGAGCGGGTACCTCCTCGGTGAACGAAACTAGAACAGCCTCGCTCACTAGAACTCTATCGCCTCCTAGAAACAATACGAATACCACTAGAAGTACCCCTTCCACCACCGCTTCATCAGCAGCAACTTCTGCAAAAGGTCGCCGCATTACACAGGAAGACCACGACCGAAATATTGGTTCGACCGTTTCCACCTCAACCTGTGTCCCGCCATTGTCAGCTAGTTTCTCAGCTAGTGTGAGCCGGTCGAAAGCCACGTCTGCGTCCAGTAAGGAGTTTGTAAGAGAGTTGCGCCGCAAACTCGAAGGTAAGGTTTTTTTCTGCTGGAGAACATCAGCGGAAGAAACTGTAAGACAGTACGAGAAAGTGATAGGACATACACAAAGAGTAGGCGCACAGAAAAAATTAGAAGCACCGCCCGGACTATATTGAAAAATACCTATCAGTGTCTGTCCTTGAAGAGAGGGTATGGGACAAATTTTCCTATGATCGTACAATCTAATTAATAAGTTCTTAGTGATTTTTCGCACCAAATGTCACTGCGCCGCTGCCGCTTTTGTGAATTATAGGAACGTGGTTTTTTCTTTTGCAACTCAGGTAGAAAAGCGTAAACATTGAAGTGCTTGTATGCACTAGCGTGTTCGCAGCGTCGATAATTAATTTTGTGGTGCAGCTGCATTCGTCAAAAGGGTACTGATCTTTTTGTCTTGCCGAAGTGGCATGTCTAAATGAATATCAGTCTCATGTTCACGTAGGAACAACAGTGATAGGCCTCTACAGGAGGAAAATAGATGTCTGTTAACGGAGGGAATCGGTACGGTGAGAGTCTTAAAGAGGTCATAAATAACGAAATGAAAATTAGTAGTAACTTGTTAGAGTAGTCATTTACTTAGAAGTGCCGAGGTTGGTGCAGCCTATTCCCCGAGCGAGCAGAGCACTTCGCCTAGATCTCTCGCTGGCTTTCAGGACATAAGGTGCTCAGAGGCACTAGAGAATTCGAGCACCATACCAGTATTGACGTTGCCCTTATGTGGCTCTGCTGGTGGTGCGCGCTGCCATCTGAGGGCGACCATGTTCGGCCGGGGGTTCCTAGATGCTGACAGTTCCTCGCTGCCTGTGGCAACCGAGGATGTGACAGTGGAGGAGGATGCAAGCAACATCCCTGACCAATTCGATGCTCAGGATAGGCCAGAGGAAAGGACGGGTCCAACCGAGCGCGAGTTGGATCGCAACGACTCACGTGAGTACAATTCCGAAGAACCACAATCTGCATCAGCGACACGTGGTACAGGATTGGAGTCATCGACCACAGCAGCAGATGACAATGCAGGTACTATCGGTAGTCGCGCCGGCTCCATTCTGGGTGGGTTGCCTGAGGTTGCCTCAGCGTCTCTGGCGAGAGTGCGAAGGGAATTAAGTAATCAGATCCAGCAGCTACCTAGCAGATTGCCAGCCGTTGTGGTTGTTCCACAGGGTTCGCCAACTAAGAGGGTTTTGTTACCTGCCGGCTCGACGACCGCGCTGGTTTCCCAGCAGGATGCGCGTGCATCAGAAGCCTGTGGTGCTACTGGCAGATCGCCAGAAGATGTTCACGCAGGAAGAACTGGTAGCGAAAATGTCGGGAACAACGAGGTCGCATCTTCTGTGCGGTCCTCGCCAACGATACAACTTTCTTCATCTGGACCAAGCAGTCCCGGACTATTGAATTCGAGTGGTAGCCAAGCAACGCTGGTAATGACCGCCGACGAGCTCTTTGTAGTGAAAACTCTGTTCTATGTTGCAATCTCTCTTATTGCGCTAGGCGCGGCGCACAAGTTTTGGTATTTGCGACGTTATCGGCGGTTGCGACAGCGTCGTCTGGAGTTTTCAACCTCTAAAGTTCCCGTTGCGCAGGAAATGTATCTTCCCGCGATGAGCATTTGGGAGGGCAGTTTTGTGGCAGGTGAGAAGCGTCCTACCCGCAAAGCCTCCGCCGACTTGAATAGGCTCACGCGGTCAAATTTCTATGGTACGATCGATGGTGCAACGTCTTCTGGACGAGGAGGAGGCGCGTACAACAGTTTTGGCCGGTCTGAGCCGATTTTGACCTCAAGTGCAAACAACAGTAGGAGACGCTCGCATTCCACACGAGATCCAAACGCCGCTGGAGGAGGATTTTACTCTGGATCAGGAAACAAATTTCCGTCCTTGCGTGGTGTCGGCAGCCGTAGCCACAGTAGCTACAATATCATTCCTCCGAACTGCACGTCCGATTATCCTCAAGGAACGACAGTTGACAAGAGACATCCACGTCACACTTCATCAAAGAAAAGAAATCGAGTTTCTAGCGCAGCGAGCACTAGCAGTGAAGACCCGCAGTTCCGCATTCCTAAGCAGCGGTCCCAGGCAAGCATCAGCCGGCAGGCCAGCAGCCAGCAATTCTTTGGGTGTACAGCTTTTTCACAAGTGGCTTCACCGTCGGGTTCGCTGCCTCCCGGAATCCAATCGGAGAACGACGCCTTCAGCTCCGCGCGGCGGGGGAAACACCATCGCCATAATGCTAGTAGAACGCCTACCGCCGGTCATCGCAGCTGCTCAGATCGGCGTGCGGACGTGATAAGACGCGCATCCGTTGGCGATCGCATGTCGTCCCAGAAAAGTAACGTCTTGCGACGGCGACCCGTCTCCCGTTTGACAGGGTTCGGCACTCGAGGCTTCGGTACTGGAGAGCGTGGAGGTGCTTTTGACGTCGGAAGTTCGGTTCTGCCGCAGAAGAAGAGGCTCTGCCTCAAACACGTCTCCCAGGCTGCGTTCTCGTGGGTGCTGGAAGACACACACGTTTGTTCTAACGCAGGAGATCATGGGTTGCTTTTGGATGATGTTGATGAAGAAGAGTATCTTGTTCGAAATGAACGACGAGTAGACCACGAGGAAAATCATCATGACGAGTACGAAGCGGATGAAAACGACGATCCGTTGTCGACGAGTGCATCAATTGCAATGGCGATATCGGAACGAGGAGATGATCCTGCCTCTGGTGCTTCCTCTCACTTTCTCGAAGAGCAGCAATGTGGTGATCACCAACATCGTAACTTGGAGCAGGGTTTCTCAAGAAAGAGTTCAAGAGAAATGCCATCATCTCGAAACCCCTCAGAAACCGCTTACGACGATAATTATGACCCCAACAATAACAATAACTCATTGTCGAAAACTAGTAGCAGAAGAAGTACAAGTACTTCTGCGAGTAGAAATAGAGAACAACAACACAGAGGACACGACGACCAAACTAAATCTTCTTCCGGAAGGCAAGAACAAGAGCAAGAGCGAGGATCATCGTGGTGGAGCAAGAAAGGGTCTTCTTCTTCATCGCGCAAAACCAGAGGTCGGAGCCGTGGCTGTCGTGTGGCACGCAAACTGTTTCTGCCGCGTCACGAATTCACGGGTTCTGGGGTGGACGATAGCCGAGGCAAAGTAACGGTTTTGGGCGCGTTTTGCCCACGCACGCAACGCATAGCGTGGGAGGAACGCTATGTCGATGCTGATGTCTGTGTCGAGTATGAGGTTAAGGCTCGATGCAATTCATTTCCAAGGATGATTATTTCCTTCGGTTCCCTTCTTAGGATTCTGAAGAAACGAAGGCAAGAAGTGAGCTGTTTTCAGCTCTAATGAGGGCGCCTTTCGCAGGTACCGGGACCCGTCGACGTTGAGTGCAGCGTCGAGATCGCGCACTCGAGTACACTCCTCCAACGGCGCACCCGTGAAAGGATCTGGGTTGATATGGAGCATGACAGGAATGTTTGCCGGGAGTGACGGTCTATCGGGTCATTGGGAATTGCGTCTCGTTCCGCAGCATTCAGATCCCATGCTTGTCATTTGAGATCCCATGCTTGTCATTTGAGACCATTGCCTTTCGATCCGATGCTCCTTGTCATTTGAGAATACTAAAATTGCATGTGCCTTGTGCTTGTCAGTTGAGAATATTGATAGTAAGTACCTCCTACGTCACCTAATTAACACTATCAAGTATCTAACCACTTTTTTTGCTAGATGAAGACTCCTCATTGATGAGAAGTAATGACTCTCTCTGTCTCCGCAGCATCATTTTTCTTGCATGATCAACATAATTGCTTCTCAGCATCATAGTTCGTTGTCATCATTTTGAAGGATTAAATGAGGTGTTTTTACGACATAGTAGAACAAGTAGTCCTATATTTTTTCGCCACATATTTTAAAGACTACCAACCCATCAAGAAAAGGAGACATAGATGTAGATCTTTTTCTTTGTAAAGGTTCGTGAAACTACAAACTTATGGTTTACTTCCGCTACATACGAAGAAATCGCCACAGCGAGACTGCGGGAAGCGCGTGGGTGCTTGTAGTGAAAAGCGGGCATTATGATGGGAATGATGATGAAGAACCACGCGAGCGCCCGTCTTTCTGTCTTATGCTCGGGGCTTGGGTAGACAGCTTTAAGCGAATCGGTTCTGCCTTCATGGTGAGAGCAAGAGCCGCGAAAAGAGCTTGCGGAATCCGTAGGGTGTAAACCTCGAGGTCTCAAGAAGAAATTAGGCGAAAACAATCGGCATCAAGAAGAAAAAAGGCGGAAACAATCGGTATCAATAACGTCTGTTTCGTGTGAGAGAAAAAAGTGCAAACTGTTACAAGTAGAATAGTGTTTCAAGGAAAACCAAAAAACTAAAAGAGAACTTTTTTTGAAACTCAGACCTCGATTCGGACACAGCGACGTGGATGAGCACTGAGAAGACGCAAGCGCCCCTTCGACTAATGTGTGCGCTAAGTGTGGAAGCGAGTCTAGGTCCGTAAATACTGCGACTATTTGTTACTGCAAGTACCTGCGCGACGGATGTAGAGGCGTAGTTTTTCGTAAATCCATTGTTTCTGTCTCAGTCACCCAAAAGAATAAGAAAGCAATATGTATCGTGAAGAGCACTGGCGCGACCCTTCCCGTGCGGGCATCACGGTCCCGATCGGAGATTTGGCGGGCTTGTCGAAGGGTGCGCGACCGGACCAGCGTATCACGGATGAAATGACTCTGGAGGCGTGTCGAAAAAACCAAGGTTACGAAAACCCACTGTTAAACGACTCGCTGTGTCTCAACTACAAGGGCATTGCACGGATCGAAAGTCTAGGCGCTTATCGCAATTTGCACTGCCTCTACCTCGATTGCAACGGCATCACGAAAATCGAACACCTGGACCATATGACGCAACTTAAGAGCCTCTACTTGCAGTCAAATTGTATTTGTCTTTTTGTTTTGCTGAAGAAGTATTATGTTGGAGCAGATCGATGTGTGATTTGACCTCGTCATTTCGTTCTAGGTCGTGCTGGTGCAAGAAATAAAGGTGGCGAGAGAGTTTGGGACTCGCGGCAATTGGCAACCATTCGCAAAACAAAGAATTCGACTTCCACTTGCTCTTTTTCTTCAACTAGATATTCCACTTCAGGCATTACGAAGCTCCACTTCAGGTATTACATTTGAATTCCACTTCAGGTATTACAAAGCTCGAGAACATTCCCGCAAGTCTTTTGGTGTTGAATTTGCGGGAAAACCGTATTGCGAAAATCGAGAATTTAGAGCATTGTCTTGCTTTGTCGCAGATCAATCTTGCGAAGAACAGGCTGATGAATGTCGAGTCACTTAGTGGACTTCGAACACTAGCGGCGCAACCCGGAAGCGACTTGCAATCGATAGACATCAGCGCAAATTACATCGACGAAGAGGATCCCCTAGTATCCTTTTTCGATGGCGAAGGCGAGTTATCGGAAAGTGCGGAGAAGGTGTTCGAAAAATTGAACTGCGTTTTTCTCCAGAATAACCCCAGTGTTCGGCGAATCAAGAATTATCGGCGCCGACTAGTCGCGCAGCTGCCGAACCTGACGTACTTCTAGCATCTACTTACCTGATTCCTTCTAGGCTCGCTCAGCATAGTTGCGCCTCTATATTAGTGGCGTATCAATAGCAGTCATGACAACTACTTCAATTGATTTGCACTTGCTTGCACTCTAGAAAGTTTTTCTTTCCTTCGATTCACCAATAGGTTTTTGGACACGAAGCAGGTGACCGAGGTAGAGCGCGTGAGCGTACAGGGCTGGGTTAATGGCGGCGCGGACGGTGAACAAAATGCGAAGAGAGACTTCTATTTGCGAGAACGAGAACAAAAGAGAATCGACCTCGAAAAATTCCGTATTCCTACCTTTTGTCATGCTTTTTGGAAGAAGCTTTTCGTAGAACTTGTAGACAATCACATCGGGTAGCAGATCATACCATTCTTGTACATCAACGAAGTTGCTCTACTCTTCGTGTTGGGTAAAAGTCACCTACCCAGCACTTATTCGATTCTGATGCCTAGTACGAAAGCACTTCCTGAGAAGGTAGAGTCCAAGAGCTCGCGAATAAGAAATTGCAGAAGCAGCTTAAGCGACAAGCCGCTGAACAAGCCAGCAAAGAAGCATATCAGCAAGGAAGTGAGTTGCCTTCAGGGTATGTCGAGCACGACCCTCAGCTTCCGAAGATGAAACGAGCAAGCAACGAAAGTTGGGTTCTTGTAGACTCCGGTGCAGGTGCGCCTGAGGCGGCAGCTACCCATGATGGCGGATCCCCAAGAACAAGAGGCGGAAAGAAAGAAGGTAATACTGCAGGAGGTAATTACACTGCAGGAGGAGCAGCGACCAACACTACTAGTCGGCCTGCGTTTTCTCCTCCCTCACGAAGTAACCACACGAATGCCGGCGTTTCGAGCAGCTCTTCTGGTACTCCAAGTGATAAGACAGCAGCAGTGGCACCCGATGGAACGCACCAAGACGATTTGACGTTGGAGAATCTAGATAAATTGCCGTTTTCAAAGTTGGATCCGCGCACGCTGCTTCCAGCGGCAGCTGCGGCAGCGGGTACAACCAGCCATACGGGAGGTCCGTCGCAGGGCACAAAAAAAGCATCGTCACGTGGTGATGGATCAGACACAGAGGAGAATTCTGAATACGCCACTGCAATTTCAACTTCGGTGCAGCCCTCAAGCGAACCCGGGATGAGTTCGGAGCAAGTAGCGCTTTCGGCTGACTCAACTGGCTTCGGTGTTGATTCCCGTGCGCCCTCGGAAGAGAGTACTCATGCGTTCATAATAAGTTTCTATCAGCAAGAACAAAGAGGGAATTGACATGTTGAACCATCGGATAAAAAATCACACTCAGGTTACTCAGTCTCATTGGATTTTTTGACTACTTGATTTTAATGTCGCTACAACACCAGGTGCGAGTGAGGCGGCTCCGGAATGGTATTGGACGAAGCTGCGTGACGAACGGCTTGAGCGGCTCGCGGCGAGAAACCAGTATCGATTCAAAGTAGTGGCTGCAAAGTTAGCACACGAATTCAACTCCCAAGGGTTGACAGAGAGGATGGCGCGTGACCGATACGGGCAAATGCTCCGTCGCATGCCCACTGTTCAAGAGGGACGGGAGGAGGATGAGGAACAAGATGCGGAGACGAACGAAGGAGCAGGTGGTCAGACTTCAACTTCCTCCGCTTCGAGTAGTTCATCTACTGACAATTCAGGGACCCCTGATGCTGGAACAGCAAGTGGAGGTCAAATTAGTAGTGGCTCTTCAGCTGGTGCAGACGTCGCTGAGGATCAGGACGAACGCGACCGCGCGCGATGGTGGATCCGACGCTTGAACGAGCACCGGAGTTCTTCAACTGCCTCACAATCAAGTTCGGCACCCATGCAGAACATCAATGAAAGGAACAGCGGCATGGGAGTGTCTTTGCTCGGCGGCAGTCTGATGTCGTCCCTGCCTGGCGCCGCGTCTGCAAGTAGACTTTGGGGAGGACAGCGTCAATATCAGCCTGAACAGGCGGACTCGGAAATAGAATCCACGGTGGCAGCATCCGAAGCCGGTGATTTGGATGGCATCGTTCTGTCGCCGCGTGCATGCGCACAAAGGTTCGAGTCCTTCGCAGCGCGTAAGAATTTCGATAGCGCAACGCTTCGCATACCGCCCAAGCCGTCAATTAATAGTGGCGCGGAGGGGAACGACGGACCGCTTTCATCCATGTCAGCCCATGGCTACACAACGAAGACGTCATTACCGATTACCGATGACGAAAACTCATCGAAGAAGAGCGAGAACTTATCGACGCTTTTACCAGAAGAAGAGGCAAACGGAACTCTTGGTAAGACCACTGGCGAGATGAAGATAAAAGAGAATCGTGCTGAGTCGCCCTGTTTTTCCTCACCGGAACCTGTTATGGTGAGCGAAAACGATTCCGAAGACAGTGGCACGAAACTCTTCGATCCCAGTCCAGAGACGCTCGTGATGGATGCGTATCAAGCGGGCAACGAACTGGAAGAACTAGACTAGTTTTTGGCTTCACCACTCTTGTGCGAGGATGATCTTCACCAACAGGATCTCCAGCTTCCCCTTCGGCACTTTTTCTTGGCATAATGGCATAAAAGACCTTCACTTTTTCCTAGTTCGATGACTGACTGGATGCTTCTTGTTTGCATGGCCGACATGAGACCACGATGGGAAATACGAATTGCATGAGTGACTCACGGAGTTCAATAAGCACGAAACCAGAGAAAGTGCGTGGCAATCGCACACCTCGCTCACCCGTCACAGCTTGGTCCTATAGTATAAGTAGATGAAAAATGTTTGGAAAAATATGTGAACATGCATGACTATGACCGAAAGTAATGGATCAACGGGTGATGTGTGATTTCTTTCACGAGCTTCCAGGGTGATCCCCACATTCTGTCTTACCTACTCGTAAGAGGTGAAGATGGTTCAAATCCTCTGTGAATCGAAATGTAAGGAAAGCTGATCCTCCTGCGTCCTTTATCTTTCAAATGAAAACTCACGTGCATGTTCTGGCACTGGACTGATAAATTGATGGATGAATTGTGACCATGGAATCCAAATTCGGTATCGAGCAAGAATTCAAATTTTACTCTCTTGTCATGTGGAAGTCTCCTCGATCATTTTGCAATTCTTCCCCGATGGCAGCGTGGTGATCGGATCTATTGCAGGTTCCTACAGTGTGCTAGTCTATTACAGGTTCCTGCAACGTAGGGATTGGAACTACTGCTGTCTTACTACCAACACTATCCTGGATCCTTGTCAAAATCGATCTTGGATCTACTATAGTTGGCTAATTTACTAGTCGTGTTTCATTTTTCTGCTACGCTTTTTGCCTGCAGCTGTGTAGATTGATAGAGGGTTTTGAAGTAGAGGGTGTCTCTGTCCATGTATTGTAGTTGAAATTTCTTTATTTGCTATAAATTTCTTATTCTTTGCCATACGAGACATCTTCAACTACGTCGATTCAGATTTATAGCAAGTTTCGTGGAAAATGGACGACTCGTTGTATGATGAGTTTGGTAACTACATCGGAGGTGACATCTCCGATGAGGATGAGGATTCGGAGGAGGAGCAGGGCCGCATGGGATTCGGAGGAGATGGTGGCTCAACCGCCTTCGACGGCTCGTCCACTGCGATCACCACTGCCCCAGTGGCTATGAGCGTGGAGAAGCGCGCTGTAGTTCTGCACGAGGACAAGCAGTATTACCCAGAAGCCGAAGAGATCTACGGTCCCGATGCCGTTGTCCTCGTGCAAGAGGAGGATACCATGCCCATCACGGAACCAATCATCCCACCGACAAGAATATTCGACTTCGACTTGGTCGAAAAACAGGTATTAAGCTGGAGAAGTGGCTTTTTTGATTCTAAGAAAGTTTTTAAAATGGCTTCATTGTTGTGATCGCTACAACCAAGAACACTGATAGATAAATCGCAGTTCTCGGTCGTCGCAAATCCTTACAGATAGCACAACACCACTAAATGAATGAAATTGACCATAGATCCCGGATACAACGTTCAAATTCGATTACATGGCTGGTCTGATGCAAGAGCCAGGGCTCATCCGAAACATCGCTGTTATTGGGCACCTGCAGAGTGGGAAAACTAGTCTCATCGACTGCCTTGTGCGAGAGACGCATCAGTTTAAGAGCGTGAAGCTGAAGGGAGACCAGCAATACAAGCGTGAGATGCGATACCTAGACAGTCGTCGGGACGAGCACGAGCGCGGCTGTTCGGTGAAGGCATCTGCGATCTCTCTGGTGTTGCCGGATTGTGACGAGAAGAGCTACCTGATGAACATCATGGATACGCCGGGTCACCCGAACTTCAACGACGAAGTCGCGGCTGCGGTGCGAATTAGCGACGGCGTCATTTTCGTAGTAGATGTGATCATGGGGCTCAGCACCCACTGCGAACGCCTGCTGAAGCACGTTGTCCAGGAGGGCCTAGACATCGTGCTCTGTGTCAGTAAAGTGGACCGACTAGTCACGGAACTAAAGCTCCCACCAGCCGATGCATACCACAAAATCAAGTACTATCGGAGATACAGATCAGCTATAGTTCTCTTCATTATTTCCAATTTGTAGTAAAAACGACGCCACATATTCGATTGTTGCAAGAACTTACCTTCTAGATGAGATGGAATATTTTTCGATACGAATTCACATTTTTTCCACATTGATCCCACAGGCACACAATCAGTGAAGTGAACACTGCGTTGGAGAACATTCATACGCTGTTAGCAATCGATCGTCCGCTGAAGGTGCTGTCTCCGACTCGCGGAAACGTGATTTTCGGCGCTGGGCTTTTCAACATGGTTTTTTCGTTGAAGAGTTTCGCAGCTATCTATGCGGACACATTTCCGGGTCAGCGCTCTGCTCCACCAAACGAGAATTCGCAAGAAGACAGCCAACAAGACGCGGCAGAGGAGGCTGGTGCTGATGGCGAGGGAGAAGCTCCTACGGCGTTCGGACGCAGAGGTAGAGAAATTCAAGGTGGCTTTGAGAGGAAAGACTTCGCGCCGTTGCTTTGGGGGGATATCTATTTCAACGAAGTGACTAGGAAGTTCGCACGAGAGCCTCCAGAAGATGTGGAGGATCCGCCACGCACCTTTGTGGCTTTCATCTTGGACCCGCTTTACAAGATGATTGGTCACACACTGGGGATGGAAACAGAGGATCTGGTACAAGTGCTGGCGCAGCTCGGAGTGTATCTGCCGAAGAAGGACTACAAGTTGAGCACAAAAGACCTCCTCAAATCAGTCGGCCGACACTTCTTCCAGGGAAACTCAGCGCTCGTAGACGCAGTCGTGAAGCACGTGCGTGACCCGAAGGTGGCCGCAGCAGACAAGGTATTTTTTCTTGGTGATTGGTTCTTGCTGTATGAATTTACTAACAGTTTTTTCTGAACTCAGAGTTTTGTAGTAACATTCATAGACAGGAAAATTAGTATTGGTTCTGCAATTTACACCTAGGTTCGTCGTACTTACACTGGCGAGCAAATGGGCTTGATCGCAGACGGCATGGCCAACCTGGATCCCAATGGATTGCTGATGATCCATGTGGTGAAGAGCTACCACCATCCAGATTTGAGTACTTTCGACGTGTTCGGAAGGGTGATGTCGGGTACGATCCACGCCGGCGAGCGCGTGCAGGTTTTGGGTGAGAACTATTCCTTGAGCGACGATGAAGACAAGAGTGCTCGCACTGCTTCGACATTGTGGATCTCACAGGGACGCTACCGCTGCGAAATTTCCCACGTTCCTGCTGGCAACTGGGTATTGATCGGTGGTGTAGATGCAAACGTAGTGAAGACGGCAACGATCACCAACCTCCCAGACGCTTTGACCGACAAATTGACGAAGGCAGCCGAAGCGAAGGGTGCGGGAGAGTCAGCGGCTGCGACGCGCGAGGAAGTGGAGATCTTCCGCCCGCTGAAGCATCTGACCGTTCCGTGCTGCAAGCTAGCCCTAGAGCCTCTGAACCCCTCAGAACTACCAAAGATGGTTGACGGGTTGCGCAAAATCGACAAGGCGTACTCGGTTTGTAAGACTAAAGTCGAAGAGTCAGGTGAACACGTCATCGCTGGTACTGGTGAGCTCTACCTGGATTGCGTGCTTCACGATCTGCGCCGGCTGTATGGCGATTTGGAAATCAAGGTGTCCGATCCAATTGTGACGTTTCAAGAAACCGTCTCGGAAACCTCAACCATGAAATGCTCAGCTGAGAGTATGAACAAACATAACAAGCTCTTCATGGTCTGCGATACACTGGAGCCGGCAATTGAGGTAGCATTGTCTCTATTTCTCACGTGTAAACGTAGACGTATATATAATCACAATGAATGTATTCTTTTATGGTAGCCCCTAGTGCTGATTCGTGCTGAAATTCTAATAAGTATGCAAGTGAATTCAATAAATGTAAATCGCTCTTATCCGACCTTCCGAGATGACCTTGAGACAGCCATGAAATTAATGATCAAACCCAGGCCGATATCGAGCGAGGGCGCATTCTTGAGCACTGGGAAGTTGGTAGTAAAGCGATGCGAGATCATTTCAAGAAGGAGTATGATTGGGATATTCTTGCCGCAAAGGGCATTTGGGCTTTTGGTCCTACGGACCGCGGTGTGAATATGCTGTTGAACGATACTATCGATGTTAGCAAAAATTTGCTAGAAACCAGTAAGGAATCCATCGTTCAGGGATTCCAGTGGGCCTCGCGAGAAGGACCTCTATGCGATGAGCCAATCCGAGGTGTGAAATTCAAGCTGCTAGACGCAAGACTCCACGAAAGTCCACAATTTCGAGGTGGCGGCCAGCTTATCCCGTGTGCGCGTCGGTGCGCGTACGCAGCATTCCTGATGGCCGCACCACGAGTTTTGGAACCAATCTATTTCGCCGAAATCACCTGCCCAGCGAATGCGGTTCAGGGTACTTCAGCTCTAATGTAGTTCTCATTTTAACAGGAGAAAGTATGTTTCGAAGATTCTAAGGCCAACAATATTACCTCATTCTTGCTCTTGCTGGTTGTACAGTTTAGTCAAACGCTAATGATGATCTCGAACTCGCTGTCCTCGATCATTGATTTCTTCACAAAGACTAAGAAAGTACTGAAGGAAGCATAACATTTTCTTCAAATCAAACTACAGCTGTGTACACCGTCCTTTCGCGTCGACGTGGACACGTGCACAAGGACTACCCGAAGCCGGGTTCTCCACTCTACATCGTAGAAGCAGCACTCCCTGTGATCGAGTCCTTCGGATTTGAGACGGATATTCGGTCACATACCCACGGCGCGGCGATGGTCCTGACCTGCTTCGACCACTGGAGTCAAGTGCCTGGTGACCCTCTAGATAGGTCCATTCTCTTGCGGCCACTCGAACCGGCACCGATCCCGCACTTGGCGCGCGAATTCATGCTGAAAACGCGAAGAAGAAAAGGTCTGGCAGAAGACGTAAACATTTCCAAATTTTTAGATGCAGACAACTACGTGCAATTCGCGAGAGAAGAAGCTGTCCTCAACAAGGATGGTGGTGACGCTGGCTTCGAGTTCTAAGTGCAAAGTTGTACTTAGAACTCTGCTGCTACGCGTGGGGTTTTGATCGCCATTATCCTGCTGGATTTTAGCGCGGCGGCAGACGATAAAGCGTGTGGACGGATAGTGCCTCAACGATGAGGATTCCTTCCGAATCTCCTCTGACTAAAGTGCTACCAGCAACATGTGACAACAACGCATAACTATGTACTAGTTTCACACTTAAAGATTTTATGAACACGAGAATGTGGCATCATTCACGTTCCTGTTCATTGCGCTTTAATTAACTTTCGATCTCCTCAGTCACTATGAAGATGATGTCCCACCCACCGACATTACAGACTTTTTTCTGATGGTCCTCGCTTGTCTGAACAGGATCTCAGGTTTTTTGGGCTGCTTCCCCCTTCGCATACTGGGATGTACATCGATCTCCGCTGAATGAGGAGCGCTTCCTTGCGCGAACTGTGCATGGAAACTAAGGAGCTTCCGTGACAGTATGTGCTATCAGTACTATGTTTTATATGTCATGAAAAAGGGTTTTCAGAGTGTGTCGACAGACATGCGGATGGCGCGAGATAGACTGACGGATAAATATCAGAGTTGTAGTGACGACGAATGAAAATCTTAATCTTTTCACGTACTCAAGGAGGTAGTTCAATCGGTGTATGAAAGGATAAAGAAGTTCAGCTGCACAGAGAGATTTTTAGGGTCTAGAGCTTGTGGCATACCCCTTGGTAAGCGTAACCCAGTATGACTCTCTCTGAGCGGATCCTTGAAGATGATGCAGATGCATAAATGCCCTTGGTGATCTGGTGGCCGCTGCTTAATGTATCTATAGGGATACCTGTCCCGCTTCTTACTGAATTCTGATTATATACAGCTGCAAAAAAGAATGAGCAGCGCCTCTTCTTAAGTGTACTTCGGCAAGGTGCTTGATAAGATAAAGATCGGTTTGAAAGCTACGTCGCCTTCTTGATGAATCGCTCTTGATGTGCATGACAGGGTGTGCGGCCACTTTTCTACAGACGATTTTTTTGCTTTTGTAATTACTCGTAGAGATACTTGGATGTTTTAAATCTTTTGTCGATAATGTTTGTTGGATTCAGTTTCGCTCCGTGCGTGTCACATCCCACATCATGCAAAAGATGAGGTCACTAAGAGGTGTCGTCTGTTAGTTGCGCGACACGATGGGGGTGACGTCGCGGCAGCAGGCGCTGCTAGAGGACATCGCGGCGCTGACGGCCCCTTCTGCCCGTGCGTCGTCTTCTTCCGTGGACGCGAAAACAGCAGTGCCTTCGTCGGCGACGAAAAAAGAGGAAGAGTTTTTCCGACTTTTCTACAAGCTGGAGAAGGAGTACGAAGAAGAAGTGGGTGCTTCCTATCTGACCAATTGGGCTTGGATCTTTCACACACAGAAGCTCTGTCACAATGTCTGTGACTCTTTGGCAGATGCGGCTGAACGTCTGGCGCAAGTCGAACATCTGCGTCGAGAAGTGGCCCATAAATGCGAAGTGTTGCACTTTCGGTGCGAGCACTTGCTAAAGGAGCAGAACGTTCTCGAAGAGTACACGAAGATTATGATTAAAATAGAAATCAGTAAAAATAGTAATTACTGTAAGATTGCCCGCAACCACTTAAGGTTTAGTACTTCCCAGCAGCGAGAAGGAAGGCCATTGTACGCACGCATGTCTACCACTTGCTGGGCTCTTGGGAGGGATAAACCTTAACCTTTTACAGGGCCCTTGTCATATTACAGTCCTTGTCCCGTCGCCTGTCTTTGTTCATAAAAAGCATCGGCGAAAAGCTTGATCGATTCGACCGACTGATGGACCTGAAGCGCATTTTGGACCGTCCGGGTGGCACGATTTTACGGTGAGCTTTTAGCCATCTGTCTCGGCATCTTGGTCCCCTTTTGCCCTGTATTCGCATGAAATGCACGGGTAAAGGGGTCGAGGTGAGGGGACCGAGATGCGTCAAAGCTGAGTCTAACGATTGGTTCTAGTTTAGATCAAGCGGAGTTTGAGCGGTGTCTTGACCTTCTGGACGATGGGATCGAGTTTTTAGACCGCCATCCGGAATACTACGACTCTCAGCAGTACTTCAAGCAGTATGATCAGATGCGCCGCAGGGCATGCCAATCGCTGAAAAATCAGGTCACGCGCAGTCTAAACCACACCATGGACCAAGTGCTGGATCAGATGGATCAAGCAGGAAAAGACGGGAGAACAGGGTAAAACTGTCATAGACTTTTGAGACACTGTGTGCTTCTGTGCAAGTTTTGGTGGTCCTCAGCCTTTCATGGGCACGGGCGTGAACCTATGATAACCAGACTCGACGACAAATAAAAACGAATCCTGGCAGGTATGAAACATCCGTTTTCTATGTCCGTTTCCGCGCCGCTGCTACGCAGTTGAAGCCTTTGACTTATCAGCTGCATAAGCGGCGAGATGCTGCCGAGATCTATGGGCAAACGCTTGACGAAGTGGAGAGTTTTTTCGTCGCTCTGCGGATCCGATTAGTAACGAATCCCTTACAGCTGCATATGCACAACGTGATGTCCAAGTTCCAAGAAGACCCGGCTGGATGTATTCGGCAAATATCGACCTATGTGCTCAAGCTGTGCATTTTAGAGAAACAAACTTTTCTTTCGTACTTCGAAGCGCGGCAGCCGCAGGAGACGTTAGACTCGCTAATCAAGCACTTTGGCGCGCTCTTGTACGACTTGGTGAGGCCGCTGATATTGAGCTTCGACGAAATCGATATCCTGCGTGAAATTGCGGACGCGTTACAGCTTGACATACTTCATCCGCACCAAGTCGATGTGGCAAGTGGAAAGTCAGGTACCAGAAGGGGGCTTTCCAAAAGTCTTGTTTTCTCGAGCAGTTAGCAGCAGGTTTATTTTTCGATGTAGGAATGCTTCGTACCCTAAAGCGAAAAACTATGCCCTCTCTTTCTATCTCTCCGTATATCACAAAAACGATCGGAAACTAATGGAATCAAAATAAACTTTCAGAGCACGAGCTCGTGGCGTTACTAGGAATCGTTTTGCGGCTTTATCGCGATGTCCAGGAACGGCTTATTTTTCGGGTGCAAATCTACATTCGCGACGAGATCAAAGGCTTTTTACTCGACGACCCCGCAAGGTTGGAGTATCCGCGAGTTTTGTTTACCTCTAGTACGTCATCTCGAGTCTCGGAGACTGGGTCGGAGGAGGAAAAAAACGCAAAGAAGCTGGAAGCAATGGCGTACGCGCTGCAGCGTGGCTCAAGCTACGGAAACTTCGTGACGCTAGAGCGGACGTTGTTGGTTTTGTCCAAGATCTTTCGCGTGCTGGAAATCAACACGTTTCAAGGCCTCGCGCAGGAAGCGGTAGATGCGTGTATTTCGACACTCAAAGTCTATGCTGCAAAAATCCCACAGCGGACCGACAGCAGCCTCTTTTTGATCAAGCATTTGCTGATTCTGCGTGAACAAGTCGTAAGTTTCGAGTGCGACTTGGTTTGCAAAGAAAAGTTTTTTGACTTTGCTGCCATCTATGGCAACGTGAAGGACGCCTTTGCTGAGGCCTCGCAATCTTCTTCTCACGCAGCAATTGCGCAGCAACAGCAAATAGGTAGTGACCAAGCACCCGGAGCCATCGGAGCATTCTCCAGCTCTGGCGTGATAACGTCTGCGGCCCAGGCGCGCCGCGATGCAAACTCATCGTCGGTTTTGAGGATATCAGGGAAGCTGTTCCGAATACTGACCCCTAAACTGACGGAAACACGGATAGACTCCAAGAAGAACATGGAGACGGAGCTACGCAACGCTTGCGAGCTCTTGATTCAAGATCAAATCCAGTTGATTGCAGAGCCGCTTGTCGTTTTTAACGCCAAAGTCACGCAACACCTTGGCTCGGGAGAGAAGGAGCTGGTCCCATCTTTTATCCTAGATCTCTCTCGCTGTCGCTTTTGATTGATTTGCCGGAAAAAAGGCCGTATACTGAAAGGGGCGCGGCTGTGGCAAGTCAGGCAAGACTCGCCGCGCGGCGGGCCTTTCTGGCCTCTCTGCGGACTCGCGCGGCATGTCGTCCAGGGCAGGCGCCTGCGCCGGTTTAGTTTTGTGGCCAGGGGTGCAACGGGGTCCGGCTCCGGGGTGGGTGGAAGACGCCCAGGCGAGGACGGAGGGAACGGAGAGCGAAGCCGGAAACGTGTGCCACGGTCGTGCACAGGGGCGGAGCCATAGGGGCCGCAGCCATGTCGTATAGGCGGCGGCCAGACTCACCTCGGCAAGCCTCGCAAATACCCCCGGCGGAATACCCGCGCGCGCCGCAGGCAGGTGACCTAGGGGCGCAAAGCCGGCAAGCCTTGAACCGGGTAAACCATACAAGGAAGCGCGAAAACATGGAAAAGAGTAAGTACAAGCGCCGCGGGCCCTTATCTTGGAACGCACAGCCGGAAAGCATGCCAGGACTACGGTGGCAGGGATCGGGCAACGAAAAGGGGAAGGCGGAGGAAAGGGGGAAGGCTGGCGTTTTTCAGCCAGCTAACGACGCCCGCCTTTTAATCATAGGTGTACACCACTGAGAAGGGGCGGCGCGGGTTTCTCTCTGTAGTGCTTGGGTAGCGCTCTCCAATTTTTTCCGAGGGCGCATGTTGCGGCAAACGACGCCAGGCACGCTGAGGGCGTTGAGCTGCATGGCGAAGGGCGCGGGGGCTTGTTGCCATTGCATTACTTCGGACAGCGCGGGCGCCTACGCAAGGGCGGCTCTTGGTGGCAGGCTTGGCGCCTCAAATGGGCGCGGTGTCGATTGTGCGGCTACTTGCCTGGCGCCGGGACACTGCCGAGCTCATGGCGCTCAGTGGGCGGAGGGGACGGGTTGGCGCGTGATTGGTTTCAGTATGTGAAAGATGTGGACCCGCAAGAGGGGAAACACCAGGACTAGCGCACGCTGTTCGCTGCCTTTTAAGATCATCGCAGACAGTGAAAGTAGCTGACTTATCGGCCACTAGATAATGTCGCGGGGTGAGCGACATCCATCGGCGTCAGTTTTGTGCAATTGCGGGGTGCTAGCTAGCAAGTTGGAGGTCGTTGGCAAGCGTGGGCGCCGAAGCTGATCCGGCCAGGCAATTCTGTCTCCGCTATGATTGAGGACCTGCAACGACGTCTGCCACCCAGAGCACCTGAAGGCCTTCGCCATTGTGCGCAGCTGTAGAGTTGCTTGCAGGAGTCGCAGGCGAAGCCAATGAGCTCGGTGCTGTGGGGCCGCGGCGTCCACGACGGCACGGCGGTGGCGCTTGCGAGCGAGTCGGCTTGGATGGCTTTTTCGTTTCATGGCTGACCGTAGGCGCCACGGCCACCCAGCTGGGGTTAGGGCATTGCGCCGCCCCTTGGTGGAGGGCTTGCGCCCCCTTCTTTGTAAGTCACACTCACACACTGCCTCGGCTGTGGGTGGGTCTCTTGGCGTGGCAGCAGGCTGGCGCGAAAGGATGAAGCAGTGCCGCCTTCTGGCTTGTTTGTGTTTTCGGTGGGACAGTCATAGTCTGACGCAAGAGGATGAGGTGGACCCGCGTGGGAAGCAAGTGCGCTGAAACTCGGGAGAGGGGAAGAAATATAGGAAAGTTAGTCAGCCGCGAGCATCAGGGGGCGCTGTTCGTCTTCATTGTGTTTTCTGTCTGGTTGTTTGTCGTTTTTTTTTCTGACTCTTCTTCCCCAAAACAAGTTGAAAGCTCGCTTAGTTAGATTCATTCTAGGACGATGTTATGATATTCGCGCAAAATTCACAGGCTGCAACACAGTTGGACTTCTTACAGCCGGATGCACTTGCGAAGTTGAACAAAGACTTTTTAGATTCGGTCTCAAAGCGCGTCCCGCTATTGTGTGCTCGCATGCGCATCTATCTGACGAATCGGTTCGAAAGTGACCCGCCTGCTCTGAATCCAGACGGCACGCGGACCCCTGCCGCTTTATGAGAAATGAAATTTCAAGGAGTTTTTAGAAGGAGTCTTGAAAAGAGAATTTCTCTCTTTGAAACGGACTACCGAGACTAGCTGGATAGATTGATAGAGCAAACGAACCTGTGGAAAGAAGGAGAAGCCCCATCTTCAATTGGACTGCTACTTCCGTTGATTCTGATCCTCACCTCCCTTTCATTCTTTGCCGAAGCCTCAAGACCCGCGTTGTCCTGTTCCTCTGCAGTGCTCTTTCGACCGATTCATATTTCTCTAGTGGAGTCCGTATCGCAATTATGGTCGCTTTTCCGCGAGTTCGATGTGAAATTTGGCGTTGGCAGCAATGCGTTCGTAACGCAGGAAGCTTTAGATCTCGACCTCGCGGACACTATGGCCCGCGTGGAAGCAATGGACTATAAAGAGCTCTTACAGGAGTTCTTCGCCGATGAAATTAAATAACAAGCAAGATTTATTCCCTTTTTTACAACTCTCTTCGTTCCCTCTCTGAAAATATTTTTTCTAACACTGACTCTGATTCAACATGTACTATGACGAGATCTTCGTCGTAGGTCTGACAGAAGAGCACGGTGATCATTCGAATCCTATAACTATGTTATTTCCTAGACAAGCTACAACCTGACGAAAAGGTCCGGCAACCCTGTGGTCGTTGTGCGGTATGGTTACTATGCTAGTTTGTGTGCAGGAGTAATCAAGATTCATTTTTCGAGCAAAAGCGCAGGTTGCCTGAAATTTCCTCACAATGCTGACAAAAAAGATTCAGCCTGTTCCACATGCGTCAGAGCATCGTCAAAGATTTTGATCTATTCTGTTTCTCGGTTTCTCTGGCTTGTGTCTGATAATTTGATTGCTAAGCTCCACTACTAGAAGTTTGTAATTTTCGTTGCCGAACCCGAAGTCTGTCTCAGTTTCTCAGTAATTGTCCGCACTTTCTGTGAAAATGCCTTTTCCTGAGCGTTTCAGATTTAAGAAAGATTACTAAAATTTCTAGCATCTTGATTGTTGTACTTGGACGTTTCTGTGCGGATGATTTCGGTGAATCAGTCAAGCATTGGACGCAGATCATTGTATGCATTAATGAGGAATCTGTCTTCTGTCTGCCTTGTGTCTGGGGTGTTTTTTTTGTCTTCCCGTTCTTCCGTGCACGGCAAGAGCCTATCATGACGCGAGGAAGGAACATTAGAGTTTTCTGACTAAACGATTTTTTGGAAATCTGCATGAGCTTGATAAAGGAGTACTTATGAAGTGTTTACGCATGGTGTTGACAACTTAATCTTAACATACAAATGTCAATGTGACTCGAATAAACGAGAGTGAATTACAATTTTTATCTAAGTCTCTATATCCATCCGAGCATGTTGCAGCCGCCGGTCGACTTCCTTCGACAGGCGGGTGTGGAGGTTCCGCCTGCCGCGGTCATGAACAAGGACCTTGATGTTGAGGAAGTGTCACAAGATTCCGTCTCTGCTGGCGATGCAGGCGAGATGTCTGCTGGTTTCGGGTCAGCAAATAGTGAAGAGAACTCGTTTCACTCCTTTCTAGAAACCATACCTCAACGCATCAAACTCACCATGGACGCTTGCCCTAAAGAGGAAGTGTCCATTACCAATTACTCAACCTCAGTTGTAATCGGAAGTCCTTTATCTGGGGTTCAACATCAAGGTAGGAGTACCACAACCAGCATGAAGGCGCAACGTGAAGATCGGAGGGAACCTCGCGTAATACTCGTCCCAGGCATGGGAGATGGAGGAGGAGGAGGAACCAAAGGAGCAGCTGTCGATGGACAAGTATTGCAGATGCAGACGTCGGTAAAAACAACAGGAGAAGGTGCAGTTACTTTGTCGACTATTATACTGCAGAAGGAGACCTCTACCACACATCATAGTGGTGAGCAGACAGTTGATGAGAGTGCCTCTTCTAGTAGTTGTGCACGCAGAGGAGGAGGAACAACTATGAATACAACAAACATGTTGCAGCTTGGTCTAGTAAAAGCTGGAAGTGGAGACGCACTTCCAACGCTATTGCACCCTGAGAGGCGAGCTATGATGTTACCAAAACCCGACAAGCCCGACGAAAGCTGTGCCTCTATCGGACAGCAGAGCCACGAGTCTACATCTTCTGCTATGGTGCATGGCTTAATCGCTCCGCAAACTGGCCCTGCAGCTGCTAGTGGGCAGATAAAAATCACGCAAGCATCAATATCGGAAAGCAATACTACCTTGAAGGCGAAGTTCGAAGATGTCATGAAAAGTAGCGGATTGATGCTGGGTCGCGCACGAAACAAGAGCTCGTCTCCGTCCCCGACGCAATCACGAGAGCCGCCTAGTGGTTGCCTCGCTGTGTCACGCCTCAGCCCTTTCGAGATTGCATGGCAACAAAGCTTTGAGCAGCGAGTAGGTGAGCTTTCGCCCTACTTTAAGGCTGGATGCAATTCATTTCCAAGGGTAACTTTCTTCGTTTTCCTTGTTAGGATTCTGAAGAAATGAAGGCAAGAAATGAATTGCAATTGTGTTGAGCTCCAACTGCTCGCCCTACGCACGCGAGTGCATTGAGCAGAACTCACCGCAGATGATCCGTAGGAATGCAGGCGAAACACCACGAGCAAGGAGAAGAAGCCGTAGCGTGTCTCCAGAGACGCATTTGCGCCTGGGACCAGAGCGCGCTTCGCAAAGTCCGAAGCAGGGATCACGACGTGGTAGAAACATCAACAAGGCATCAAGTGATAATTCCACACGACATGAGGAATTAAAAGCAAGTATAGTAGGTGTAAGTGTGACAACATCGCCGACAACGAAGCTCTACGTACAGGCAACGCCAACGCAGCGTCCGCAGCTCGCCTACATTTCGAAGCAAGTGGAGGAGGAGGAAGATGCTGGCACAACTACTCTGCGACCATCAAATCCTGGACTCCAAAGACCTTCTCACAACTACCAGAAGATAAATTAAGGGTAGTTTTTCACTATCCCATGCGGACTATGCTGAGTGGCCCTCTCCATGATTGAAAGGAAAAATACGGGGGGCGCAAGGCATCCCTATCCCACTCGACTCGGTATAGTGAAAAACTACCGCTAAATACAGCAGGAAAGGACTGCTCAACAGGTGCCGCGGGGTGCTGGAGCTGCACGAGCAGAGCAAGTAGATACATCAAAAAGTGTCTGGTTTCCGTCTGGGATCGAAGAAAATGCGCAGAGAAGTTTCGAGAAAAGTTTTGCAGGGCAACACGCTTCTTTGCTCAAACGCGTGCGATGCCCACCAAGGTTGATAACTTTTTCGCGTGTAGAAGAGCTTGAGACTCTTTCTCCCCATAAGCGCTCGAAAAACCTGTCACAGTCACGTTCGCCGCCGAAGCGAAGCACAGATAATTTTCTGCGTTTGAATCGCCTGGGTTTACATTCTTCATTTGAACGCGCGTCACAGCGGTTCTTCGTCCCGCAAATGGGAAGTTCTCCGCAAAGTGAAGCACCCAGTAGAGGAAGGGAGCAACATCGTGATGATCTGATGGTGGAGAATGATGACACCCCAGCTGCTCTTCGGAGTAGAAGACTCAGACTAGCAGGAGAAAGTCGGATCGATGACGGTCACCTCTGTACGGTACCGAACAGCAGTCGACGACCGCTTTGCCGGACTAACGTGCGCAGTTCTTCTTGCGAACCTCGCGCAGCATTGAATCCATTCGTGGGACTGACACCGCCTCGTTTGACAGCAGCACGTCGCCCAAGTGTGACTTTTGGCGGGGCTCAGATTTTACCGCTCGAAGATGCCAGCACAAGCCAATTTGCGTCGCCAATCACCGAAGATCCGAAGCCAACTCTTCTTCAAGATGATAGCACAGTTGCAGTCCAAGCCCGAGAGGAGTCGATATTGCAGAGACTCCTCGCAGCAACGATAATGCCTTTGTCACAGAGTGCGACATCATCGACTCAGGAGGAAGCCGGATCTTCTGTTGTGCAGGAGCATGCTTCGGCTAAAAGCACTAGTCCTAACGACGGAGGAATCCAGCAAGCTGTGTCAACAACAGACCCGTCGTCGAATCCAACTACTACCAGCAAGGTTAATAAACGGCTGGCTTTTTCTCCCAGTTGCCGACGACGACGGGATGCACCTGAGGAGAGGCACCGCTCTCGGATGGAGCGTAGCCGTGCTGCTGAGCGTAAGGGAACCCCGACACCGCACCGCAGCCGAGCTCCGGCCTTGGGTACTGGCGTGCAGGGAAAGGAGGGCCCATACTCGGGTGCAGCGCAAGGGAGTACTGAGGAGAGGAAAACAGGGAAAAACAAGAACACGACTAGCAATAAAGAAGTACTCACTTCTTCTACGAAGAATAGCACTTCTATGATGAAAGCGAATACGGCCACGACTCCTAATGGGGCAGAAAAGTCTGAAGATGGTGATGAAAATGGAATCGTAGCTGACGTCCTTGTGAGCGCAAAGGGCATTACTTCGCCTCAGCCTAAGGTCGCAGCCGTGTCGCCAAGGCGAAAGGAACGTTTATTGCGCAAGGGCGCGAGTACTGAGGACCGCGGAGTACCTGTTAAAGAAACTGAAGTCGTCGCGGATGGTGACATTCAGACTGACGAGTCTTCTATCACCACTGCCGATCCTTTCGCGGCGAGTCAATCTTCCTCGTGTTTCATGGGAATACAGTCGATGGTGCGGCAAGCGATAGAGGAGTCGAAGACACCAGGGCAATCGGATGTCGTTGCGGCGGAAGATATGGCTAAAGGGGTCGTGACAAATGGCATGGATGCAGCTGAAGAAAATGCATTAATGAGAGGTGACTCATCCGAACGAATCATTGCGACGACCTCGGCGCCACGCGGAAATAAAGTTTCGGCGGTAACTGGAAAGAGAAAACCGCATACACCTGTCGTAACTCCTAAAAAAGCAAGTGGTAAACCACAGAAATCAGATGCTAGTGCCGATAAGCAGCGAAAAACACCAGATACCAAAAGCCAGACACCGGCTCCAGTTCCAAAAGCGATCGGTAATAGCAGAGCTTCGAAATCTACTCCGGTACCAGAAGCCCCTGTGGTCAAACAACCTATTGAAAAACCAGACGAGGCAACCTCCAATCCACAGCAGCGGAAGAAGTTCGTGCGTGCTCCCAGTGTGACCAAAAATCCAAGCAATTGCGGTAAAGATGAGACGCAATCGACTGCGAAAGCTAGGAACGAGAAAATGGAAGATGTTCAATCCAGAAGGCATTCGGTTCGTGTCCAATCCAGAAGCCCGAAACGACCGGTGGTATCGATTCGTAGCGACAAAACCAGAAGGGAAAATCAGAATGCGAACAAGGGTAAGAATTCTGTTAAGAACTCTGGTAGCGGAAAACGAGATATGGAAAAAGTCGCGAAAAAGTCTGACACGCTGACTGGCAGGAGCAACGGGGTCTCGGAGAAGCCGGAAAAGTCAGATTCGCTGATTGACATTCTGGACGACTACTTTGCGTTGCCGAAAAGAGGTACTTGATGACTTTCAGTAGAGACATACATCACTTTTTCTTTTTTCAAATTCTGGATTTTGGTTCTAGATGATCTAGGATGTAAATATGAGTAAGATAGCCATCGTCATGCTCATGTACTGTGAAAGTAAAAAAGAAAGGCAATCGGCTGTAGTCTTGATGAAATCTCAGCACCCAGGTGGCAATGTGGAGGAGATCTCAGATGTACAGGTCGAGGAGCAACTTGATGCGCCATTGAAGTTCGAGGTCGACAGCACTAATCCGAAGGAAGCGCAGTCTGTCATTGCCGGCAAGACTCAGAGTGCTCCTGATCACGGGACACAGGAATTGCCTTCTGCTTCGAAGACGAAGATAAGCATCGATAGGAAACAAGAAGCAAACACTTCTAAGGACGTGCCTGCTCTTCATACAGCAGAAAAGTGTCTCCCGGGTGAACACCAGGAGAAAACGATTACAACCGCTCTGCCTCCTCGTAGGAACAAAGCAAAGGACGGCTACAACGTTCCGCAACCTGTGCTGTCAGAGGCGAGCGTGAAGCTGATTGCCTTGCGTGGAGTATGGAAGCCGGACGCGCGTTTGATTGACGAGGATAAAAGAGAAACGAATTGTCAAAGGTATATCCGTGCACAAACTGCCGACGATGATGTAGACTGACGAAAGGGCTCAGAGTAGTACGTTAGTAGTCGTAGAGAGTAGTACTAGATGTGTACGAGATATTCAAACTATGCTCGTGAATGAATGGAAATCTCTCTAGAAAAAATGATGCACTATTGAGCCTGTACATAATGGTTTTGATAAATTTTGTATACGATTTTGCACAGTTGGTTGCTATTGGGTTTAGGGTCTGCGGCCCCTTGAGGTTTATTTATTCATGTTGAAAATGCATTTGACGGTATTGATCTACCGACGCCCAATATCTTGACTTTAATGTGATCGCGATTTATATTCAGTGAGTAGCAGATAGTAACAGTTATTTTTAAAACAATTTTTGTTTCTGTGGACAGTACAGAGAGTCACATAATAAGCGAAATAGAAACCCGTATACATATAAGAGCGGCGACTCAGAAAATCCAGCACCCACAGACATGGTGCCAGCTCCTCGTTCGCAAAGAGCCGCATTTTTAGAAGCAACAGGTTCAACTGGGGATAAGATTCTTGTGCACAGATAGGAGCGAAAACACTAGATTTAGCTAGATGGAAAAGATCAGAATGCGTACCTGAGAGTGTAACTTACTAGTCCGAGAAGATATTTGCATTGTCTTTTTAAAACATAAGGCAATGGCATGGCGATTGTGATATTCTCGACGGCGCACTGTGATAATGTCTCTACAAAAAACATTTATAGCTCGTCCTGCTGAAGCTACAACAGTTCTGCAGAAGCTAAGGTCCTTGGTAATTGTGAAGATACCTCAAGATAAGGAGCGGTCGTACGAAGTCCTGAAGATAGTGTTGCCAATTGCAAAAGGGTGAAAAATTATGCTGGTGAAAAAATGTGCTGGTGTGTCCATCTAACTCCAACCCCCGGCTTGTGGGAGGCGGTATTTAGTGGTCGTTCTTCTGGCATGGATCTCAGGGTTGTGTGCTTGTTGTTTTTGAATTTTTGGAATACTTCTAGTTTGTTAACTCTTTCTTACATACTTGCTTTCCAAAAGGAAGGAGCTGCAAAAGATGGCGGCTGGGGCCATTCAGCTTGTTGTCGACCTGGTCTGCGCCGTGTCGCCGATTTTTATGTTCATTGCACCGGCGACGTTGTTTCAGCCGGTTCTGTGCCCAGGATGTTGTACCAGGCGAAATCGACATAGCTCCGATAACGAGCTGGATGGGGATGACACGCCACCATCAACATCATCTCCTACAGGCAAAGGCAGCCACAGTCACGAGAAAAGCACCACGCAGAAGGTTGAGATGCCGCCCCTTCCCTTGACTTCGCAGCTTCTGAACTGTACGGTTTGGCTTCTGTACTGCATACTGGAGGGCATCATTCCAGGCGTCATTCCGAACGCTTTTGGTGTGGTATTCGCTTTCATTTTCGTGATGCTCTACATCCCACACTACAAAGTGCAGCTCTATCGGTCGCAACTGCGCTGCCAACTGGCTGTAACTGCGATCTTCAGCGCACTCTTGGCCACGCTCTTCATTGCCGCACTGGTGCAAGGCGGCACACAGCGAGGTTAGAATCTAATATTTCTTTGAAGACATTTTTGTAAGTAGTGACTTTGTGTTGAAAAGTTGATAGTGAAACTGAACACGACATATACGTTCAAGCAAGCGAAAGACATCATAGACCGTTGGAGGAGCAATGTCCTCTACTCGTAATATCCACCTCGTACGTACAAAATTTACAGAAGCGCTATCAGCGATTATTGGGTGGATGGGATTTTCTATTTGTCTTCTCTTTTTGGGTTACCCGCTAGCTGCTATGTTTCGCGCGATTATCCTCCGGAATCCGGAAGTGCTTGGCTCCCTGGCCATGGCGTTGTTGACTGTTTTGTGTACTATCGCATGGACCATCAACGCCTACGTTTTCCTCAATGATGCTCCGATTTTTGTTGCAAATATTATTGGAATCGCCATTCACTCGCTGTCACTCACGGTTCGATTCGCGTGCTACCGAGGGATGGACGTGCTTCGTGATACTAGCACGAATGGAACGAAAAATACAAGGAGTAGTAGTAATTCCACGAGCGCCCCGTTTTCGGAACAAGGTCCTTTACCGGACGAAGCCTACGCCCCACGGGTTGCAGAGTTGCAGGATCGCTATCCTCGAATCTTCGCAAGCCGCATCGCGAAGTTGCTGCTTGGGTCCGAACAACCTCCGAAGAACATCATAGGAGATCCTGAGGTAGGAGGAACACACGATCTTCAAGGCATGCTGCAATACATTAAGGCTCAAAATAACTCATTTCCGACGGTCGTTTTCTTCGTTTTTCTTCTTGGGATTCCGAAGAAATGAACCCCAAGAAATGAATTGTTTTGAGCTCTAAATACAAAGTTGATGATGATCTTGTGCCTCATCCGGACGTCGTGGAAACCACAGGAGACCATAATGCAGCGTCTATCGAAAAAGCAGCAACGACGGAGTTCGAGCCGAGCAGTACGGCATCCGGTGGCGCAGATTCGAGTACGGGAACCACGACGCTGCTCGTGAAATAGAAGAAACCTTCACATTCAAACTTTTTGTGAGTCAAGACGGTTGGTATTTGACATACCAGCATCTTCAAGCGCATCCACAGCATATGTGAGTACAATGGAGTGTACAACAGAAACACGCGTGCTTGAATAAATATCATAAAACGACGAGTGACATATCATGAGCTTTTTCTTGCCATATGATAGTTCTAATTAGAGGACCGCGGGTTTATGTATCTTGGACCAAATGAACAATAGTTGGTTGAGTTTTTCAGATTGGACTGGGACTGCATAGTATCTATGATAACACTTTAAAGTATAATGTTGTGATGAAGCGATTGTGCAGACCGAAAAGATAGCTTCTTTATACCGCATAAGTAATCCCAGGTATATACTCAACATTCATACCATTTTATGTTATACGCCTTTCTTTCCATGCTAGACATGGATAGGTGAATGAATCATAATGCTTAATGTAATTTTCGCACAGTTCTTCTTGTACAGACGTTTACAATCATGTAAACATTGGATGAAGCTTATGTGGGAACAACCTGTACGCCAATATTGATTTGACACTTTGATGTGCTTGTAGCTTGTTTGGAATTATCATACTTGACGATTCTCGTATCAATCAAAAACATAGGAACTTGACGAGCGCAGACATTGGACGTCTTCAGGCCAGCGACTCTTTGGTTGATGCTGATTTTGTTTCTTCATGAGGGGAGGTGTTAAGACTTTAGTGGTGAATGAAAGAGAGAAGTTTCACTTCCTCTTGGTTAGTATCAAACAACTATACTGATATAGGGTCGGTCGGCCGCAGACTGTCTGAAAACCGATGTAAGTCTTTCAAAGAAAAAGCACACAGCTTCCTTAAGCGTTTCCTTATTTCACCGGTAAAATCATGAGATAAATAGAGTTCTTAGCTAAAAACGAGCAAGTCAGAGGTAACAAGATGGGCACCGCTTCCAAGGAAGCTTTCGTTCCCGAACGGTGTCATAAGATCCTAGTAGCGGGTTGCGGTTTTATGGGCGAGTCAATCGCTAGTATATTCGCGGCTTACGGACATGAAGTCTTCCTGTTTGACAATCGAGGAGCTGAGTATCTGGAGACGTCGAAAAAACGGATAGCTGCGGCTGCGGCAGAGTACCGGAGGATAGTGGGGGGAGGAGGTGACAAAAAGAACTCTACAGAGGACCAAGATGCAGAGATAGCGGCCGCAATACTTCCGAAACTCGTCGCGGCGCCACCACAGCTTTTAGAAGTATCGAGCAGTTCTACTTCTACTGCTGCTGCGGAACTGCTGGACAGTCTGGACTTCGTTTTCGAGGCGGTCTTTGAAGATTTAGAAGTAAAGTGTCAGCTTTTTGCTGCACTGGCGGAGCAATCGCAGAAAATTCGAGACGGACTAGTTCCACTTTGCTCCAACACCAGTTCATTATTGTTGGCCGATATGCAAAGAAGGCTTGCCGAGATCAGTGGGGCCGACAATGTTATGGTTAGCTTTCATCCACGACAGCACCATTTTGTTCTTGATGCCCTTTTCCCATGGAATACAAGGGAAAAGGTAGCAAGATGGATCGACCGATATGGACCCAAGCACGCTCTAACAGTGGCGCGAACAAGACAGCTCTGGCAGTCGCGCACTTCCAAGGTCCAGCACTTTGGATGCCCCTAGTGGAGTTGTATTTTGGCGGCGCCGATGCAACGGCGTTATATGAGGGATCATTAGTATTAAGGGTTCCTCTATAATTAATCCATTTTCCGAGACATCCTCGAGACGCTTTTCAATGGGAGAAGAGAGCCCTAGGGTGTATATCAAGATGGATTAGGGCGAGCTCTAAGAGTGACGCTGCTATCGAGCTGTCACAAGCGGCCAATTGTCATGCGTCGAGAAGTGCCGGGTTTCGTGCATGCGCGGTTGCAGGCATGCTTAGTCCGTGAGTGTCTTGCGCTGGTTCGCGAAGGAGTGTGCAACGCGGAGGACGTGGATGACGCAGTAACGTTCGGCTTCGGTCGGAGATATAACGAAGTAGGCCCCTTGAAACAAGCGGACATTGTTGGCCTGGACTTGATTGCCAAAACGCATAACGCAATCTTTCCGTCACTGTGCAACGATACTTCCGATCCTTTCACCGCAGAGTTGGCAGCAAATGGATCAAGAGGCGGAAAAGATCTCTCAGGCTATTTGCAGTGGCCGTGTGCGGCGACGGTAGAATCTACAAAGAAAAAGCGTGACGATGAAGTGAAACGCAGACTCGTGCAGGATTTTGAATCATGATAACGCGGCTGGCGCAGCAATTGTGCACATCATGATGTGCTTTCACAAAAAGACACGTTGAAATAAATCGCATGAATTTTTTTGAAGTACCAGAATCCGAGAGCTGTCATCGGCTATCATTGGGTCGTCTCTGCGTGTCTTCATGCCCTTCAAAAGATCCGGTGAACAACTTGAGACTGAAAAATCAAGAAGAAATCGGTCAAATATATGGTTCATGATCAAGCCTTGTCGAATGTATTTGTGTGTTGCTGCAGAGGAAAATCTCAGTTACAACATGCGAACAAGACTGCAAAGAGACATGCTGAATGATTCAAAATGTGAGTGCCTCCAGCAATTTTGAAGTAAGAACGTGCACAAGCTGCTCGGAACCAATTCGCGTTTCTGTAAAAGTGTGAAAAAATCTGGTGAACAGCGATAAAAAAATGTGAGTCACGATAATCATGAGCGCTGCGTTGATCTTGAGATCAATTTACGATCATCTTTTAGGAGACAACGACGCGGCACTTTCGGGCTTCAATACTTCAGCAAGTTTCATTCAGAGGCCAAGATAAGACATCACATGAGTTGTGGATGTGGAGCGTGATTTCCAACATGGATCAATCTGTGCTCGATCACGAGCTTAAAACTCTGTCATTCGAGATTACCTACAAACTGCAGCGATGTATGAGAGTTACGGAGTTGTCAATATGTGTCATTCTTTAGTGGCAATGGATATGGACATCTCCTTAGATTCTTCTAGTTCCAGTTCTAGTGGCGTTTTTCTTATTCGCGTAATTGGGCTGTCCTCTTGTTCAATTTTGATCCTTTACCAGTATGCTTTGAGTTCTTGACGTTTTTTTCACTTTGTCCCGTCTACTTCCGGTACTTCGAATTCGATCGCGTCATCGCTTGACTGTTGTCGCACGCCCGCATGATTTCCACCGAGATTACTATTGATAATGAATTTTCTGCGTCGCTGACAATAGTTTTGGAAATTTATTTTTAAGATCCTCCGCTATAGTTACAGTCAATCAATTATGAGGTCTGTTTTTTGTTAGACACTTGCTAACAGAATGAGCGACCAGACATCGGACCCGCCGCTCGAAGAGACCGTAGGCACACATGCCTCCACGGCACAGGCTCCTGCCGATCAATCGGCGCCAAATGCTCCTCCTGTGACGGCTACGTGGGCACCTCCTATCAATCAACCGCGTCAACAACAAGAGAACATGAGCCCGTTACCGTCACCAGAGTTGTCCGCGAACGCGACCCCTTCGGAGACGGGGGAGCCAAGGGCACCGCCACTGTTAACACCAGCCAAGCCGATTATGGGAATTCAGCCGTTTCCGAAGAAGCAAACTTCGATTCCAAAGACACCAGGAGGTGGTTCGCCGGCGATCAAGTCCTCGTCACAGCAGGTGAAGAATATTTCAGGAGTTGTACCAAGTGAGCAGAATTCAGCACCGAGCACGCCCTACACAACAGTGCCGCCCACAGGTCGTGGATCTTATGCCAGTAGCGCCTTTGGAAGCACCACGTCGCCCGCGTCAAGCATGGTGTTGCACGGGACTCCCTTGGGCTCGCTCAGTAATCCGGATGGGCTCCGTTCGAGGACCTCGCTTCAGCAGGGGGTCTCGATTCGGCGGCTGTTGCAGGGATTTCTGTCCCTAAAGGACCACCCTGCCGGAACCTGGCTTCCATTTGACGAGACGGATCTGAGGCTTACGCTGAGTTGCGCACGCGCGCGGTTCCTTGCGGAGCCGTCTTTGCTTGAGATCCAGACCCCAGTGGCGATTCTAGGAGACACCCATGGGCAGTTCCACGACCTTTTGCGCCTCTTCGAGCTCGTAGGGTATCCTGATGGCCGAAATTTTTTATTCCTGGGGGACTACGTGGACCGCGGGAAGAATTCACTGGATGTGATTGCCACCTTGTTCTGTTACAAATGCCTCTTCCCCGGTAACATGTTCCTGCTCCGCGGCAACCACGAGATGGCCAGTACTAGCAGGTCCTACGGGTTTTACGACGAAGTGAAACGACGCTCCGGGGTGGGCTTGTGGCGACGCTTCGTTGACGTTTTCAACTGCATGCCTCCCTGTGCACTGGTCTCCAAGCGCATCCTCTGCATGCACGGCGGCTTGTCACCTGCGATACTGGATTCTCTAGACCCGATTAGGGAGATCCGCCGCCCGTGCGAATGTCCGGATTCGGGACTGTTAGCGGACTTGCTCTGGTCCGATCCGGATAACAACACAACTGGCTTCCGACCCTCGGATCGGGGCATTAGCTACGCTTTCGGTGCAGACGTGGTACAGCGCGTGTGCGAACAACACGACTTGGATTTGATATGCAGGGCACATCAGGTACATAGATACGTCTAGAGTTAAAACTACTTTTTATTTCACGTCTACCTTAAACATATTTCATGACTACTTCGAGTTACTTGAATCTTTGTAGAAGCAGCTGCGCCTCTACTGGCTTCTCTACGCGGCATGACAGAATGAATATGACGTTCCTACCAAAAACGTACACCAGGTCGTCGAAGACGGGTACGAATTTTTTGCTGGGCGCAACTTAATAACGATATTTTCTGCACCAAACTACTTCGGAGAGTACGACAATGCGGCAGGCATTTTAGACGTGTCTGAAAATTTGGTTTGCACCGTGAAAACCATCCAACCGATACTTGCGCCAAATCCACCTGTACCAGTAGAAGTACCAGAGATAAAAGGCGCTCAGCAGGGAGGTATAAGTGTCCCTAGTCCGCCACAGTCCTCTGCTGTGCAAGAAAACTAACAACACGCTTGATATGGTTGGGGCAAACGTGGAAGGACCGTTGTCTCTTGTTATTCTAGTAAAAATCAAGACTTATGCGGCAAAGAAATCAAAACGGCTGTTGATGCATTTTCTTTACTGGATGCTGCGCCGGTGAAGCGAGGAATGAGAATGTATGTATTAAATGCTTCAGATTACATGATGCTACTCTGGTATTACTAGGGTGAGGTTCTATGTTTCACTTGAGATCTATGATCTGTCCATTATTCCAGTGCTGACTCGCATGGTTGCGAGTGCGAGCATCTCTACAAGTCGGACTCCTGGACAGTAGAAGCCAGTTTCCTACACATCTTCCATTCTGAAGACGTAGGCATAGCGACAGCCAAAAAATATCAGAATCTTCAGAGGTATGACATCGATATATTTCTCTGCGTGTAGTTGAAGTAGTTCGACGATATTATAGCCCCATGCTGAACTCTTCGCGTCTGGGTTCTAGAACTAGTGCCATTCACATGAAAAACTCAATACTCGTGAGATCAACGAGAGGGCGACCTATGATAGATACAGAACATACTGTTTGGTGGAAGGAAATGAAGAAAATAGACATCGCTGATCAACATGTCATGTCTTCACGAGACATCGCATATCTAGCAATATTTGTTCTTGAAAATGTTCAAAAATGCTCCCTCCCTTGTTCACGATGATCGTTCAAACGAGAAGAAGGAAAAGACGTAACTGGTCCGCACATGTTCAATGAAATTGTCAAAGATCAGAAAATTGGAGAAACACAAGAAGATCTCAAATTTTCAAATCGATCATTGGCGACGAATGTAGAGCACAGTGATTATTTTACTACGATAACAAGAGATTGAGCTCGACAAAGATAACATTGAATTTATTCTGACACGGAAAAAGAAAACGAAATCCAACGAACAGCCAGGCTGCGCGTCATTTTCATTTTTCCCATTTCCCCTCCTAATGATGTTAGTATAATCTTTGAGTAGTTCCCCTTTATTTTTTTTTGGACCCTCTAATTCTATCTTCAGCACGAGTTATGATTTTCATGTTTGAACGCCATTCTTTATCTTGTCATGTTGAGAACAGATAGCCGCGTTTAAGTCTACTCATCACACAAGATGTTCAAGAAGCGTCAGAAGCCTACGGCAGCAGCCAAGCAGGATCAGGAGAAGGATCTGCCCGATGCAGATGGTGGTAGCAAGGCTGGTCCCGGCGTAGCCGAGCAAGAGGATGGTCCCGCGAGTAAAAGGCATGCGATCGGACGTGGCGCCACGCGCAATCCGGAGTCGTCAAATGCAGTAAAACTGAACCAATTCGGCGCTGGTGGCAACACTAAGGCTGCTCCTCAGGGAGGTGCCATGCAGCTAGGTGGCTCTAGCTCGTCTACAAGAAGTGGAGGTAATGGACTAGCTTTGGATTTGTTGGGCGGACGCACTGTGCAGGAAGCGGAAGGCGAAATTTTCGCGGTGACGAGCGAGTTCGGGATCCTCGACGAGGCGGGCAATAGTGCCACGGCGGCCAGAACGGGAGCGGCGTTTGCGACGCGCGAAACGTTTGTGGACGCAGACAAGAGCCAGGATCAACGAGCTATCAACGAGAGGAACGCGAAGATCAAGAAGGACCTCGATGCGGGCAATCTGGACACCGGAGTGTATCGCGGTTTAAACGCACGCAAGGACTACATCGGCAAGAGCGCGGACGCGATATCGAAAAGCAAGATTTCTGGTACTATGGGTCCTGTGCGAGCGAACACGACTATCAGAAGTACCGCGCGCTTCGACTACTGGGGCACTAGTGGCGACGGCGGCGTTTGCAAGGAGTACCTGCAGACGGGGTTCTGCGGTTATGGGGATGCGTGTATTCACATGCACGACCGCTTTGAGCTGAAACAAGGTTGGAAGTTGGACCGCGAGTGGGAGGAAGAGCAAAAGAAAAAGCAACTAAAGCTGCAGAAAAGGCTGGAACGCTGTCGGGCAGTCGATGCAGGAGAAGAGATCTCATCAGATGAATCTAGTGACGACGAAGACGCGATGAAGCGACAGATGAATGAAGAAGGTAAGTACTTAATTATCCTTTGAGGTTCGAACTTCAACATTGCGCTTTCTGAGTTCTCCTCGCACGTATATATGTACCAGGGAGGGAGGCCCCCCGCCTGTATGTAGCTATATGTGCTCTACCCATCCTTGTAAGATTTCTAAAGCGGCTTCATCTGCTTTCACACATCACCACACAGATCGCAAGCTGATGATGCCTGATAGGTGTGGTGTATGCAAGAAGACTTGGGATGAGCTGGGCAGCGTACCGCCAACTAGCACGAATTGTGACCACTACTTCTGCGAATCTTGCATCATGGCGCACTGGAAGAAGAGCAGGAAATGTCCACAGTGTAGTAAGCCTCTGAATGGTATATTTAACAACTGCGAAGACCAGTGGGAGAAGTGGAAGAAGCGAAAGCAACAGTTGCGCGACGAGCGACGATCGGCATTAGAAGGCGGCACACGAAGAACTAGTGGTGTTGAAGCGTTGATTGGCATCAAGGGCGTCGCGTACTAAGTTTGTGGTAAAGCGCTGCTCTTACCGATTTGCAGGTGCTGACGACGACATGTTCTTGCTCCTCTTCAGTTCTTTCACAATTAAACACCAAAGTTATATATAACACAGCCCAACTCCTGCGTCTCCCTCTTTTTACCCGTCACGATAAGACGAAGATCTTTCCTCGCATTATCATTCACAATCATAATCTTGCTGGAGGAGATAGGAATACCAAGCAGAGGCTGGTGTCCGTATTGTGCCCCATTGACGTCCGACTATAAACGATCGATACAGAGTACTGAGTGAGGCGGACACTGCGTAATGTCAGAGAGAGAGAGACAAAAAAATGTTTTGCGAGCGACAAAGAGCTGAATTTTAATTCGTTTCGTGAATCAGCAGTATACCGTGAGATAGTTAAGTACTTGGGTTCTTTTGTGTTTCGCAATCTGTCGTGAGAGGCAAAAACGTCTGTAGGAATGTGTGCATAGGTAGGAAGTTCTGAGTACTCGTGGTGGTTTTTCTACAGGGCAGGCCATCGCCATGCCCCTGTCTTCTCTTTGAATTCGTAAATCCGGGCCACGGCCCCGATTCAAGCCACGCGAATAAATGTTGGTGGACTTGTAGACAAGTAGGCAACGAAAAAAAGACCCACATGCGAGCTGACCAGTGAAAAAAACAAAAATTGTATTGTCAATCTAATGAAACACACCACATCTGTCTGCAAGCCAGTGAGGACGGACGATACCTGGCAGCACCTGAATCTGTTGAGGGATCCTGTAAAAAACTGCAGGGCTGTTTCAAATTATGATCTCTGCATTAAGGAATCTTCGTAGCTTTGAGAAATGTTGAAATATGTCCAACCATGCACCGCTCTGATATGGGTTTTTCATTTTTTAAATTTCAAATGCAGGCTTATTCCCCTTTATCCACCTCCCCTGCAAATAATTTGTTCCTGCGATGAATGCGAATCCTTTAAATTTTGCAAAAATGAGTAAAAATAATATTTGCCTGCTTGGTGGAGTTGCGCCTCACCACTCTGGTGTTGGCTAGTATTCTACTTCTTTGTTGGACAATTGCACTAGGAAGTCTCTTCATATCTATGACTTACTTGATCTATCCTCATTAAATAGAAGCTTTTACCCTCTCTCGTAAAACCCTGCGAATCCGTCGCATGCAAAAAGCAATCGGTCAATGAATATCGTAACCTTATTAATAACGCAAGTATACTCAACTACCACTTCGTTGAATTTGCGATTACATTATTGATAGATTAATTTTAAACATGAGGTCTGCATTTCCCGTTAGTGCTGACGGTGGCTCCCGCGCGGAGCGGTCTCTTTGGTTGTTGGACGCTCTTGCTTATGGCGAGAAGCGCAAGAGTGAGTTGGAGGCTTTGGTTTCGGGTTATGAGCGACGTTGCCTGAAATGGGAGCGGCAGCTGCAGCGGGATCGCAGTGTCATGGCTTCCAAAACAGGCGAGGATCTTAATGTTACCAAAAATCTTATGTTGAAAGCAGTCGTGAGAAGGCGTACTTTGATGTCGTCCGGCGCAGGCCGATCTAAGGATGCGTTAGTTTCGAGAAAGCTACGTTCCAATCTCGCCGAGTGGTGGACCTTGATGCCACCATTTTCTGCCCAACGCGCATTAGATCAATTTTACAGTATTCCCGGCTTATCCGGGTTCGGTTCCGCTGTGGGCGAGCGCGCCAAAGGTAAATCGCGGCCGCTGCTGTTAGTCCGCGAAGCGCAGCTGTCCTACGCCGTAGAGCGGGAGCTCGTACTAGAGCTAGCACGACGAGCCGAGACCCTGCGCTTTTCGTTACAAGTAGAGATACCGCATGAACGGTTCGTGTTAAGCCAAGGCCCGTCCTTTGCGCACTGGGTGTTCGACCCGTCGTTGAAAAAACGCCGCCACGAAAAAGAACGCGCCGTGCTGCGTCCTTGGTGCTGGCTCAATACACAGGTGGCGGCGGACACGGCCAGCACTGGAATGCCAGCGGACCATGGGCCGCTGCTCGTGTGCACATCAGTGCGCCGCTTAAATAACGTCGCCAACGACGCGGAAAAAGATGACCTAATGAAGAAAAGCGCTGGGGGTTCCGTGGGAAGGTCCTCGACTTTTTCCACCGGTCTTGCATCGTCTTCGGAGGAAGAACGCGACGAGTCTGGTGGCCCTAGAATCTGCGTCGTGGAGTGCCGTGACAACGAGGAAACCATAGCGACGAGGAAAGATCACGGTGGAAATAGGCTACCCATGTCAGGGCAAGTACCGCCAAGAGGTGTCGGTGGTGCTGGTCGTGGCGCGGCCTCTTCAACACCGTCCAAGGAGCGGAACCAGGATCCGCATTCTTTGCACTATGTATGCGGCATGACCCATCCGTTTCCGATTCAAGACATTTACGTATCGCGCGATGTCATCTATGTTTTTTCCCGCCTGCGTCTCCATACTCGGCCCTCTCACCTGTACATTCCGCCTCCGGTGCAGAAGCGGGCACGGACAAAGACGCTGATGGCGCGATTGTCCTCGCGAGGCGGCTCAGGACCCACGGTACTGGTTAGAAAACTGTGGCGACGAAGCCTCGAACAGTGCGGAATAGGAGCATCCCAGAAGGGACGTGGGCAGCGACGAAGTTCGAATAAAGTAGGAAGCTGGGCAGCTTATTTTGGCAATCTTCTTGGTGGAACCGGTGGCGCCTCGTCGCCGAGCTTCCCAAGCAGAGGTCGCGCTCGCGATTGTTACGGTAGCAGCATGAAGCGCGCCTTGTTGGCGAATTTCCAGAAAAGTAAAAATGGTAGACCACAAATGGTAAAGGGCGTTGGCGGAAAATTCTTCAATGATCCCTCGTCGCAGTATGACTGGCGGAAAGTAGATGAGGAGTTTCACTCGGTCCACGGTAGGCATCATAGGTCGCACCACGGACACGGAACTCACGCCGGAACGGAGTACCTCGATGACCCACTCCTTCTGGTGACCGTCTACCGCTGTGTGGCCAGGCAGCCAAGCGCAGCTGAGATTAAACGCGAAAAGAGAGAGCAAGAGCGCATTCGAAAGACCCTGGAAGAATTCGAAAACGACAAAGTTGGGAAGGGAGATGCCATCTTGTTTAGCGGTAAATCTAGCAAGACTACGACAAACGAAATTCGAACCCGCGAGGACTTGCTCTTAACCGAGCAGCGCAAAGAGTTGCAAAAGGAAGCAATAGCGGAACACGTCAGCGGTAGAAAGTTGCGACGTAGAGGATCGAGTGATGCTGTAGCAGGAGATGCTGCTGTAGCTGAAAAATATGCGGTCCAAGTAGTTGCAGCGTCGGACAGCGGCGACGAGGCGCAAGAAAATAGTAACATCAACCAACTGAAACAGCACGATGTTGAGGATGACGAATCCATCTTATCGTCCGAAGACGACAGCACGCACGAAGTATCCTCCAGAAGAACAGGCGGCGAGTGGAAAAACCAGACACGGACTGATGAAAAAACGTATCTCAGCGGCGACGATGTTGACGACGAACTCGATCCAAATAAAGTGGTATACCGACTGGAGGCAGTACGCAAACTGTGGTGCAAGCAGCGCAAACCACGAATAGGGTGTGTAGTGGCCGATGGTTTGTCGAAGCTGATCACGGCTGCTGGCAAAGACATCAGAGTTTGGGACCTTTCTTCAGCGCCTGCGATTTGCCTGCGCTCCCCGGAGGAGGACTCGCCAGAGTCCCGAGCGATGCAACCATTCAAGGTGAATGTAGCGCGCTCGCTGGCGGCGAGAAAGATGGCGGTAGGTAGTGCTTTAATGAGCGACGGAGGCCACGCTTTAGAGCTGGATATGTACGCGCGCAACGCCCTCTCAGACAAGCGGCTGCGCTCGTCTCAGGATGATCATCGGGATGCTGAGACTTTGTACGGCCTCACGAGATGTCCCAACATAAAGTTCGTGCTGCACGGGCACGTAGGACAGGTGCAGCAGCTGTGTTTGGTACCGTACAGCGATCGATTCGTGTCTGCATGCACTGATAGGACTCTGCGGGTGTGGAGCTGGGCGTGCGGCGTGTGTCTACAGGTCTTCCACGGCGCGGGCGACGTGTCCAACAGCTGCTTAGCGGCTGAAGGCAACGCGTACTTTTTGCTCTGCCGCGACCAGGTTCAAGAGCGATTCGGAATCAATGCCAAGCGAGACAAGATATCCACAACGGTGACGAGTGTGCGAGCGTGGCATAAGGAGACAGGAGAGGCGCTGCTTTGCCTAGAACCGACCCTCGACTTCGTTGACAGCACTACGGAGATTGCACTGGCCTTTCAGGAAACTACGCTCGGTTCTGACGAGGCTAGACGGAGGCTTGATGACCTAAGCGTAGAACATGAAGCGGAGGAGGACAACAACGAACGCGGATTGCGGGCAGCGACGGCTGTTGCGAAGACCCTGAAGCAAAAAGCGAAGCTGTTCGTCGAGAGGAAACACAGAGAAAACAATAAGCCAGAACGTAACGATTTTGTTTTCACTGTGCCGAAGAAGAAGGAGGGAGGAAACATGTCAGCAGGTGAGAGCAGCAGCTCAACTTCGTCAAGCTTAGAAAAACTGAGAACTTCCAAAGCAAAAGCAAGTAGTAGTGGTTTTGTAGAGCCAGCGCCACCAAACGTGTGGATGAGGCCCATCTCGCATGCGGCGGTGACACGTGAGAACGTAATTGCGTCCAACGGATTAGTGTGGAACTGCGACACTTCGAGGCCCACCGGGAATCTTCGGGATGACTGGATCAGCGAGCCGGTCGTTAGTACACGACGGCCTGACCGTACGAAAGTCCTGCTTCTGCTGGACTTCGATCCGACACACGCAGCGTGTAGCCACGTGCACCCGACAGCGGCGCGAGCGAGCCGCAACGGTGGTCGCAGGAATTCTGTAGTGCCGGACAACTTGCGGAGCGACCGAGTAGGCAGAGACCGCATTTCAGGGAAAATGTCACCTGCGGTCGTCGACTCCGCGACCAGTAGAACGTCATCACCAAGCGCTGCAAGTGATAAGCACAGTATTGTATCATTAGCGTCCGCATATAAGCTAACCCCTATGGGTTTGGCTGCGGGTGGGCCACTCGTTCTACGCACTACCCGCGGAGTCGTGGCGGGCTTGTCCCGGGAGGCTGGGGCAGCCGCCGCGCAAGTACACGGAGCGGTGCAGCGCGAGATGCAGGACCTTTTGGAATTTACGAATGAAAGCCGGTTAGAGCATAAGATCGCTGCGAGAATGGTAGAGGAGCGTCAAAACGCACATCAGGATTCCATGAGCGCCGTGGACCTTTCGGGATTGGCACAAACGGATGCGGCGCAATCGAACCCCTTGAACATCCAGCGAAGACGGCTGTATTTGACTGCCGGCACTGGGCGCGAGAGAGAAGGCAATGTCCTCGTCTGGGACTTGGAGACAGGAGAACTCGAGGGTAGCTGCTTTGTGGGTCGCGGCCACTCGTTGAAGCAGACGGCGACCGTAATCTTCGCGCACTCCTGGTCTTGGCGAGAGCTGCGGCAAGAGCGTTCCGAGCTAGTTGCGGGACTGCACACTAACTTGATGCTCTTCTGTCGAGCCGCTTTGACCAATGCGATCGCGAGTGGGAGCATCGACCAGACTGCCTTTGGCGAGCTCGCGTCGCAGAGTTATCTCGAGGAAGCAAAATACAATAGTTTTTCCTCCTACTCCAGGATCCGCCGCCGCTCGGGCGATCAGGCGCTTTTGGAGGCGCTGCTGTGGGAACAAAATCCGACCTTTATGGTCTGCCTTTCGGCGTGCGGAGCTATGGGTCTCTTTTCGCCTCTGTTTGCTCCCGAAGTCTTGCATTTGACTGATGTGCATCAACATCCCGTGCGTCGTGTCATCGAAGTAATCCCTGGGCCGGCCACCGGCACGCTCTACGTGCGCGTTCCGCAAGGATCCGCTCACCACGGCGCGTCAGCGGTCGGAACGGAGAATCGAAGCTCCAAAACGTTCAAGCGACAGAACACGTTTTCATCAGCTGAGCAGTCCACTGGCCTGCTCGTTCTGCGGGTGGACACGGGCCAATGTATTGCGGAAGCACAGCCAGAACACGCTCACTTTCCTCTACCTGTGGTCTTGAAAGATCCACGACGGTCACCCGAGTTGCATCCTACCTATGGAGATGAGGAGGCCAAGCCAATCCTTTTTGATGGAATCCCCGGAGGGCTTTCGAAGACAGCAGCGATGACACGTCACCTCGGACCTTATGCTGTTGAGCCTGAAAACATCGATGATGAAACTCAGATGGCAGAAAACGCAGTAGAAGGCGGCGAAGGCGAAGACGCTGCATTAGCACCTAAGCCTGCACAAGCTGAGGAAGCCATTGCTGATGATGGAATGGCAGTTGAAGGCTCACATAACGCGGACGACCGCTCCGATCGGCCAGAGTTAGCACAGAAACAGCCGGAGTATTTGCCCACGCTAGCGAGTACGGACCCGTTGAAAGTACCGCTTAGCTTGGGCACACCGACGGTAATGTGCACTGTGCGTTGCACCGGTCTTCGGCGAATAATCATCAACGAAGACACAGGTGAGGTGCTTGACGCGTCACGAGAGTTCGATAGAAACGAGCGTCGCTCGAACCAGAGCAGCAATGCAGCTCGACGCCGGTCCTCCACGCGAGACTCGAATGCCAGCACCGGAAAGGACAGTGGTAGTTCTCTGTTCTTCGAGCCGAGCACACTGACGAATGACCTGATCTATGGTTGCGAAGATGGCAGACTCGAGGCTTTCGACGTAACGCAGAAGAGCGCTACGCAAGACGTAAGAACATTTCGCCTTCGCATGCAGAGAGTGCAGATAGATGGGCAGACTAACGAGCGCCTGGCTGATGATGCTCCTATTCCGAGCGTCGAAGATGAACACGAAATCAGAACAAGCAGTAGCCAGAGACTGCGTGAATCCGCGCACAACGGTGCTAGGATTACCGCTCTACTAGCGCCAGTGAAGGCTTGCCCGTGCTTCTTTTCTGCCGACGTGAACGGCACATTGAAATTCTGGCGCAAGCGCGATAGAAAATACTGCAACGATATGACGCTGCAATCTAGTGTCGACATCGCAGTGTGCAGCATGGTATTTGGTTACTCACGAGAGTCCGGCGACAAGAGTGTTGTCGGCCTCTATATTGGGCACGCTGATGGCCGGGTACGCATGTACGAGGTCTCATCGCGCGCTTTCGTCCTTGAGGCTCCGGCTAGTGAACTTTTTATCCGAGGCCCAGTGCGAGTCTACGTTTCGCCCAAGAACTTGATTGCGTTGGACACTGGCGGCATGCTTTTTTCTTCTACAACTGGTAGTGTCGAACAAACGTCAGAAGTGTCAATATCAGCGACAAAGGGGGCGTCTAATTTAGCCGACGCTCAACAGAGACCCTCGTCGTCCGCAGACGATGCAGACAACGAGCCGGAAGCGGTAGAGCGGGATCTGTCGCGGATTAATGTGATAGCGTTTGATCCTATCTGTGGCCGGATTATCTCAGCTGATCGCGGTGGCGCAATTCGACAGTTTTGTGCGCATAGCGGTGTCTGTTTGAAGGCAAAACTTGACGGGTTCTGGAACAGAACGCCTACTGTCGTGATGAGTCTATCCTCACGGCGGCTGTTTGTCGTTTCGGAGGACAGACCTTCACTAGTAGAAGTTCACGACATGCGGCCAACGTCTGGAAAACGAAAAAGCAGTCCTCGAAAATATTTGTCTTCCCCAGCACCATCTCAGGAGCAAGAAGATGAGTCTGCCGAGGGTGCGTCCACGTTACGTGGAGTTCTTCAGGGCAGTGGGTCAGAGATCTACTTCCTCGATGTCATGTACATCACAGAAGGGCATCGTTGGTACGATAAGCGCATTGTAGAACATGATAATTACAAGTTGATGCGCTGTAAGAACCAGTGGCATGAGGAAACGGACGCGGAGAGAAGACCTTTTAGTACCACGAGGTTGCGACCGTCACGCGACAGAGTTGATGACGGGGCGGCCAGAAGTATGGAGAAAGAGCAGCAGAGGAGCTCCTCAGTGCCGGTCGGAAGAGCGGGGAAGAAGAGAAAAGCAGCGCACATAAGATGTGTCGACGATGCTGGCGTTGCCGAAGATCGAGGTAGGCGAATGGAATCTTCACAGAGAGAAAAGCAACTGCGCTCCGCCAGTGATGGAGGAGAGCGAGAGACTGACCAGGTAGAGAGAGAAGAAGAAGAAGAGGACAATGACGGTACGAACCAGCCTCGACCGCAGCGCCGAGAGGCCAACAAAAGACGTTTGCTGGCAAGAGGTTCCACGGGCTTGGGTCTGGAGACGATTTATAAGAAGGACCTGGGACGACAAGGAGATGAAGAAGCCTCTGGGCAAGCAGCCGAGACTGCTTCTTGGTCATCAACATCATCCCCTGCGAAAAATCGATTCGGCCCTGACGAAGTGGCTGTGCAGGAGATAGTAATTACGGCCTCACGAGATGCTACAATTCGCTTTTGGCGTGGCGAGACTGGTGAGTGCCTCTGTTCCGTGCCCGGGCACCGGAACGTCGTGGGTGTGATATCTATGCCGGGACTCTTCTCCATTCGGGACGAGCCAATAGCAATTCAGAGCGGCCGCGAAATGCTGGTTTGCTCTCTTAGTCCATACCGGATCTCCGCGGACGAGGAGGAGCTAGACAAGTTGTCAAGTGCTACTCCTATAGCCTCCGGTAGGGCGGACCCTGTCAACAAGGTTCAGCCTTTTAGATTTCTGCAGGTGCGCGATTTGTTTTACGCACACCACCCGCGTTTTCAGCATGACGTGGCTGATTCGTGGTTCCGCGATGTCCCGACGTCTAGAAGTTGGTATCTGGGAGAGAACGTTACGCGAGCGCGGCTACGACTGCACCCCATGCGGGAGGATGCCGGTGCAGAGGCGTGGATCACTACCGAGGGCACAGTGCTCAACGGCGTTGGGGAGGTTGGCATAGACGATGTAGAAGTCCTCTGGGAACTCGCAAATGATCTTGCCGGAAGCAGTAACGGGACAGCTGGCTCTAGCATCAGTGGCACGACTATATCGTCGTCGGCCTCTGGTGCACCAGGATCTGCAATTGATCAACGAAGAAAAGCGCATGCGAGGTCAACACATACGCAATTCTCTGCCGTTCCACCAGAAGTAACAGACAACGTGGCGAATTCCCACAAACTTCAGATTTTTTCAGCAAGTTTTAGAAGCCTGCATCCTCGTAATCTGGTCCTTCCATCGTGGTACAGCCTCTACGTTTGGAAACATGTGACCTACCACCGAGAGGAGCTGTCGCGCCTTGCAGACCCATGGTGCCATGTGGCATCGTCCGAACTCATGGTTGAACGGTTTTGTAGCTGGGCCCATCAGAACATCGGGCGGAGCTTTGGCGGCACTGGTAATTCGGCATCGAGCGGTGGTAACGTAGCAACCACACGGCAAGATGGTGGAGGGAGTGACGACATTGTGAGCGGAGTAGTAGGGATGCAGCTCGCGAGACTCAGTCAAAGAGTACAGCGACGGCTGCAAGGAATGCGCGTGCATGCAGGCGAGGCAGCTATAGAATTTCAAAGCCTTTTGCAGTACATGGAGACGGAAGATCAGGACTCTGAGGTTGCTGCGGCTCCCTCGGCCTTCAAGAGAATGCGCAGAATGTTGATGCTCGGAAACGACAGGAGTATGCACACGAAGGGTGCCTTTGCAGAGACGGACTCCCTTTCTCGATCACTTAGTCTATCCCTTTCGAATGGCCGGAAGGACCTCGCCGCCCTTTCATGGCAAGCGCCAATGGTGGAAGCCGAGTTGGTTTTCACCGACACCACGCTTCTGGACGACCATGAGTACACCGCTTACCAGCAAGAGTGTGTCGATACGACGAATTTGTTAGACACTACCGTGCACGCTGCTGGCGATGATGACGAAAACAGTCGTGACGCGAGCGCATCACCATCTACAGCTGAAGCAGCCGGTGGGCCTTCTACTTCGTTCGTGGTGGCTGGCGATGCAGCAAACTTTTATGATTTAGAAACTTCTAGTCTCGACCTCTCTGGCGGAGCCGGTACAGCGCTCGTCAGAGCCGAGAACGCGTCCGACGACGATGCCGATGTCGACGAAAAGGAGATATTGCTCCGTATGCCTCCTCCGAAAGTCGGCGAAGACGGAATGCCGCCGATTGCGCTGCAGCTTCTGCGACATTCCATCAGCAGTTACAGGGGCGATACTCCCTCGCTGCATACATTGTACAACGACCCGGCACGCGATCTCGAGCGGCTTTTCGACTTCCTAAAGTACGGCTCCGTCTCGTCCTCGCAAATCCCTTCCCAGCTAAACGAGGCGGGGAGTGAGGTGAGTCTCTGTGCTGTCGGCTCCACCACGTGGTCGACCCTGTTGGACTTCGCGATCGACTGCAGTAATCGTGGTAGCGTGCACTTTATGCTCCCGCAACTGATCTTGGCCGTCAGGAATCGAAACGAGGTCGTTGGGAGCCACTACTGGAAGCCCAAAGCGACGGAAACGCCAGGCCAGGTACTGAAAAACTTGCTGCTGTCGAGCCCGCCGTTGGCGGAAAACCTCAAGAGCATCGGTGGGCGCGTAGTGGAAGAAACTCCAGGAGCCACGGGAGGTACGGTAGTGGCGCCGGGGGCGGCGCCGTTAGGCCTAGAGCTGCCACAGCTTGACGATTTGGAGTCAGAGTTCGAGCGCGGATTCTCAATTCCATACTTTTTTGAGGAAGAGGCGCAGCATTTCTTGCAGCACGCGGAGGCTGCTGCGAGTGTCGCTTACTGGAGACGTGTGACACGCAAAGCCTTACAGCAGCAGAAGCGCTTCTCTGCTGATGAGCAGGGGTCCACTTCCGCCTTGTCGATCGCGTCGCTGACGGCCTCTATTACAGAAAGCGAGCACTCGCGATCCACGGTGGAGCAAATGAAGAAGTTACCGCCGCATTTTGTCTCGCGGACACTGAAGCGCCTGATCGAGCAGTTCCCCACGGAAGCACTGGAATTTTTGCAAGAGTTGCCTTTCGTACAAACCGTGGAACGCTTGACTCTGTGTGATCTCCACACGCACGCGTTCCGTTTTTCGGAGCCTTTGATGCCAAACTTGGACCGTCTGGAGGCGATTGGCGGAGACACGATGGACGGACCGCGCGTGTGGCAGAACTGGGTAGAGGGAGGAGACGGCCGCAAAAGCCTGCTCCAGCGACAGGACGAGCGGCACGCGCAGCTGCTTCATGGGTCGGGCAACAAGCGGACATGGCTCTCCTGGTGTGTAAGTGGATTCGGTTTAGCAGATTATTTTGCAGCCGAGAGCTCGCCTTTTGCAGATGGAAGCAGTCTGCGGCGAGGCGTGGACTTAGACAAGAATAGCACCTTGTCGCCGCCTGCGACAGCGCAGGACTTGTGGCACTCTCGGCTCGGCGAGACAAGCGAAGGCGCGGATGTCGCTGAAGACTCATCCTCTGACGAAAGCGAGATGGACGAGGATGTATATGAGAAGGGTGTTTCCGGATCATCAGGGGACAAAAAGAAGGGATCATCGCGTGATGTGCTCGATACAGCTGCGCTGAATGGCGAAGACGCGACGCGAAGCAGCATCTTCTCTTCATCTTCTGGAGACCGTCAAAGCCGGAGCTCGAGAGTCAAGGCCACGGCCTGTGTGCACCCCTTCCCCGGCCTAGCACAAGTTTTCGTGGATCCTGTGACTGGGATGCGATATTCCTTCCTCCAAACTGTGTTTGAAGCAGGGGAACCAGCGTTCTTTCAGTCCAAGATCGTCCGCTCGGTGCTGCACTGGAAGTGGCGGGTGTACGCGCGGCGTTACTTTCGCCGTCAGATCGTAAAACAAATCCTCTACTGCATCTGCGTCGCCGTTTTCATTTTTTCTCTCAAAACAGAAGACGCCGAAACAGTTTCATCTCAACAGGGTGAAGGAGGTTCGTCTTCGTCGTCGCAAGTTACATCAAGTACTATGCGGTCTAGTGGCAACTGGGTGCTTGATTTCACGCTGGACTTCTCGTGGCTCTTAGCGCCTGTTTTTGGCGATGATGAACAAGGTAGCGACGCAGAAAAAGGCCTGTCGGGACACAATTACTCGTTGCGATACCACTATGACTTTCGAACAGCCGCTGCGGTGGTGAGTATACTCTTCCTACTGTCTGACCTGTCCTATCTTCACTACGTTGTTCGCAAGAAGTGGGAGGGGTCAAGGCACAATGTCCTTCTGCGCGCTGATTTTCTGCAGGTGCTGATGTCACAGATGACCATCCATTCTCTTGGTCTGCGGAATCCGCAAAATTTAGGTTTGCCTACTTCTCAGCAAGGCACACGAGCGCTGCAAGCGGGGCCCATAGCGTCTGCGGACAGCGCTCCGGACATCTCGTTGCCGGACCGCCTTATCATCTACGGAAGTCTGTTCCAAGCTTCATTCGCGTTGTATCAGACCGGGTATTACGTGCAGCCTAATCGAACACTGGGACCCTTCCTGCGAACACTGATAGAGATGACGCGCGACCTGAGCTACTTTTTTCTTGCTGTGATCGGAATTTTCGTTTTCACCGCACTAGCGCTTTACGTGATCAGTTCCGAGACACCGCTCGGCGAGGACGAAGACCTCGGCTCCTCACAGCGCTACTACTTCATGACTTTGTGGTACCGCCAAATGCGCTCCCTGGTGTCTGGAAACGATTTGTATGCCTTTTTCGCGGACGACGTAAATCAGTATCCTGCTTTCGAGACCATGTGGCGCATTGTGATCATGGTTCTCAACTGGGCCAGCATGCTGATTCTGGTCTTTGTACAGGCGCACGTGACGGCGAGCTACGATCGCGTGCGGGACGCGCAGGCAGCGACTTTCGACCGCATGTTAGCTGGGATGATTCTGGACCTGGAGGCTAGCTTCAGCGACAGCATGCTCAGTGACGAGCGCCTCTTCCCGCGATATCTTCACGTCCTACTTCCAGTGGGCGAAAACGTGGGCCTTAAGGAGCGACAAGCCGCGAAAGCTGGCGCGCCGGCCGTAACCGGAGAAGGAGGATCTTCGCCGAGTTCTCGAACTTCTGTACGTGGTAGTCCTTCACAACGCAGTGATTCGAAGGACACAACAACTAAAGGCTCAGCTTCAGCCACCGCCGCTCTACTTAGCAATGAAGATCTTCATGTTGAGAATACTTCAAAGCTACAAGCTAGTAAGGGCTACTCTTCAATATCTACTACACCAATAGAACCTCCAATCACGTTGACGCAGTTCGAAGACCTAACTAAGAAAATGATGCGGAGTCTGGCGAAATTGCAGAAGGAAGTCCAAGAGCTGAAAAAGTCGCGAGAGGAAAATGGTGAGGAGGACGAGTCTGCCGCAGCCGAGAAAATGCAGAAATTGCTCCGGGCTCAGCGTGCCAGTGAGTGGGCTTTGAGAAAAGCAAGGGCAGCAGCAGCCACGGTGCAACAACCGACCGCTGACGGAGGAGCGGCCGGGACATCTTCTAGTGCGAGAACCGTCTTTCAGAGTGCACCACGACGGTCCGGAGAACCCACGCAAAGTGTGCCAAAAAAAAGCTCTGAAGTCCCACCTATTAATCCTCGAAAAGGGCGGTGACATCACAAAATGATTTAGATATCTATCCATATTGGCGTGATTGAAATATCGATATTGACATCGATCTGCTTTTTCTATAAATATGTTGTCGAACAAGTCCTGTTTGGAGTGCTAGAGATTTTGATTTCTCACGAATGCATTGGACGAACCAATGGAAATGAATAGATAAACAGATGATTTCTCTTATTTTGTACACGATGTACAGATACAATCACATGAATGATTAATGCCACAGATCGAAGTGGAAATGACTACTTCTCTACTATTGACTTTGATGATTCTTGCTTATGATGAAAGCGCCAGCTTATTTGATATTATCGGCCCCAAAAGTACTAAAATACGCTGGAAGCTTTGTATAAGACGCAGGCAAAGCGTGACACAGCACCAGATATTATAGTAGCAAGTTGAATGAATGATCGCTGACCCTCACAGCGAGATTGACAATGCCTTTGTTGGATGTTGTCTTCTTTCTTTTCATGGGCGATTCCCATTGAAAAGACGACGCTGCCCCGAACGTGCGCGGAGCTGTTTCGCGCCTTTCCCTGTCGTGTTCTTCAGCTACACCCGATGCCTGCGTCTATCCGTGCGCCTCAAGGACTGCGCTGAGATACTGTCGGAGAATGGTAGCCGCTCTGAGTGCCAGCATCATTGTGTGTGTCAAACGCGGAGAGATATCGGTTTGTAGAGCGTAATCCTAAAGAGCGGCAAGCATTATCAATCGGCATCGACATTCAGAAAAAATGAGTCATAGAATTTTATACATTGCGATAACAAGAAAGAAGATCTGTGATGAGCGACGCACCTCGGGCAGTCAAAGCAATGACAACGAACGAGCTATTTCACTAATGTACTCTTCGAGAGGAGAGTGGCAGACTTCCACTTTATCTCAAGTTCTGTTGCACAGAAAATGTATCTGTCGTGAGGACAGGAGCGAGAGATCTGCTGTAATGTCACTACTCATGATTGTTTCGTGGCAAATCTTCGCTCTAGATTCTTAATTCTTAAGACTTCATTTCTCGGTTACAATCTTCAGCACTAGGTGTATGCTTTCCCCTTCGACATGCAAGTAAAAGGATCCATCGAAGTGAATGTTAAAGGACAGCCTCCTCAAAGAATACACATGATGTGAAATATACGCGGTATCTCAATTTCAGAAGCAAGTAGACTAGATAGCCCCCCCCGCTCTTTCTGTGATTATACTGATTTTTAGCTAAGCTACTTTGATTAGGTTTAGGTAGAAGACGAAAGGCCCATCTGTCAAGATCACCATATAGACGAAAGTTTGAATTGTGTCTTTTAGCATGTTATGTGTTCACTTTTCGCATGTTGACATCCTCTCTCTATACTCGAATTATCAAGGGAACGAAATCGCCTTTATACTACTACAGTCTGATTTATTTTTACAAAACTAAATATAAAGGAATATCAATCTTCAAAAAATGTTGCGCTTCTTGTTCTCATGCTTCTTGTAATAAGGAAATACTCTTGACTCTTCAAACTGAGCGAGCAAGAGTAGGCCCGGGCTGGTGCGAAAGCGAGAATGAAGAACTTGGCTGCCGCTGCAGCGAAGGCAAAGGCGGATCAAGCCGCAGACCGACCAAGTAGCTCACCTGCATCTCCGCAGGCGGGTACACGGGCAACCCCGGCCAAAGCATCTCCGCTCATAGGTACGGTAGTGAGGCCCAAATCCGCAACAGGATCCGTACAAGCGGTTTCTAAAGATGCGAAAGCCACCGGAGCTGAGCCTGCTGAAAAGGAAGCGGGAACGGACATCAAGAAAGATATAGCGCAAAAGGACATTATAGGAAGCAATGCCATGACTTCTACAGCTAAGCCAAAAGGTTTGGGGAGCGTGCTTGGAGCTGTTGCCAAGAACAGAGACGGTAGCCCATCCGCAGTCTCTGAGAGTAGCGTCTCTCCCGTTGAGCAACGAAATAGCCCTCCACCAGGAGCTGCAATGATGGGTGCAGCAGCAGGAGCTAAATATCAGACCAAGACAGGCGTGGACGGTGACGCTGCTCCTATCGGGGGTGCTGGTAAAGCAAAAGGCGGGGGCTTTGCCGCACTTGCCAGGGCATCCTCGGGTGAGGACTCACCTGGCGCTGCGTCCGAAGGCGACAAAATGGATAAGCTCACGAATATGTTCGGTCCTAAGAAGAAGGCCATTGATGCTACCACTGGAGACTCCTCTGCCACTGAAGGCAAGCCTAAACCTCCAAATCCGTTTCTCATGGCTCGCGGCGCACCGAATCCCGCATCGCCAACGAGTGATGGTCCGTCCTCGCCGATGGCAAAAGCATCAGGAGGCACACTCTCGCTTACCAGTGCACTCGTAGCAAAAAAAGCCGCAGCGAGGATCAAAGAGAAGGCGAAGAAGCTCCGAGACGAAAAGCTTAAGAAAATGTCGGAAATGCCGGAGTTGACCGACAATATCGTAAAGCAACGGAAAGCCATGCGCGCCAGGAAAGATGTTAGGTACTACTTAATTTAAAAGAACTGCGAGAATGTTTGATCGGCTTTGCGCGAAAACCGTTAGCGATCCGCGGTCCTTGTTTTTTGGCTGGGATTCACCTATGTGTAAAAATATTGCCTACACTGGGCTCCACAAAGATTCATCGGCATACTTAGTTGATCGATATCACAGTTTGAGATTTTCAAGCACAGACAGAACCACGTGGCGCGAATCCTCTTATCTTCGATCTGTCTAGATGATCCTTGATTCAAAATCAAATTGTTTAATGTCATCTCCAAAAATCAGCCTATTGACGCGGATTGTCGCATCCTCACGTTTCGATGCGATGGTAGCGTTAGTGGTTGTGTTGAACACTTTCGCGATGGCAATCGAGTATCAGTTGACTGAGGAGCACGGGCGACGATACGGTAGTGTGTTAGCTCTCGCAGATTTATGCTGTTTGGCGTTTTTCACGATGGAGTTGGTATTGCGGTGTATAGGCTTTGGCGTTGGATTCGTCTTTCGCAGTCCCCATTACTACATTGACATTGTGGTTGTGTGCAGTGGTCTGATCTTCGACGTGGTGCTTCCTGTATCAACGGGCACTTTTTTGCAGACCGCCGGTGCCGGGGAGAGAGAGAACGACGGCTTACTCAATTTGGTCCGGGCGCTGCGAGTCCTGCGCGGGATGCGCGTTCTGAGGTTGCTGACAATCTTTGAGGACCTGTGGCGGGTGGTGCAGCTGTTTTACTTTGCTATGGTGCCTTTAATGTGGACCGTGCTCTTCGTGATGATCGTCATTTTCCTCTTCGCCATTGTCTCGATCGTGCTCATCGGTCAGAATGACGGTTTGGACAGTGATGATCCCGACGTCATCATGGCCAAGTCCTTGTTCGCGAAAACTTCCGACTCGATGATCTACCTCTACCAAGTGATGACGTTGGACGGATGGACGGACATGGTGGTCCCTCTGGGGGAGGAAGCGATTTGGCCCTACTTCTTTTTCCTCATTTTCATCTCCATCTCGGCGCTGGGTCTCATGAACCTAGTCACGGTGACCGTGCTAGACACCGCCCTCCAGACGCAACGAGAATATGCGCGCAACGCCGATGTAGACCGAAAAATGGCGGATATCAAAGATCTCTTGCAATTTCCCGGCGAGACCGAAGTAAACACAAATCGCGATTATTTCATCGAAAACTGGAGGAAAAGCTCTGCGTTCAGGTACTGACTCAACAATTGTTAGAAGATTGTTTTGAAACCTAGAAGTCACGTTCATGACCTTGTGTCTTTTTCTGTCATTTTTAGCAATTGATCATAAGCTAACAAGAAAGGGGGCTAGGCTTTTACACTTCCACTGCCGTCGCTCCGGTGACACACTATAGGCACCGTTTTGTCCCGCCATTAGGCCCGTAGTTGTACTAAATGCGACAACATGATGATGAAAGAAGGCCCTCAGAACTTCGCACGAAAGAAACGGGGTGGCAAATCAGCTCAAGCAGAACATTCATCATGATGACCCTTCTTCTCTGCATCTCATCCTAACATCTCAGGACCGTCTTCGAGACTTTAGACTTAAATCAAGAAGATGCTGGCCATTTTTTCGATGCTTTGGACTTGGACAATTCTGGGTCTTTGGATCCGTTTGAACTTTCCACCACCTACATGGAGTTAACGACGTCGGTGTTGAACAATACCGCTGCCGTGGCGCTCGTGAGAAGCGCTACGCACCCAGATGAAAAGGGCAAGATTTTACGCAGCACGATGGTGATTGCCCAAGCCAGCCGTTTCCAGGTGCAGGCGCAACTACAGACAGAGGAGTTCCGCTCGGAAGCCAAGAGGAACTACGAGACGTTGAATACCAGTTTCAGCAAGGCCATATCGGACCGCGCTGCGATGGTCTCCAGGATGGACAGCATGGTAGAGGATATGCATTCGATCCGAGAGGAATTAGACCGTGTAAAGGAACGCCGGGAGCGGAGAGACAGTCGAGGAGGACATCAGCATGGGGCAAGTAGATCATCGAGAGGTAGAGGTGAATATCCAAGCGGGTCACCTCCACTGGAGGGTTCTTTTGAACACTTTCCTCCGGGGATGCTGGGAACGGAGTCGGGAAGTGCTTCACCAACAGGAGGTGCTGGTGGAGCTCGAAGACTCTCAAATATGTCACTAGCATCACAAATGTCGACACGGTCCTCGATGGGAGGAGGAGAGCTTCCACTACAGGAGAGTACTGACTCTCTGGCTGGAAGCACACGCACTCTGGATGGATTGCTGAGGGACGCGCACAACTATCGAGAAGATAGGGATCAAGGTGGTGTTGTCGATTCGGTGTATGCAAACGTTCTGGATCGGCGCCGGTCTATGAGCGCAAGCGGCTTCGAAAGACGGCGCCCCGCAAGCTCGCGCCACGGAAACACCTTCACTATCGTAGAACTTTGATCCGAAAACTATTCTTACTCATATAGATACTACGACGTAAGAAGTGGCACTAAATATCATTTGTAAAAACACCATAGTTCTACTTCCTACGGAGCGTGGTGTGTCGGCAGAGCCTCTCAGTCATTAGTGTGAAAGTCGAAGAGGTTGTTCTTCGTCCTAAAAGTCAAACTGTGAAGACATCGCAAAACAGAGATCTAAAGAATTGCATCCTTATCCTCTGTGACATGAGCGGTTTACGTCTGTTATTGAGGTGCTCGTGCATCTGTCGTGTCATAATTGATCCAAAAAGGACAGCTTGGATTTTCGCAGCTTCTATCAGGAGAGATCTATCCATATGCCTGAGAGAGATATGTCTGTGCCGTGTGAGTAAGTAGAAAGAAGTCTTTGTGTACTTCTAGAATTGAACAAGTAATCTGTTGCGAGAAAGGCGATGCAGCCACTACTTCTGTTGTGAGGGACCGTAGAATTTCTCTGTGTTGGGGATTTGTCGCAACTCTGCAAAGCTACAAAAAACTAGGATCATGTCGTCCTATTCGCATTTTGATACAGAAATATGACATCAGCTTGTTCCACCACAAATTTAAACTTGCCCACAGCCTCAATGTATGCTACCTCTTGCCCGAAATGCTGACTAGAGAACATTTGTTCCTTCTCTTTCCCCGCTACTTTTCGTCTTCTTTCCCCTTTCTATTTGCTCTTCGTTGTTCTTTCACATTTCCATCTGTATTGTAAAGAGTGAATTCTGTTTGCGAACATTATCATGGATCGTAGTGTCGTTTTCGCGCCGAGCGAGGGTGACGCGCCTCGATGGACGGCACTATCCGGGGAGAGGCGGAGCGTCCTTGTTGCTTCGCAAGACCACCTAGCGACCTTTGATGAGCGAACGGGCAGCCTCCGAGCATGCGCGTCACTCCTCGTGGAGGACCCGGGGAAGCAATTTTTCGATGGCGTCGCCGATCTGGCTGCACCAGGAGACCGGCATGAACAGCAACATCATGGCGGAATGCAGAGCACATCGGGCGCTTATGTAGCAGCACAGCTCATCCCGCACACTTATCTCGTTGGCCGCAGCAGCATGTTGTCACTCGAAGACCAGCACTGGTTTCGGGACTTCAGATGGGCTAGCAGCGGTAACCCTAGCGGAATCTTTCAACGACGAGCGAGCGAAGATCTGCATATGTCAGCGCAGCTACACGCGGTGAGGACTGGACAGGACCAGCACCATTCGATTGTGAGCCCGGCCAGTCTCACTCGAACCAGATCAAGTTCCGCGGCTTCTCTCAGTAGCGGCCTTGAGCAAGACCGCCTGCTGTGTCTGGTGACCGCTCCTGCGATGCTGAGTCATCATCACGCGCAGATGAATCATCAAAATTATAGATGTATGTTTGGAGCAGGACCCAGTGGGCATCAGCAACCCCACAATACTGGATTCTCCACTAACCTTTCGTCGTCGTCGCATATGGGGACTGCAAGCCATCACTCCTCGCAACTACTCGCTTTTGTCGATGTCTCCTCCGATCCCAACTCGGTTCGAGTTGAGCACGTCCACCGACACAGGGACCCCATTGATCTCATGTGCTGCTCCCGCGATCGCATCTTCGTGGCTTCACGCTTTCACATCAATGTAGAGGACTTGTTGGTCCACCAACATCACGTTGCTGAAAACGCGATGAAGCAGGGTTCCGGGAGTGGGCCTGGGTGGGGTGCTTCTGGCAGTGTTCGGAGAAGTAACTCCATCTCGAATAACTTTGTCTCATCGACGCACGGAACGCTGACGCCGGGAGTGGACTTCAACATCGGCACGGGCGCGCTCATCCATCACAACAGCACGTCGCAGATGTCTGGAGGCGGGAAGGGAGCGCCTGGCGCTTCTGAAAACGCCGCCATGGAGGCTGCTATGGAGCATCAGGCTTTGATCGCAGACCTCCTGGACATTCAGCATGCTGAGCAGGAATCGTTGTCCTACGTGTGCATCACAGTGTATGACCGCAGCCCCGTAGGCGATAGACTTCTTGCGCGCAAGCGCATGTGGAGCAAAGTGGAGGGAGAGCTAGTCGCGCTGACCTGTGACGATTCGGGGTCACTGCTTGTTTCCGCGGATTCTGCTTCCCATAATCTGCGCGTCTGGCACCTCGAGTCTGCTCCGACGGTCGCGGACGAACGAGGTTTCCGCTCTATCGCGCGTAGCCGGGCGGCCAATCGCGGAGGAGGTGCTCTGAAACGTTCGCGAAGTGCAGATGCCGGGCACCAAGACGCAGATGGCGGCTTCTGCGGGCGAAGTAACCCACAAGCGATCGGAGGCACTAGCAGTATCCAATCAGTGGGCGGACTTGGCAGTGGTGGAGGCTCAAGAAATCTTGGAGGAAATACAGATAGCGCAACCACAAGCAGCGAATCTAAAACTGCGGCAGTCGCAGCAGCTGGCGTCTTAAAGAACTTGGCAAAAAAGTCCGCCTCTGATGTGGCCAATATGACGTCTGATCTCGCAAATAAGGCGAAGGACACATTGTCCAGTCACGTCAAAAAGAGTGCGAGTGGAACGCAACAGCTGAAAGACATGCTAGCGGCTGATCACCGTGAGCAACTGCGCGGTGAGACGCAGCATAAAGAAGACCTTCTGGCAGCGTTTCAAGGCCGAAGAAAGAACGTCGAAGAAGAGGCATTGTTCTTGCAGTCCTTGACACCCTGGCCGAACGTGAAACACATCTTGCGTGGGCACCGCGACACCGTCCACGCCCTTGCCGTGGATCGGGACTACCTCTATTCGGCCAGTGCGGATCGGACGGTGCGCATGTGGGTGCCGAATGTGGGCCACTGTCTCAAGGTGCTCACGCAAGCGTGTGGCCAGGTGGCGAACACGCTGGTTATCGACTCGAGCTACCTCTTTTTGACTTCTACGGACTCCCGGGTAGACCGTAACAACTACCGCATGAAGCAGTCAAGTTTTCTGAAAGTTTGGCACCGTGATTCGCTCGAAATGCTCAGCCATTTCGAGCCACCGCTGGTCGAGGAAGATCAGGACTTCGCGAAGCACATGGGAACATTTGGCAGGCAAAGCGAATCGTCGAAACAGGGAAACGAACAAGGAGCGGAGCGCAAACTCAAAACCGGCAAAGCTGGAAGCCTTCTCGCCAAATTGCGTGACGTAACAGTGAATCGCGTGCTTTCTGTAACTGCGCGTGAGTCCGCGGTTTTGGTGCCGAGTCTCACGCAGCTGTCCGTGACGCCCTCTCGCATCATCGCACTTTCGCCTGACGTTGGTCAAGTGTTTTCTTGGCAGCGTGGATCAGGTACGATGCCCACCGCCGGTTCTGTGCCTCGCAGCCTTTCAAGCTCAGAACAGATGTTGGAACTGGCGCGCACTAACAACTTTCACGAGGACTGGTTGCCCGCGCGTTATCTCGCGAAGCAAAGCTTGCGCGGGGTGCGCGCAATGCGGAACACGTGTCTGAAGCTCTTCCCTCAGGCAGAGCTTCTGCTCTCTGCAGGTGCCGGGACTGTGAAAGAGCGCAACGTGTTCCTCTGGGGCTTGGACACCTCACGTGTCGAGGGCTACTTTCGTGCAGTTTCGAAAATGGAACAAGCGATGCTGCCGCACGCAACCCGAAGAGGAGGGGCCCGTGGCCAAGCATTTACTTCGCACAAAAGCGGCACGGCAACCGGGACGGCCAAGAAAGAGCGAACCTGCCTTGTGCGGGGCCGGCTGGTGCCTAAAAATGTTCCAGTCGTGGTTTACCTCGACCTCGTTCCAGGCCCTGCGTGTCGCCGCGCGTTTGCGAAGCGCTCAGGACCAGGATCCACGATGCAGCAGCTGTTGGGCAAATCCGGTGGGGCGACAAGCGCCGCTTCATCCGCGCGCTTGAGTGCGCTCCAAAACGTCAGTCGGGTCGCTGCGCTTTTTAGCGGAGGACTGAAGAATGGGGGAGCGAAAAACGGGTCCCCGAGAAGCATGCCATTCGCGTCACAAAGCGCACAATTGCCGTCTGCGGACCACTATGGTGTGCGCGCCGTGACGAATCGCGGCGAAATCTCCCACTTTTTCGGACCGCTCTTCCAGCGTCGCGACGAGGAGCACCACCAGATTACGGGAACAATTTCCAATGAGACTGTGCTGGTCGACAACGTTTTGTCGGTTGCGGCTGCGCCCTATGATGTTGAGAAATTGGTGATTCTCTCTGGCCACGGTGAAATCCGTGTTATCAACGCATTCATGGGCAATACGCTGCGCGTGATTTCGCTCGCCACTGATGCGACGATGCTGACTCTGGTACCAGGAATTACGCAAGCGGAAGAGCAGCACAGCGCGTCTGAGTCGCAACGCGGTGTGCATACTCCCGTCTCACAACGCGGCGGTTCATCGCCTCAATTTTCATCGTTTGGCCCAGGCGCGGGAGGAGGTGCGGGTGAACAGAAGCAAGACATGGGTGGGCAAGACTATTCCGATCTTGTCGTGGCACACGTCGACGGCTCCATGCAATCGTACGGAGACGTTCTAGCGTCACTGGGTCAAAGCAAACCACTTCAGCAGAAGGGACACAGCTATTACACCAATCAACATCGCAGTCTCAGTGCTATTGTAGAAGCCGAGGAAGCAGCGGCAGAGTTGGAACACCCGCCGCTTCTACTGGCAGAGGCGGAACGCTCTAGATCGGGCAGCGGGGCGCCTGCGCCGATTGTACAGCTAATGGGCTTGAATCTCATGAGCTTGGCTCGAGGGGACGCGAAAACCGAGAAGGGCGGTGGCGCTCGCCGCGTTCCTGCTTGCGCGTTCTTGTCCGCGACAGCACACAGTGTGAAAGTTTGGCGCCGCATTGGTGGAATTCCGACGACCGCTTCGAGTGGTAGTATGCGGGAGCAAAGTCATCGTGCTTCTAAGAGGACACCCTTCGGCGGCATGAGCCCTGGATCCTCCATCGCCGATACACGCGCAGAAGAGCGTTTGCCAACTTTGGCCTCAGCGTCAGAACGAACTCGTGGCGTGCCCGGTGGGAATCGAAGTGCTGCAGCGTCAGTTTCACCCGAAGAAGAAGAAGATGACGATGAGAACGAATTGCCAGAAGACGACGAGGTTGGAAGCGCTGATGATGATCTGATCGCGCGCGAGGGAGAACACTTGGCACGACCGCAAGGCTCGCGCTCGCCTGCAACTTCTGCGGTGCCGTCCCCGCTGCAGTTCCCTGCAGTGCCCAATATCTTCGCTGACGAAGAAAGCAAGCAAAGTGCTGGTTATGAATGCGCGATAGAGCTCGCAGAGCATGGCACTGAGGACTTCGGGCCGATCACGTGCATTTCGATTGGGAGTTTGTACGCTTCTGCTGTGTGGCAAGTGTTTGTGGGCTACCGCAGTGGCCACATTGCCATTTGGGAGCTGCGTGGCACGAGTTCGCGTCGTAACGCACGCACCTCGCTATTGTACGGCGATGGTGGGGCGAATGGAGCGCGACTGAGCCTGTCCGCGCATTTGCTTCGTACCACTCGGCCCCCAGGAGCCTATGTCGAGCTCGATTGTGGCGGACTGCTTGAGCCGAAGACCTGGCGTTCGAGCGCGCACACTGCAGAAATAGAGGCACGGTACGAAGTTACAGCTATGGCGTTCGATGATACAACGAACCAGCTGTGTGTGGCAGACTTGCAAGGGCAAATGCGGATGGTTGAGATCCGTTCCGGGGTCTACGTCAAAAACAACGTAGACGGGTTCTGGAGTCGGAGTCCCGACGTGGTGCGCAGCTCCTGTTCGAATCGCCTCTTCTACGCAGGTCGCGCCCACGCCGTCACCGACGGCGAAGAAGAGCACAACACGATCTACGTTTGCGATGTCGGCAATGGAAAGCACCTGGGCACTCTCGAGGGGCATCAAGGACACATTTACTATTTGCAGGTGATCACTGTGGATCGGTCTCACCCCTGGTTCGATCGGCATTTGGCGCATCGCGAACACAACAACTACATTCGTTTTCGTACCAGCACTGGGAATCCAGCGGAAATGCCTTCCACTACTGTGTTCACGACCGATCCAGCTCTCCAGCCTTCGGACGCTGTTGGGGCGTCCACGATTAGCCAACCAGCTGCCGCCGTCGCACATGCGGCTGGTATGTTTGGATCGATCGCTGAGTTGGGGGAGCATGATGGCGCTGAGGTAGATTCGGCAATGTCAAGTGGGGAGGAAATCGACTCTGCGACGCAGAGCCAGGAGTTTATCGTTTCCGCGTCGACTGATGGGCATCTGTGCATCTGGCGCAGTGAGACGGGGCAACTCTTCCGCACGTATCAGGGCCACATGAATGTGATCGGTGTCGTTCCGATTTGGGAAACGCTACCCTGTGGAGCGTACGGGAGTGGTGTTACCGCCTGCGGAAGCATCGGAGGATCCACGGGCCTCTCGAACGCGGAACAGCCAGGGAGCAAAGCGAACACGCCGTCATTATGGGTGCTATCCCTGGCGCGTGAGCAGGGAGAAAACCGTGGACAATTTTCGATTGTAGGACCGCATGGAGCCGCAAAGCGGGCTGGTATGAAGAGCAGCCCACTTGTCTTCCACGAGCAAAGCGAGGTACCGGAACCGGAGCGTTTCTTCCGCTACCTGCAAATCCGGGATGCCAACTACGTTCACCATCCGTTGTTCTCACATGGAGAGGACACATCGTGGCTCAAGCACCTTCCCAGCAGCCGCTCTTGGTATCTTGGTTCGCATGTGACGCGCGCGCGGATCGGTTCCAGTAACGGAAGTGAGGATCCTTTTTTACTTTTCGCACCTGGCCGTTCAGCGACTTCCCGTCCGAGTGCTTTGCACGCGTCTCCCAGTAACTCCCCGCCGTCCCTGCAACTCGTGTGGCAGGACAACGGCCGAATTGTCACTTCGTCCTTAGGAGGACTGTTGCCGGTGTCGCTGATTGAGCCTCTGTGGTACTCGGAGTGGATCGCGCGGCTCGCCGCGGGGGCCGGCAGCCATCAGAACGAAGACGAAGATGATGCCTATCAGGGGTCGGGGCAGTTCAAGCTCCTCGACGCTCCTCTGCTCAAGTACGCCACATCGTCGGGGCTTGCGAATGGCGAGGGACGCGGGAACGCGGACAAGGCCGAGAATGGCTCAGGCGCCTCGGGCGGGGCCGCAAACGTGTTGGGGCAGACCATTGGGCCATTATATGATGAGCTTGGGCGGCATTACATGGCGTTCGCGCGGCGACTGTCGCAGCATCCGTGGTTGTTGCATGCCGCATTGAACTTTGCGCGCTTCTACCAGGAAGGCAGGCCGCAGGCCGTGCTGGCGTTGCAAAACCAGAACGCCGACATCGATGCTGGAAAATTTCAGAGCAGGACGAGCGGCGGTAAATGTAAGCATGGTTCTCCGAAGGTGCGCTTGTCGCCTTTGTTGCCGTATCGCATGCGGATGGTAAAAGAAGGTGGCAACGCTCTAGTGGGCGGATACCGGACCCAGACCGTCGAGTCCACCGTTCTGACCTGCCTCTTGTCGGTGGTCCTCGCGAACGATCCGTTTCACAGCAGGGAAAAAACCGTTTCCAACATTTTACATCGTGTGGCCGACTGTCTGAAGAGTCGAAACAGTCGACCCGCGGGACATCCCGAGGAGCCACCTGAGGTAAAGCAGCCGGCGGTACTCGTGGCGGGTGGACAGCAGGGCCGCGATTTCGCGAACGGAGTCCCAACAACAGGGTCGTCATCTGGGTCCAGCAGCAACGGCTCTGCGACGCAGCCGCCTAGTGCTGCGAGCAAGCAGGGTGCAGGAAAGGCCTCTTCTGGAACCTCTAATAGCGCAGGTGGGTCTGCAACTGTTGCACTTGTTCCGACGTCGGGCGCACTTGTCCACGCAGAAAAGGGGCCAACCGAGCACGCACTTCTGAGCGGTTTGATGACGTCGGCACCGCCTACGGCCACCGCGACAAAGCTGGCCGAATTGACTGGGAGTCTCGACGACGAGCAGTTTGTCCACGTTTTGTCCATTGCGGCTGCGAACTATCCAGATGCGGTGGACCACTTTCTGCAGGAACTACCGCTGCTGATGACCGACGAGAAGGTAACGACTCTTGATATGCGCTCGCCGTACTTCGAATTCAAACAGCCAATCATGGCTGCAGACCCCGTGGGCTCGTTCGAGGTCTGCGGTTCCCAGTCCGCGGTCGGCGTGCGCGTCTGGCAAGACTTCATCGACCGCAAGAAGCGGACTGCAGCGCGCAACAAGCTGCGGCGGTGCAGCTCCCCTATGGGATATCTCCGCTGGTTCTTCAGCGGTCCCGACGAGTCGGCCTACGCCGCTCCGGGTTCCCAGGGTAGAACTGGCGGCGGTAGAACAATGAGCCAGAGTAGTGGGGCCGTTAGCGGCACAAGCAATTCTGGCAACTATGCCAGAGGTGAAGATCGCGATACTACAACTTACTTTCGTTCTTTGCTTGCACAGAGCGGGCGATTCGAGGTTGTAGACGCTGCGCACCTAAGTAAGGCTCCGTCCGTGCGCAGTGAGGAAGAGACCGTAACGGAACTATTGTACCGTTCAGTTTTCGATGAAGCGCCGCGTCGGGGCAACGAACCGGGCCCGTTGCACCCGAACGCACGTCGTGTCGATAGCGTCTTGGGGCAGCCAGTAATTGTTCCATTCCCTGGCTTTGCACAAGTATTTCTAGAAGATCCACTTACGCGGTTACAAGGCAAACCCAAAACAGTGGATGCGTTTTCAGCAGTCTCCACATCAAGCAAAGCAAATGTAAGAGATTCAAGTAGTAGCACTAGTCTTCCTGCGAAGATGAAAGCCAAATTCGGAGCGGTGGAGGCCAGCACCGTTGAGGCAGCGGCCGCTTCTCCGCGTAGTAACAACGGTCATAGTCATGATCAACACGGCGAAGAAGGACACGAAGGTGGAGTCGTTCCTGAGACTCCACCTGCAGTTCGAGCAATTCTGCATGCAGCATTTCTAGTCTTCAACACATTGCATAGTTTCTACGCGCTTTTCTTAGTCTTCTTCACAAACCTGTGGGACCGCCGCCGCGGAATGAACGCGCTCCCGCAGAGCCGTCCGCGACGGTATAGCTTTTTGCAGGCGGCAGTAGACGCACCAGGCGACCTCTTCTTCGACAACTTGTTTGTGAAAACTCTGATTCGCTTCAAGTGGAACGCCTTTGCTGCGCAGAGGTTTCAGAGAGAGTTCCGGTCGGTGCTCTTGATTCTCTTCCTCCATATACTGTTCACTCTGACCATGCATCGGGGCATCGCGGTGCAGGACGAACGCGACCTGCTCTTCGCGAAGGGGTTCGAGATGAAGAACGCGGGACCAAATGAACGGGACTTTACGGCCGGATTAGATGTTGCGCGCGATATTTCGCAGGCCGACAAGGATAGCAGTGAGTACGACTTGTCCTTCGAAATCGTGCAGGGCTACGGTTTCGATCTCGGTAAATTTTCAACCTGGGCTCTCTTCGTCTACGTGCTCGCACAACTAGCAGCTTTTCGCGCCAAGCAATCAGCGCTAGGCGACGTCTTATTGACGCACACCATGATGCATCTGCACTTCCTCAGCTACCAGAACCCAAAGCTAAAGGGAACGGACATTTTTCTGGCCAGTAACACCACTAGCTACGACCTCCAGAGCTACGTTATTCTCTTCTCAGCAGTCCTTTATCTCCGAATGGTGGGTGCGGTGTTGTACTATCTGCAGGTGAATCCATACTTGGGACGTTTTATCAGAATATTGATCATGATGGCGGTGGACGTGCTTCCTTTGATGATCATTTTCATCATAATCGGCTTGGGAGGTATGTTCACAGCCTTCTTGCTTGTCTTCGCGCCATATTGGGATGGCGACAGGAGCTTTTGGCAGCTCTGCATAGACTTCTGCGACGTGATGTACCTCATTCTCCTGTCCGTCTCGCAGGGTGGTAAGCCCGTCATCACGTATCAACCGCAAATGCAGGGCTTTCAGGTACTACTGCTAAGCAATCACTCACTCCCTCCCTCCTCTCTCATAGCAATGTTAGTAAAAGTTCCAGCTCCAACTGTTGGCCTTACTACTTGAAGTAGGTGAAGTCACATTTACTTTCTTGTCGAATCGACTTCTATCGAGTTTTTTTCTAAACCTAGGCCTCTTTCAATAGGTCCCTTCGAATATTCAACTTTTCATATCTCACTCACTCCAGGACTTGTATCTTCCGTACATTCGGGTCTTGCCTGCGAAGTTTATAGCGCATGCGCTGGGTGTGATCAACTATATTTGCATGTTGCTCACCGGTGCACATATGACGGCCACGGTGAACCGCGTAAAGCAGCAACAGGCGCACATTTTCGATCGGATGCGCAGTGTAATCATTTTAGAGTACGAGGAAGATATGGACCCCAATGACGAACGCTATTTCCCAAGGTACTTGCATGTAATGCTGCCCCAGAGGAACAAAAACCCGGAACACACGGCAGCCGCACCACCAGCTCCGCGTCCTCCGGCGCCACCTGTCGCAAGTAAAAGTAGTGAAGCTCCTTCGGGGGATAGCCAGACTTCTTCTAGTGGAGGAAAGCGGCTCACATTAGACTCAAAGGAAATGGAGGCTTTGGTAGAAGCTTTGTCCACGCGGCTAATGGAGAAGATGGCTAGCGAGAAGGTAGCAAAGACCGCAGCAGCAAGGAAAGCAAGTAGCAATGGTAATAATCAGGACAAAAATAGAGACAAAACTTTATAGTAAACTTCAACATAGCATGTATGTTGGAAGATAGTTCGACTAAAGTAGAATCTTGGATCCTTTGTATAGAACATTGGTAATAACACCAGGACTTTCTTCAATGGATTTTTCTCATTTGCATATGTAGTAGACCATATGAAAGAAGATTATCGCATGAATACTTAATGTACTGTGAGGAAGATCTTGATAGGCATTTTGCTGGCTAGATTTTTTAGATCTCAATGTTCTACAATGTAGTAAACAAACATTCCCCGCCCTAGCTTCCGGCGTGCTGCAAATCTAGACTCGTCCTCCCAAGAGTATCCCTTTTTTGGGAAGGTGTAGGTCCCGCGACGCCCTCGATGGTTCGGAGACCGGTAGCAGTCCCTATTTGCAATACTATGTAGTGAACAAACATACAAAACAAGCTCAAATCGCGGGGTTGCAAACAGTATCTGTAAGAAGACTGTCGGAAAAATGTACTACAGTGAATACTTTGATTGTATAGAAGATCGTATCGATATATTTTCAAATCTGAAGCAAGTCATAGTACTATTGGATACAGCAGTACTTTAACGGGAATAAGTACTACGTACAGCCATGATCGCAAACAAGTAGATTGAATGCAATAGAATTGTGTCAGGCAATTGACGGAGAGTCAGACCTGACACGCTTCTTGCTCATGCGTGCCTCTTGTTGAGGAAACTGTATGACCTGTGTTCGTGTGAAAAAGCAAGGGTAGAAGTAGCCTAGAAAGGCATTCGAGAGAACAGAGTGTTAGCAAATCAAGCGCAAATGTGTGTGTGCCGACCCGGTAGTAGGTTGTATGTCCAAGATAGGAAGGGTTGGATGCCTCTTCATGAATGTCTGCTTCTAATACAACTACTCTGAGAAAATCAACCGTCGCTGTGCTTTCATCTCTTTTTAAAATATCTGTCATACGAGGTGGGGATGTCTCTCTATCCTATCCTTGCAACATCTTCGATAGGGATTACCTAAGTCATAGTATTGTCTGCGAATAGAGAAAGCGAAGATTCATTCGCAAGCGTCTATCCCAGTGAGTTGTAATTCAAATTTTTCAGTTTGCAAACAAGTGAATCTGTTCCAAGAACAAGGATCAAAAGCTACCGAGTCAGGAGCAACAACAACAAGCAGCAACACCAAGTGCTGTCCTTCTGCGCGTCTTCTCCTTGTTGCGACGAGGATGTTGGGCAATATTGGGCGTTGCGTCGCGTCCTGCCAGCTGCTGCTGTGGTCCACGTTTTGGGTAGTGCATGCTGGTTCCTCCTCTGCGCCGCCGATCTACCTGCTGCATGATGGGCACACCAAAACCGACGTGCAGCGTGAGGTAGTAACCGTTAACGATAAAAATCCTGAAGTGTACTGGCGTATCCCGCGTGCGGTTGGAGCGCAGAAGTTTAAGCTGTCGCAGGACAAGCAGTGGCTTTTTGTGCCTCATCCCGTAGACGAGAATGATGTCATGCACGCGCATTTTGCCCGCCATTTGCGCAACGCGCGTGATGAGCAAACAGAATACGGATACGCTTGGGGAGCTTTCACCGCTGGTAAACCTATAACTAATCATATTTTATGGAAGGGTGGCGGTGGGTTTGTAAATGACTAACTTCTTTGCTGGTCGTACCGACGTCGATTTACTAGACAAGAGTTAGTTCTTTCTATCTTGAGAGGCTTCTGCGTGAAGTGGACGACATGACTGACAAAATTGATCTTGTTGAAAAGAGAAGACTCCCACCGACAACGCAGGTCAAAGTTCTGCAATGTTGGAGCGGAATTGTGGTCAATTTACTTTCCGCGAGTCTGTCATCGAGTCGACCGGTGGACCAGCGATTGCTCCTGAGAAGAGTACGGTCGTGTTAGCGAACCAGACCTGGTCGGATCCGGTGAAAGCCCGCCAGAGCATCGATCCTGGCGTGAGAGATGAACAGATTTTCGCGACACTCGCGTTTCTGGCTACCTCGGCTAACAACATGAATCGCTACCACGTCATGGACAACCCTGCCATGATGCAACGACTCCGCGATTATGCCGAAAGCGACATGCCCAAGGCTTCGCTGGCCTCGTCGTCTAAGATGGCCGCAAAGATCACAGCTCACGGAATGCCAGTATTGGAGAAATTGCGAAACCGCTTGGACCAAGTCGACCTCAGCGCTACTCCGACTAAGGTGAACCCGGCTGGGGGCACTTGCAATCATTTCGAGACCCATCGCGACTTGCATCCTGACAGCAGTTTCAATCCGGCCGGCGGTGCGAACGCAGACGGCGACAATATCGACTTCTCCGTCAAGACGCACAACGAGAAGGGTGGTTGGGTGCGCCTGCATCAGCTCTACGTGCAGCGTCGAGGAGAAGTGAATCCAGCCGGACTCCCATGGACTGAGTTTCCGACTGGTAATATGATATGTAATACTAGGAATCGAACTAAGTACTTTCTTCGTGAAAACCGAGAGCTGTTGGTATTCAATATTCTTTATTATGAATGATCACGACGGCATTGTGTTGCAAAATTTTATCTTTTTTTTTTTCGACAGCTTAGCCATAGTGGTTGTAGCCAGACAGAACACTTCTCTTTTTTATATGGTTCCAACCCAAAACTCGCTATCACGACAGGTGTTACATTTTTCCACTACAACGAAGAGCGTGATCATGTCGAACTTCTGACGCAATGGTATTCGTTTTTGCACATCGAGCAACATCGTCCGCCGATTGCGCCTGTGGCATACTACAAAGAGTACCCGGTTCCTGGGTTTTCCACCGCCATTCCTGATATCCGTATCCGCGATAACCAACCGATTTGGCAGAGTGAAGTCGCCAAGTACTGGTACGGGCGCATGTGGGAGCTGCCAGTTGATAACACTCTCTTTTGGCCCGATGCAGATACACGAGAAATGTCGAAAAAATGCTCCAAAGAATTTCTCGAAGAGGATGTGCTGGAGGAAATGCGAGTGTAGTCACCTTTCCACCTCCGTCTATGACTTTGGATTTATTGTTTTGCGCGTGTGATTGTATCTGCAGAACTTGGTGATAGAGCAAGAGAACCAAGGAACCTAATATTCGCATTACACCTTGTTAAAAGTGTGTACTTAGACCAATCCGGTCAGCATAGCTCTTTGGATGCTCAATCGATCAGGTACGATTGGAGAGCAGTGGTGACCCGCACGAAGCAGGATGATCCGAATCTAGTGACAAGTGATGCGAAGCACAGTGATTCTTTCGATCGTCTTGCGGTCGCGCGCATTTTGCGCAAGGCACTGTCGTGCGCAGGCTTCATGGGAGCACCGGAGTTTCGGTATACCTAAATACATACTGATTTCTCAACTTTCAATGCTAGGTAGCTGAAAAGCTCTCTAGAGGTGCTTGTTCAGTAGTTGTTCGGGTGATTATTCTATAGGTCGCAGAGCTATTTATGAGCATTTTAAGCAACAGGACGAGTTGCAGCGCACGGATGCTCCATCTGCCTCAAAATTTTACCAGGTTCGCCTATGGTTTCAATTACGCATCGGCTCTGACGTTATACCACACTTTGGACGAGCTGGCAACGAACTTGGGTAGCCGTCGACTGGCCTTGGGTATGGCGTTTTCGCAACGCCCCAAGTACCTCGAATACAGTGCCAACCCCGCGGGCGAGGGCCGTCCGCTGACGCCCCGCGCGATCCCCGAGTTGGAGGGGATCCACGATATCGTTGATCGCTTTGGAAAAGTTGTGACTTCCAATGCGAACCCCTCTGCGCGCTTCGAATCCGAGTCGGTCTTTGGAGGACACGCACACGTATTGCAGGTCGGAAATAAAATGGGCGACGTGTGCGAGCCGCTGGACTTCAAGGGCATCGAGGAAGCACCACTGCAGTTGCCGCCGCACTGCAAGCCGACGCAAAAATGCCTCATGCTCACTGATGACACCCTGCAGAACCTTCGCATGGCAGCGGAGTTCAAGACGCTTCCCATCACAGAGAGTCTGTTCAACGATAAGGAAGTGAAGCACACCGTAACAGCTAGCTCGGCGAGACTGCAGCAGAACGTGTTACGCTTGGTTCAGCCGCCGACGTCGCTTTCCGCATCTGAGCGGGCGGACCTTATCGCCCAAGTCGAGGAAGAAGCCGTGCTGAGTCGCGATGTCGGGCTCATGAATATCGGGGTCTCTGGCATGCACGACGTACGAGCCTCTGGAGACAGTATTCACTTTTAGAACGCGTGGAATTGGCATTTCGTTGTAGACTCGAGGGTCTCCTTACAGATCAGAACTGTTCTTTGCCTGCAATCATCTGCTGTTCCACATGCATCTTGATTTTGACTTTGTAAAACGATACCAAATGCGCTGTGACTCCTTTCAAACTTGTCAATCAATTAGGCATATTCCGCCGCGAGTTGCAGTACCAAGATTGGTCTTTCGAGCGCACGACGAGTGATTTCGCGGGTTTGGGAAACACTACGCGTCTGACTCCTGCTCCTCGTCCGCACACGCGCGTGTTTGAGCGGTGGACGCGCACCGAGTACTATCCGTGCTCGGCTATTCAGAAAACCCGGTCGCGCATGGATATTGCACCGGCTAGTGGCGCCCTTGCAAACACCGGGCTTTCGCTCGCTGAAGGCGTTTACAAGTTCCTAGACCACGTCAAGAACGGAGATCCAACGGCCAGTGGTGTCAATACGCGCTTTGCGAATATTGCAAGTTTGATCACGAAGACGTGTCAGGACATTCAGACGCACTGCACGGGCGCGAACTCGCAGTATGCGACGCAGGCTGCGTGCGAGGCAGATTACACCGCACTGCCGCTACAAGATTCGAGCTGCGTGAACTCCGACGTCGCGTTCGCAGCAAAGGGTGCAAGTCTTTCGTGTCGCTGGGTGCAGAGCTATCTACTAGCACTGGCGCCGGCGCGGTTCTGTCCGTTAGCGGGAAGTTCGCCCCCGGCGGGTGGTCGCTGCCACGCCACCGAGTGTTCCGCAGCGCCAGGGCCTACTGCCACGACTTGCGACATTGCTACGAAGGTAGAAATTATGTCCTCCACACTCGATGCGCTTCCAATTTGCTTGCCGGATCTGGCGGGCAGTGACCGTTGCTCGACCAACTGCACGCAAGCTGTGACTCATTTTCTGGGACGTCACGTGGAGAGCGGTGCACTAGCCGCCTGCGCGAGCACGGGTTTGGGCTTGGAAGCGGACGGCAGCGGCTCCTTGGTTCTCAGTTTGCTGCAGGTGAACGCGAAGACGCTTTTGCGACGCTGTGCGCCAGCGCACATTGAGACTGCTGGAATGTTCGGAGCGGTCGCTCCCGTGCCAGCAACTGCTCAGCAGCAGCATCAAGCAGGTGAGAGTCTCGTGTACCATGAGAACGCGGTGAACTGTGCTCACGACCCGACACTTTACCTGTCCGAAAATGGTTGTCAGCGCCTTAACTGGCTGGCACTGGAGGAGAAGATGATTTCTGAGTGGCAAGCCTTTGGCACGCACGCTGGCGCAACGAGCGCTGCATTTTCCAATGCGAACGGCGTTGGCACAAGCGGAAAAGTGCGACGCACCACGCACGACGCAATTGGCTACCGCGAAGAGTTCCTATTCGATCTCTGGTTCTCGAACTACCATAACCACGGGTCGCGCGCCGAGGCGAGGGCACAAGCCGTGCGCAAGTTCATGATGCCATCCGCGTTTCAATTGATTTTACCCGATGGGAGCACGCAGCCGTCCGGCACCAACGCGAATTATCAACAGGAGCTCTACACCCGCGGATCCGGCAGCGCACGTGTCGCCAAGTACTACGGCTTGGTCGACGCTCTGGGCAAGACGCAAATTCGAAACGGCGTTAGCGGTGTAAAGGGGCTTGCAGGAACCGACTTCGCGGATGCCTGGTTCGAACAGTTTCCAGACTTGACGAAGTACATGGCTGAGGGCCAGAACAGTTTTACTCCGGCGCACGATGCAGCGCGCGAGCTCACCTTTCGACTGCACGAGGCTATGCTGAAGGAACCGGAATTGACCATGGCTGGCCAGGCCGCTTTCCAGCAGAACGCGCGAACACAGTTGGGCAAGAACTACCAGTACAACACGTATCCGGTGTGGTGGGGCGAAACCTGGGCCCTGGACAACTTGCCGGAGTTGTGGGGACCCGACGGCGAGTTTGACCTGAAGAAGAACGTATACGAGCAAATCATTCGCTTGGTGTGGAAGCACCCGGTTTGGTGGGCATCGCGCTGGAGCGCAGTGGCCGGCGCGCACGAACGCGAGATGGGCTACTTCTTGTACACGACATCTTTGGCACTGCATCGCCCGGAGCACAGCCACCGGTCCGAGGGCTATTTGAGTGGCACAGGCATGATCACGAAAACCACGGTGAGTCTGCAGGGTGTCAAAACGAAGAGCACTTTTGCCGCCGAGAGCGTCGCAGCGTGGACTTCGGTGCGTTCGCGTCTGCCTGCAGTGGTGGACGAGAGCACTGGACTATCGCTGTCCAGCCTGGAAGAGGAGATCGCGCGCGTGCTTGAGACTGGCCATTTCGCGGGCCAGAGTCTCGCATACGGAAAGCGACTCCCGCAAATCATGTTTCGCCTGATTATGCGACTTCGCGAGGACCTGTGTGGTCTAGGCCGGGACTGGCAATCTGGCGGCCTGGCAATGCGCAAGCGCATCTTCCTAGAGTTCATGCGAACGGAGCACGACCTCCACCAGCCGCTGACGTTCGGGGAAGGCAGCAGCGCGGCCACAGCGAAGAAGACCAGCTACGACATTGCTGCGCACCATAGGGATGAACGCTACTTCCCGCACCCAGAGGTGTTCGACCCGATGCGCGCAAACTTGGAGAAAGTATACATTTTCGGCGCTTTGGAGGAAGACATCGCGGTCTCGGAGACCGGTGTTTTTGGCGACACTCTGGTCGCCGCCAGCAAGGCCGCCGCCACTGCCGCGACCGACGTGCCGGACGTCATCTGGGGCTTCAGCGGTCGCACTGCCCCGGCCTCAGCCGCGACCGATCCGGTGACAGACCAGTATTTGGAACTGCCGGCGCGTTCGAAGGCCAGCGCACCGATGGCCACGCGCAGGAAGCGTCTGCAGCACGCTTGCTTGGGCCGCAACGCGGCCTTGCGCTTCATGTTCCAGAATATCGGCGAGTACTTGCACACGCCTGGGTCCGATGGTTTCAACGCCCGTTGCAGCTCGGACTCTCGTGTGCGGGAGTTTGTCCATCATGGCGTCGAGCTTCGCCGACAGATGCTGCGTGTGCCCTCCGCTACGGACGGAAAGAAGGTGATAGAGCAGAGCGCTCCGGTGAAACGCTACATTGAGCTGGAGGACGACATTCCAAATGGTGTGTACCAGCTGGAATCCTTTGTCCATGGCAAGTTGTTCGGCAGCCCACGGGGCCTTAACTTCCTCACGGATCGTGCTTCGACCTACCGCGACGATGAGGACTTCGACGGCACTCTCTGGATCTTCCTCAACGGTTTCGCCCACGCACCCCAGATGTGGACAAACATCGTGAAGCACATGCACGAGGACCGACCAGGCGCGACCAGCGTTTTGCTCAACTTGCCCGGCTGGGGGAAGGATGCGACGCGTATCAACGACTGCGACTTCAACGGCGTGCCCAGTGACATCATTGTGAACCTGATTCGCAAGGCGAAACTTACCACGGACAACTGGTCCAAAATCTACCTGGTTGGCGACACCAACATCGGATCCTATCTCGCGTGGGCGTCTGCGCACAAGTTGCGCGAAGTTGTGGACGCGGGACCCACTTTCAAGAACGAGGAGTCCGACTCCGAAATCACGGACGCAGACGAGTATCTCACAGGACTCGTGAGCTTTGCGCCGCACCCAGAACTTGCGCTGAAGCCCATGTTTGTTCGACTGGAACCGGCGCAATTTCCTTGGTACCCGCTTTTGAATCCAATTGTCGGCGAAATGGCGCTCGGAATGTTGGATTTCAAAGTACTCCAAAACCAAATGGAAGAAACCCTCGGAGATGCGAAATGGTACTTTTTACACAAATTCATCACAACGTCAGATGTGCATAGAGTTGCGTGAAGATGACTCTCATGGACGCTCACTTTGAAGAATCACTCGTGAAAGAGCAATATCAGTGTCAGATTATGGGTCTTTAAAATTGTCGTCCAGTTTTGCACGTAAAATTGCAACAGGTATCCTGGAAGCAGTCTGAAGGCGGACTATATGAAGTTCTGGAAGAACACGGGAGCGAGACCTCTCACTTGCTACTTCCGCGACAACTTCGAAGTCGTAAAAGGTAAAATGCAGGCGAAAAGCGACTGGTACACGGATTTGCGACCTGCTGGTATGCATATCTTGCTCATCAAAGCTGAGAGGGAAATCAGCTACAGCCGTGAACAGTGGATCGGTTCCTTCACTTTTGTTCCGCGTGCAGCCGCCAAGCATCACGTGGCCCATACTATTTCCGACTCTGGAACCAACGATTTGTTCTTCGACCTCGTCTCAAAAGGCGATCGTTTCTCGAGCACTGACTGCGCGCAGGAGGTCGGCGAAGAGATGAGCCGTTTCGCTTTCGCGGCCTACATTTAGGGCATGGATATCGATGTTGAGACAATTCAGATTGATTATCGTAACTTGACTGTGAGCATGATTCGCAAAAAAAAAATCAACCACAACCCTTCAGTTGCGAAAGTCGTGGTAAAAGGAAATAAGGTATAGCAAGTATTAACAGTCAATCCTTTATTTTCAGCTCATGATCTTTCTCTAATGTATGGCCGATCTTCCTTTGGTCTCGGTGTTTAAGATTTCACTGATTCCTCCTCAGCTGACTGGGGGATGGAAGAAGGACTTGATGAAGCAGATCGCTCTGCCATTCGTGTTGATGGGGGCTTTGGTTGCTACCTTTGGCGGTTTGTATCTGGAGTTCAAGATGGGTGATGTCTGGATCACCTTGCAGCATAAGGAAGCTTTCTGGCGCTTCGGACAGGTGGTCATGGTTCCGATTTGTATGGCCTGCTTCGCCAGCGGGTCCTGGTTGGGCCTCCCGCTCTTCTTCATGGCCTTGTACAAATTCGGATTTCCGGAAATTACCACCTTGTTGCGATCTCCGTGGTTGCTCAGGCATGAAGACCACTGGGTTGATAACTGGGCTCGCTTCTGGGATGGTGTAGGCTATGTTGTCCACCATACCGCAACGGGTATCATCTACGCAGGCGTGCTGGGACATATGGTACATTTGTTTTAATCCGAGTTTTCGCGATTTTTTTTTTCTGATACTAAGTTTTTTATTTTGGAAATCAATCGTAAACTGACTATGTTGACGCTTATTTGAATGAAGGTTTTCTGAATCAGAATTGTGTTTCAATACATAGATACGAATCTGGAACAAGAATTGAGTCCGTCAATACGGATCTCGAAGAAGTAGAATTGAGTCCACTCTCATCGCAGGTTGATCCGATGCTTATCGCGCTTCAAACGCTGCCTCTCGGATTTCAGCATTTGGTCTCGCCTCTGAAGTATGCGAATGAGCATGTGTACAATTGCCTTCTACCTCTCTTAGAGTTGTGGTATGAATGCGAGGCCTTTTTTATGACGGGGAAAAACTTACTCATACTCAAAAGATTAGGCAGGTTTTATGCAGGAAACTGCATCTTTGCTTGAGTATGAGTACACTTTTTGTTTTCATATTTTTCGTCCTACCGTGTTGCAGTAACCCAATCGTGCTCTTCGGTCTGATCATGCTCCTGTCGGCGCACTGGCTGTGGCTCGCTCGCCAAATCGTCTGGATCCCGCTCAACATCTGGGTCAAGCCTCCAGAGGCGGAAGAGGAAGTTATTGACGAAAAAACCGGCAAGAAAAGCACCGTGAAGAAAAAGAGCGAATCCAGGAGGGCTTCAGTAAATCCAAATCCTATGACAATGTATGTGACTTATTTTCCGTGCAGTTGCTGCTTGTTATCATTTTTTGTGTTGAGAATCTCGATCTGTTACCTGTTTACTTTGAAAAGATAAGAGATTATTTTTCCGCACGTGTTTTACAATAACGAAAATACGACAAGAACCGTTTTTGATCCACAACATCGATCTTCAAGAAATTATCTTCCTCCACACCCACCTGCTTCTGCTAGGTATTCATGACAGAGAGTCATGCGGCGCGCACGTCTGTAAAGAAGGAGACATTCACGCAAAAGATTACACGCCGTATGTCCGCACTGACGGGTCTAGATGATCCAACAGCACTGCTTGGCGGCGGCGGCGGCGCAGGAAAATCGCAAATGCGACAGAGCGAGGTGCTGCAACAAATGAATGAGCACAGTGGAGCATTGCAGAAACAGATAGACGAGATGAGTTGGGACGATGAAGAAGACATTGACGCAGGATCGGATACGAAGATTAAGGCAGGGAGTAACAGTGGGTAGTCTCTCTTTCTTTAGACAACAAAAAGATGATCAACATGTATCCATATGATGACGTGGTCGTTCCTGGTGAAAAGTGTTGAAGACTTCTAGGAGCTTCGATGCAGATTGAAAGAAGAAACAGTAAATGTGAAATCTCTAAAACTTGCATTAAGAAGGACGAGCAGATTGCCGACGCAGTTTTAGTCAAAGTGGGCATTGATGGTGCTGAGGATCATGCGAGCAAGAACAAAGTCTAACTTTAGTACAACACGATAATGAACATATGAGATGAAAGTAAGTACAGAAAGTAAGTAATGACAACGAAATCATGGGGGCGTACGTGGGAGACTGGGAGTTTCGATGATTCATTGAAGCGTGATTCAGAAATTCATTGACAAATCGTTAAGTTTAAGTAGTCTCTTTTAGGATTCGAACAACATATACATAGGACATTTTGTTTTTTGATGATTGCAAAAATGTCACTTTTGTCCATATCGGGTGTCACTGCTGTCCATATTCATATGGTAGAGATTCCGAAGTACCTAATTCATAACATCATTTTTATGCGAACAGGTGATACAGCTAAAAAGCATGAACTACACTCACGGAGTGATGTTAATACCTACAACTTTCAAAAGTACCTAATTCGTTACCAGTATTTCAGGAACAGTAGCAGTATACTAGTGATATCAGTAGTAACTTCCATGTGACATAGTTGGAAACCGAAAGCAGCTATACTCTCTCTCCTAGCAGTGCTTCAGGTTTCCATACCACAAGTATAAAGCCATCAATTATTCCGAATACAACAATTTTCCGTGGACCGAGCTTTTTTCCTAGAATAGCAATAAGAATCATTCGATAGTAGAAGTAGTTTATTGATTGTTTCTCCAGAATGCTTGCGTGTGAAGTAGTTTTTGACCTCATTGATATACGAGGAGGACACGGGGGGAATGAAACTTTTTGCGCTCGGGCGGAGAAGATGGGATCGATTGACAGGTTGTGTGTACAGAGTTTGAAGAGTTCACAGATTCTTGTATAGGTAGGCCAGTATTTTCATTTTTGTAGAGAGTTCCAATTTCATCTTTCATCGCAATGCATTTCAATTTCTTTTTTATCATCATGTTAACAAAGTTTCATCACCTTGATACATATCAGTGAGTTTTTGTAATCCTGCCAAACGGATCATTTGTTGAAGATAACGACAAGGTATAATAAAAGTTTCCGTATTCTGTAGCACTAGCATTCAATCAAGACAACGTTGATTGTGATCACGTACAACTTGTAGCTAGCCTCATCTTCCAGATCCGTCGGAGGACTGCCTGAACCCACTCTCGCTGATGGCAGCTGCCGGGAAATATCATGATTCATTCTACTCTCTTGCCGTATCTTGGATTCCATTTCCTTCCATGTAAGGTCTGGGTTGGTTGTGTGAGTTTCGAATCTTCATAGTCGTTGAGGAAAATGTGAGTACAAGTCTCTGAAACTGTCATGCATGATACAACTATCTAGTCATGTAGTACTTAGCCCCTTTTAGAATGTCATGCATAAAGGTGCCGTCAACATGAGAGGAATGTAGTTCGAACAAGAGCAGATGATGACAATCATGGTGGCTACAAGCACAGCATAAGATGAATGTTACGGGGTGAACGTTTCATTTTTGCGCATAGATGTCGTTAATTTCAACTAAGTACGCATATATTGAGAAGAAATATTCCAATTTGGTATGCATCTTGAAAAAGAAAATTCACCACCCAAGGCGAGTACACGTGACGCCAGTCTCGTCCAATCTCGGACAGCGCTTGAACAAGGAGGTTCTTGGTTTGCATCAATGGATGTCCCACGATGCAATCGGAGAAATTGCACAAAAATATTGTAGAATAGAGAAAAAGGCAGAAGCGCACGGGAGCGGTAAATAATGAGGGAAATGATGTGGCGCCCCCTGACAAAATGTCAGGTAGTAAGTACACAACCTACAATGAGTAACTACCAACTAACCCATCCATGCTTTCTGCTCAGGGTGTTTTTCGAGTACCTCCTCCATGCCATCATCCAGAAGACTAAGATTAATCGTATTACTTTCATCGGACGACGATAAGTAAGTAAGACAAAATAAGCCACCGACTCCGACCACCATGAGCGCCAGCCCCGTACGGGCGAGCGCTGCGCTGCGCTCGACCAGGGGAGACGAAAAGCGAGTATGTCGACTGGAGTTCGACTTCGACACGATGGGACCGCTAGCGACTGCGCTGTTGGCGTTTCCCATGTTGATTGCGCACTGATGCTGGCCGGCGCTTTTGGGAGCGGCCCTGGGCCTGGCGGTTTCTCGTGATTGCCTACAAGCGTCTTACACTTTTCTTAAGGGTCGCCAGATACATTAGATAGAGAAGGAGATTTGGATTCCTGAGTTCTGCTCGCATTACAACTTATTTTATCAAGGACGGGGGGCATCGTCAACACAATCACATACGAGTGCAGCTTTAGTTTTGTGAAAATTGAGTGAGTGCTCTAATTTCAAGTCGGTGCTGATGCTGGTGCTGCTCACAAACCTAACGCAGTACTTCTACAAGCCGAGTCAGCGAACGGCAGCTGTGCTGATGCTGTTCGCGACGTTCTTTCTTAGCCTTGGGCCGCTGCGAAATATGTGCTTTGCGGTATTTTTCCCTTGAAATTATCCTGTTATCACCTACTTAGAAAATAAATGATGTCAGATGTCTCTTTACCAAAAAACTTGACCAACCTCTGTGTTTTCCAGATTTGCACGCAATCATTCAAGCTGACGGGATTTGACCCGACGATTGAGATGGTCCTGGAAGTGAGTTTTAATCCGTTGATGAGTCGGCGTCTGATCCAGTGGTACACGGCTGCAGGGACGTTATTTTTGCTGGCAGCCACCGCATTGCACACAAATTTCTTCACGAAAATAAGCCTGCATCTGGCAGCGAGAACGAACACGAAGAGATGCCCTAGCGACGAAGACAGCAGTATGTGGAGTGCGTCGAGTGCCAGCAACGGTGTCGTCACAGTTGACGTCGACGGAGAGGCTGATTGCGTTACCTGACAGCCGACACCAGCAGTGTAAGTGTACTTATTTTTGCGAGCTATTATTCGATCTCGGGAGCAAGTTGTGGGCAAGAGCGGACCCTTTTTGTTTGGAGTGGCGAGCGGTCCGCAGCTGAACTTTTGATCCATCGTTGCCGTGGTAACACGTCGGGTAGAGAAGAGGCTAAAAAGTTAGTCTCCGCGCACCAGTCTGTCAGCAGCTGGCTTTCATTTTCTTTTCCACTTGTCCCATCCTAGCATAGCGAATCGAAGAGGACCTTCTATTGCGAGACATGTTTTCCTGTTGTGTAACCACAATTGGGGATCGATCTTTCTGGTGTTTGCTAATCGATCATGAAACATAAATTTATACATACTTACTCGTTTAGCTCCGTATAATCTCGTACAAAACAATTGCGTGACACTTGAGGTTGTCGCCTTTGCGCTGTGATCTCCTCAGCTGTCTGGCCACCGATGCAGAGGAGTGATTTCCGCATTTCAAGATCTGAGTATGATGATAATGAACACGGAGCTCCTGCAAATCGAAATGTAGCGTTATGTTGCACAGATGGAAGAACAAGACAAAAAGAACTGCAGATGAATCGAGGTGAGGAGTTCCGAAATTCGATGTTCTCACTGCTGGTGTCGTGAATTACTCAACGATGAGTAACCCAAGATCCCCATGCAATTGGAATTACAAGGGCAGACCGCAGAAGAGATCAAGCTACGATGTAACTAATCCCAAATCAATTACAGTTTCAGGCGAAGAGGGCTAGCAGGAAAGTGAGTCGCATCTACGGATTAGATGTCAACATGACTTCTACTGTAGTGCCTGTTTACTTCTTGATGTGAACAACAACAAGAACTTGATGAACTACTAGGAGTTTTTTTTAATACGGATCATATCACATTCATTTGTTAAAGTAGTTTTCTCTTCAAAGAATGTTTCGAAAGCGCCGTGCAAAGATTGACGCCGATGACGGTGGAAAGCGCCGTCGTAAGCAGGCCGAATCAGATCCCGAAGACGTCGAGGATGCACCGGCAGCAAAAATGTCAAGCAAAGGCATACTAAGTGGCGCAACCACAGAGGGTGCAGGAGGAGGCGACGATGGCGGTGACAACAACGGTGAGGAAAATCAAGAGGGGGATGATATTGTTGCTGCCGCAATAGACATCAAGGAGATCCAGAGGTTGCGGAAGCTAAGGTTAGGCGTGCGCGCGGACGGTGCGGCGCATCGTAAGCGCAACGCTGCAGAGGAGGAGGACGACGAGAAGAACAAAAAAGGGGATGCTGACGAAGACGAAGAGCAAAAAGGTGGCTTGCGCACGATGACCTTCGCTGCGCAAGGCGAGGGCAAGAAGGACGAGGAGAAAAAGTCCCGCGAACAAGCGCACATGGAAGCGTTCATCCGACAAAAGCTTGCCGAAGAACAGCAGCAAAACGGTGGTTCCTCTGCATCGTCAAGCGCTAAACAAGGTGATGCAACTTCTAGCAAGAACGGCGCTGCAGGTGCTGCTGCGGCATCGTCTTCCACAGGTTTTGGTACGCGGTTGAAGCCTGAGAGCGAACTGTACGCCATACCAGACAAGCTTAGAGTGAAGGGTATGGTGCTAGACGACTCGGAGAAGAACATGAACTGGACCCAGGGTCTGGCGGAAGTCGCGGTCTCTTCAGACCGGCGGGTCGAAAACATGATCGCGGCAGAGGAAAGCAAAAAGCGGGTCCTGCAGAAAATGCTGGAGGAGAAAGCGTCGAAAGACAAGCGACAGGAATACGGGATTAAGAACGACACGGAGAGCCGCGAATTGCTGTCGCGCGTCTATGGTAGCAGATTTCAGGGCGAATTCGTGCCGAAAGCGGAGCGCACGAATCAGCCGACTGATGATGACGCAGTCAGAGCATTCAAGAAACGAACCGAGAAGATGCTTGCGGGACACAAAGGGAGTGGGGCAATTCAGTTCCCGACGGATCGATGAGAATGATCGAACCTATTTTTCTTGTCGCGGCAGATCCATATTTATTGCCACTGCCTCGCTACAACATGTGACATGTCAACAGGGAATCAAGAAATCTTTGTCCTTTCATGTTTTTACCTTCCTCCCTCTATCAATCAACACCCATTATCGTTCTCCTCATTTGATGATCTTGTAAAACGAATATCGAAATCCTTCGAAGTAGGCAATATCGAATCCACCTGATGCGGTTTTTGGGAATTCTACTGCCCGTGAGCGCGAGTGAAAAATAAGTCGTCTATGATGTGAGACTCTTCCAGAAACGAAAAGAAACGGTAGTGATGATCAGAGCAAAGAAATGATCAGAGCTGACCTATTTTTACCATTATCGTTGCCAGAAAAGTCGGTGTCGCATGTCGTTGCAAAAATGCGTATTAGACTTGTTTTTGGAAAACTGAAACTGAATCAAAATGACTACGCCTTTACAACCGTCCTCATCGAGCGTTCTGCGGGCAGATGGACTCCCTGCGCGGATGTGCTACTCGGCAGTAGCGGGGATGGGAGCAGCGTGTTTCTGCCACCCCTTCGATGTGCTGCGGGTCCAGATGCAAGTCGGCACCGACCGAGCAGGTATTGCTGCCACAGTCGGTCGCATAGTTAGGACTAGCGGTGTTGCGGGACTTTACAATGGTCTATCAGCAGCCTTTTTGCGGCAATGGATGTACGGCAGCGGGCGCATGGGCATATATTCCTACCTGCTAGCGGACTATCGAAACCGAAATGGATCCCAGCAACCGTCGTTTCTTCATAAGATTGCTTTCGGTGCCACGAGTGGCGGCGTTGGCGCATTCATAGGGACGCCGAGCGAGGTCGCAATCGTGCGCATGGCCGCGGATGGACAGCTCCCACAGGCGCAGCGCCGCAACTACAAACATATCTTCGACTGTTTGCGACAGATAGCCGAGAAGGAAGGCCCGGGGAGTAACGGTTTGTACAAAGGTGCGACCATCACAGTGATTCGAGCCATGGCCCTCGCATCAACACAACTCGCGACTTATTCGGAAGCGAAGGCACAACTTCAGACGTGGAAGCCGGAGACATTCACCGAGAGTGGGATCGCAACGCTGATCGTTTGCTCGCTTGCGGGATCCTTGGTGAGCAACTCGGCTAGTATGCCCTTCGATGTAGTCAAGAGTCGCATCCAGAACATGCCGACTCCGAAACCTGGAGAAGCGCCTCTGTACACAGGTATGATAGACTGCTGCGCCAAGAGCGTAGCCGCGGACGGGCCACTTGTTTTGTGGCGTGGATTTCTTCCAGCCTTCGTCAAACTGGCGCCATACACAATTATTAGCTTGAGTCTGCTGGAGCGGATTACCATGCTCACGACGGGGAAAGCGGCACTCTGATCATGAGGCCGGCTAGAAAAATCATTGGAGGACGCAGAAGAGGGTGTCACAACTAAGATGCATCTCTGGTTCGGACCCTCGATCTCTGTCGGTGGATAGTCTCTGCCTTTTGGCCATAAAAGCAGCTCTCTCTTGCATAAATGTGTAGCATAGGACCTATCTTTTGCTAGCGTTGTGACCACGTAGAGTCGTTTGTAAGTAGACTAGAAGTACTTGTAATCTCGAGGTGTAGCTCTTTATGCTTTCTTAGTTCCTTATACTGGTATGTTCTTGATCCTTTTCACCAGAGTAGGTTATTTTTGTCCTGCCTTTTTTTGTTGTTTTTATCGGATGGAACCGTGCACCTCTCGGGGCCTGCCGCCGATTTGCGAGCGGGATAGGACCTGTGCTGTCATATTTTTAGTGACCTTGTGCAGGGATGAAATTTTAGAAAAGAAATTTTTTCTGCAATATCAATCCTTCCATAAGTCGTGTGTGCCAGACCCAGAACTTGTGCAACGCTGAAACGATAAGACCAAGTGGATACGGACGTGAAAGAGAATGGAGAGCTACATCAGGCTAATGATATTCTTGTGTCTCGAAGGCTACAGGAGGCTGGAAGCTCTGAGGTGGTCGCACCGCCTTTTGCGAGCACTGTAGTTGTAGAATGTGATGACTCGTCTCAGCATCTCAGTTGTCAAGCGTGCTCTGATCTGACATCATATCAAAAGACTTTTTTATCGCATGAGACGTTCTTCAACTCGAACCTTGTGACGTTGTACTTAAACCTCGTGCTGATCTTGTATCATAATACATAATGATGCTGCTTTCTCAAACAATGCAGTTTTTGACCCCTCGTTCGAGCATCGATCTGACTCGTAGAGATGCCCTGCTTACGCATCCGCGCTTACTCGCGCTAGAACTAGATGGTTCAGGCTCCTGGCTCGCGGTCTGGCGTCGCGACACACGCGAGGATGCGTGCGTCCTTTGGTCGTTTAACTTTCTTTCTGGGAGCCATACACGCTGGCAGCTACTATGGAGTTGCTGGCGAGCGTCGACTCAACTTTCTACGGACTGGCGCGAAGTTTACAGGAACTGGCTCGCGGACTTCTACAACGCGCAACAGAGGTAGGGCTACCCGCAAGGGTCTATCTTCCACAAGAAGCGCTTTAGCATCCTCCACCATGTCGTCAAACAAGCGTCATCAAGTTGCACTTGCAACGGCTACGACAGCAAGTGCCATCTCTATCAGGCAAGAACCCACTGCGGCTGCTGGCAGTGTCGGGAGTCTCGGAAGTGCAGGCAGCGCGATGGGGAGCCTCGGCAGCGCGATTGGGAGTGTAGGAAGTCTCGGTTCCATGGGGAGCGGTTTCGGTAGCTTCAGCGGTCCATTCTTTTCTGGAAGCGGGTCCGCGGGTTCCACGCCTTTCCCCGAGCTGGGAGACATGCCAGATTTCTCCTTCGACGCAGCCGCGGTGGATTACGAAAGTACTATTGCTCCTGGGCCAGGTGTGATGAATATCAATATCATTTACCAGACAACTTACTAGGAGATCTAATATTTTTAACCCTATATCTATCTAGTAAGGTCCGTGGTCACACTCAGACTCACATGGTCGTCGTCGTATTATAGTTGTGTCTAATGGATTTATCTTTAGAGTTCAGAAGTTCTTTCGTCTTTCGTTTCCTTCTGTTGGTTGGACGTCGTCTCCTACTTTCTTGAAGGGACGTGTTGATTTCGCTTCGCAATGGAAGGTCACATGCACGGTGCCGCTGGAAGTGGATCGAACGCGGAGGGGCTCTGTGGCGCGTTGCAGGAGAAAGCTCAAAAAGACTTCCCTGATGGTGGCGTGCTTTCTTGCGTTCCCTTCCGCTCTTTCGCGGGTGGTTGGCGCGCTGCTTCAGATGATAACGAGGCGCAGCACGCCGGCTGCCGTTGCAGCATGGTCGGCACAGGCTCATGTCCCTACGAGACGTGCACAGGGACCGAAGCCTTTAACAGCTGCCTCGCGCCCACTGCCGTGGGTCTGGGCCTCGCAACGTTCTCGAAGCTGAGCGTCACAGGTGCGGGCCAGCTGTGCACAAGCTGCATATACCTCAAACCAACACCACCGGTGCTGCCCAGCCCTGGCTGCGATAAAGCCCCCTGCAGCGGATCCTGCTTCAGTGGTTTTTCAGGGAGTGCAGCTGCAGGTTCACAGGCAGGAAGCGCAAAACCCGTTTAATGGATCGGCGCAGCGTCTATTGTCGAGAATGAGAGAGACACAAGTCCTGTTGTGGATCTGGTTCATGACTTCATTTTGGTCGCATGGGACAGATGAAATACATGACTTATTTTGTGATGTCGATGAGGTGCTTGCTGATACCCACCAAGCTAAAGGAGTTTTCTTAGTTTTTTCCGGATTCTCTAAGTTCTAGAGGAGAAAGAAATGTAATGGATTTTCTATTGGAATTTGATACTAGCATCTGCTCGCATTTGTGCACATGCGGGTGGTACTGCCAGCACGCGCAGAAAAATTGGTGAAGATAATCCTGCTGTTTTTCTGCATCAGCAGCTCGAGCTTATTTACTTGACGATGATCCCCCCTCAAAAAGGCCACTTCCCAAAAATAAAGGATTCATCCGAAGAAGCGCTATGTTGTTGTTTCGGTGGGAATGCGACAGAAGAAAATGATGAGGCATAGTCTCCCCCACAACGCATTGGAACCTGGTGTATGTGAACTCTTTCGCAGTCTGTGAAAAATAATACCATAGTACTATCTTCATGACCGCCTTCGGGGGCTTTCGGAAGTTGGAGGCAATCCAGCGGGCTCGGCTAGAGCGCGAGATCCATGAGGCGCGACGTCAGCATCATGCCGAGGAGGAGTGGGCCGCGGAAACAGCGGCCACCACTGAGCGGATTCGGAGGCATCAAGAGGCGGTCAAGGAGGAACGCCGTAAGGTTGCTGAGGAGCGACGCCGGATGCTTGTCTTGCGGCGCGAGCGGGAAAGGGCGCAGAAGGAGCGTGAGCAACTGGATCGAGAGATGCGGAGCGCTTTGCTCTCGCCTGCTGCGTCCGCGCGAAGCGCCATGCTGTTGCAGAAGTACCGTCACCAGCTGCAAGATCAGCTGCAAGGCGGTTCTGTAGCAGGTAGTCCGCGCAATATCGCGAGTCGAGGAGCCGTGGGGTTGAGGATTCCACAGGGCCGAACGATGCTCACAGCTGCTGTAGCAGAAGGCAATGTCGTGACATCGAATTCTGCTGGAGCAAGCGGTGTTCAACCGAATCTTGGGTCAGGTGTGGACTACACCAGTTTTCCAGAAGGAGCTGCCGTTGTGCCTACTGAGCGAGATCCACCTGCAGGAGGTCTCCTGGAGCTGCAGGGCGATGGTACGCGAAGCCCGCTGCCGCCCCACCAGCTTTGCTTGTCTTCGTCGTCGAGCAACAGCGACTTGCAACAGCTGTCTGTGAGACAACCGTCGCCTAGCTTCGGGGTGATGTTGAGCCACAGACATCAGGAAAGTGCTGGCGTAGGTCCACGTGCTACTAGAAATACGAAAGGTGCGGCAAAACTCACTCTCCTGGCCCTCTCGACCCCAACCGCAAGGGATGCGAAATTTCCTTTCGGGAGCAGTCCCACGAGTCCACAAATGCAGTTGCAACTGACAGAGGGCAAAAGTGGTTGTGGCATTGGAGGTGGCTTTGCCGCCTCAGACACGGGAGCAGCAGTTGTTGGGAAGAAGGGGGACAGCTTTGCGAAGTCGCAGGAGTACACGGGAGGTCGGCCGGAACCACGAGGGCCACCTGGAGAGGAAGAAAAAGCGGTAGCAGAGGCGGCAAGGAAACGGGCTGCAGCCTGTCAAGCTGCCTGGCGGGAAATGCGTCGGGAGCGCTTGGAGGCCCGCAAGAGAGAGGAGTCGGAAGAACGGCGGCAAAAGCTTGAGGCGAAAGAGAGCGCCATAGCAGAACGTAAAGAAGTGCAAATCACACGGCAAAAACGGGCCCGGCGGCGCCGGCGTCGCGCGCTGATGGAGAAAGAACAACGTATGGCGCAAGTGCGCGCAGAAATACTGGAAGGCAAGAGATCGGGGGCTTCCGGAGTCGGTCAAAACAGCCCCGGTACGGGAGGTCCGAAGTCGCCGATGGCCTCTCCTTCCGGCTCGCCCGGAGACTATCAGTCGCTTTTGGCGCACCTGTGCAACTTTGTTCCTATCGCTGACGACGATGAAGCGATAATGTCACCCACAGGAGATGGCAAAAACGGCGATGGTGGAAATAACAAGAGCAGACCAGCACAAGGAAAGACCCAGAGGAGTCCAGGTCAAGCATCTGCAGCTGGTGCAAGAGGACTGGGTGGCGATGTTGGCGCAGATTATGTTCCAGGAGGTGTCAAAAAATATCGTCCATCGAACACTGCGTCGCGCAAAAGGAGAGAGTTTGCGGAAAAGCGAGCAGACATCATGCGTCGACGTGCGGAGCTAAGGGAGCAAGAGGCGGTTAAATATGCCGAGCAGTTGGCGAAAAAGGAGGCGGCCGCAAGTACGAGACTGGCGTTGCTAGAGGACAGAAGATTGGCGATGGTCGAGGACAAACGGACGAGAACCGCTAATCATGCGTCGCAAGAGATCAGAGGAGGCGGCCCGACGGCCCATGATCACTCGACAGCGGGCGCGAAGCACGCACACCAAGCAAAGTGCTCTAGCGGCGCTTTTGCGGACGGGGCAGGAGGAGGCTATCCGTCTGGCGCCGAGCTGCCTGCTGAGGGCGAGGTAGTTGTTTTCTCGGACGCCGCCCAACCTATTGCTGGCGAAGAGGGCGCTTGGCAGATTGCGAGAAGCGAGGAAGAACAGCCGTGGCAGCTGTCGACAGCGCACCAGGGTGCGGAGCCTCATGCGCAGTCGGCCTCCGCGAACCCCTCGTCCCCTGGCAGAAGGGGGCGACGTTGGCGTACCGGAGGCGTGAACAACGGTCTGAACAATACGATCGGAGCCGGGGGAGGAGGAGATGCTCAAACTTCGGAAGCCGACCCATCGCTGCGTCGGAAGCGACAGCTTTGTTCCGCGAATAAGCGTTATGTGCGCGTAACGCATCGTTTGCAGCGGATGAAGGAACGGCTCTTTCGCCTAAGAAAATTTCTTGACAAGAAAGACTTAGGAGGAAAAGAAGAAGACGAAGCTACGAAAAATGAGAATGTGCTCTCGCCGACTGACTTGATGAATCAAGCCTTTGGAGGTGGCGCTGTCTACTACCCTCATGCAGATTACAATGCGGGGACGTTTTTAACACAGTCCGACACGGGTGTTGCCGACGAACGGGGAAGTCCATCTTCTAGGCGAGGTGGGCGGAGTGACCAAAATAGAGATAAAGCGAGGACCAGAAAAGATGGTAAGTCAGGAAAGCTTGTGGCGATATTGCCAACGCCGGACACTGTATGGAAAAAGATCAAAGAGGAGGACAGCAAACAAGTTTCACCGAACAATGCTAAAAGATCACAGCGTTGTGGACTATGTGAACTAGAGTTCTCTGCAGAGAACCTGGCCACGAGGGTACTCACTTCTTTCAGATAGGAGGTTTCCATAAGAAGTAAGAGTCCGAATTCCGAAGATGAAGACACAAACCTCTGTGCAAGTTGTACAGTAATTCGGACACTTGTTTTCGAATTGCGCATTTCTACAACGGATTTGCAAGCAATAAACCTCGCCACCTCTACTCACACAGATAACGCAATCCCGGGTGGACAAATTGAGATCGGAGTGGATGGCCTCGTGTACCGATCCCGTTTTGTTGGCGATCGACTGGCGTGTGGCATCCTCGTACGACAAAGTCGCTCTCTGCGCGTTTTGTAGGGAAATCGCGAAATTTCATGTTGACACCGAAAAGGTGTAGGAATGGTGAGGTTTCATTTCTACTTACTCAGAATTAAGTACACATGATGTAACTCGCTTGCATCTTGTTTTGAAGAGTCTACTAAAACTTACTACATTGCATTAATTTCTGAGGATCTATATTCAACTTTTGCGGAAGACCAATGCCGTGCATTTGTTGCATGAATATCAGTGTTGCTTTTCTTGATAGAGTTATGGTTCGTTTCGAATATGTTGAGTCACTAGTAGTGGCAATTAAGATTCAAAATGCAGCACATCCAGTCCATCTTCTGGACAAAATCGCAATGCATCGGATTTTTCTGACTCAGCTCGTTCCCTCGTTCCTTGCAGCAACATGATATGAGATAAAATCGCTGAAGCGTTCGCTTTTGATGTTGGAGCAGCGAAGCAGATTGCACTCAGTTGTTGTTAGCTAACTAAGTGTGCGTGAAGTTTTTCATCAGCAGCGCAATACAAACCAACATTAGGAAGAAGATGCGGAAAATGGTCTGCCAAGTTTAGAACCTCTGGAGGCACCCCTTCCTACCGTGTACGAAGGGCGTGAAAAAATCAATGAGAGCCAATGACGCGCAATTCATCTCCAACAGAAGTTGTAGCAGCGCTTGGTGGATCATTGAGGCGTAAATATAAGGTGTAAATGTAGATGTCTTGACAGCGTGACTCTTTTGTTCGAGAAGAAGCGGGCATGCGTGTGTGAACAACTTTTAATGCACGTGCAATGTGTCATGCCATGATGATGATAGAGATCATGGTAAAAATGCGCCGCAGTGCATAATTATCCCATTTCTGAAAAAAGTACAACAGGACTAGAAGTAGAACTCACTTCGTGATCACTCAAGGTTTTCCATTCTTCTGCTTGTGCAGTTCACGTCGCATTAGGCGTCCTAACTGTCTTGTTTCTCGAAGCTTCCACAAGGCTCCGTTGAAATTCACCAAGAGCTCACCAATTTTTGCTTGTTCATTACAGCAAACAAAACAAACAAAATGAAGCGCGTCGCTGCTGTTGCTGTTATCGCTTGCTCCGTGCCAGTTTTGGCCGTGAAGCCAGGAAAAAAGGTACTTGAATACCAGACTAATCATGTTCAGCCGTGCGCCTATTCTTCTTCATACCTGTACTTCCATGAAGATGTTGTGGTACATGATATGTAGTTGTTGTAGTTTCTACTGATGTTGGGAAATATTCGTAACTCGATGTTTCAAGTCAAAATTCACTGAATCCGTTCATTCCCAGATGGTGTGCGCTGCCATGGCCGGTGGCACTGCTGCATGCTTCGGTGGAGCTGCTTTGGGCTATATTGCTGCTTCAGCGGATCCGGATTTCAGGTGCCATGGCATGCAAAAGACTGTTCAAGAATTGACGGGGAAAGATGTGGACTTCTGTGGCGGTGAGACCCAGATCTACAATAAATGCGTCGATGCGGCAAATGCAGTAGGCCTTGCAGCTGACAGTGGCCTTTGCACTCCCGTTCAGGTATTCAGCAACTTTAGCGTAAGTATTTCTACTCCTATTTATTTTGCCTATGCAGTTTATCCGGAGGTAGGGGTGGAAGGGTACCGCGACGGGCGGTTTCCGACGCGATAGATTTCTAGGTCGACTGGACCCTCATGGATAATGAAAGCAGCTCCCATCTCCGCCTCTTGCTTCACCGGAAGAAACACTAGAGAGATGCATCTGTGCTCTGTCTTTGATAGCTGCCCGGCGTAATTTCTTTGAGGATATTGTATATGAAATTATTCACTTCATCTCCATTTATTGGGCTCATGACCATCCAAAACAAAAGATTCGAACCTGATATCTTTTCAGATGGCGCGTGAGAGCGTTCTTCCATTGTGCGAGACCAAGGCTGCCGAATATGGCGAAGGATGGAAAGCATACTGCCGACCGGCGAGCAATCAGGAAACAATCAAGGAGTTAAGGCCTTGGATAAATCTATCACTTTAGACCATATTAAGATAAAAAGGCCCAGTAAATCACATGAACTCTTCTATTAATTTACAATCTTGTAAACAGATCAGACTCTGTTTGAAGTACAAGGAAGTCTTTGTCGGATAGGATAATCATCCGGGGTTCAGGATTCAGCTTCAGAGACTTCGCGTCTTGTAGACTAGTGGCAGTAGGACAGCGGAGTGCACTTCAAGGGTGCTGCGATAAAAGCCCTAGTACATGAACAACAGAATTACTCTTTTTTTCAACATCGATCCATGACAACTTGGTTCGTAGAAAATAGAACAAAATTTTCGTAGATCTAGGATAACGCTAATGCATGATCTGAAGGCTTTGGGAGACCGAGCTCACGGTAAATGCACCGAGCTCACGGAAAATGCTCCGGACGCCTTGAAGCCGGTGTGTACGCCGTCAACGGCATTCGCCAATGCTTATGCTGTTGGCCAAGAGGCGTACCTCGGTGCCCAAGAGCGTTTCACAAAGATGCTCGCTGGCGAGAACGCCTCGAACGCGTCCTCAAGCAGTGCTCAGAGAGAGGCTGCGACTGCTGTTGAAGTAGCCGAACCAGTAGCCGAAGTAGAGGCCATGAACGTTCAGGAGGAGCAAAATCAGCAGGACCAAGATCAGATGGAAGTGGATGCCTAAAATGTCCACCATGGGAATATGGTATACCTCCATCTCTGGGTCATTTCCTGAGAAGTACGACACGGTGTTGTAAGTAATTATGTTGTACATGATAGATAGTTGTTCACTTCTTGCAAGTCGTGGTTGATCCGAGGGAGGACAGAAGAAGGCTGTGGGATCACTGATTTTGCAGACTTCTCCGCATAAAACAGCATACATGTATTCATTTGAAAATAAAGAAAAAATCTAGAGTAGAAGAGACTCGTTCTATGATACTTTCTGCTCTCCAAGAAACGCAAAGTCTTGAAATGGAAAATTTATTACGAATTCAAACAAACGAGACTGGTTTAGCTTCTAGTTTGTGTGCCTCGTTTTAGAAATCAAGAATGCAGTACTTTGTCGATGGGGTATAATTGATTGAGAATATTATATATCTAACTTTTAAATACACAAAATCTTTGTAGACGATGACTTCAGTGGCGTCGTGTTACCGACAAGCGCACGCGTTCAACAAAACCAAAACAGCAACGAACAGACGAGCTACTCGCTAGCTGCGATAAGTTTATTATAACAAGAAGAACGACACATACAGACATGTGGTACAGTACGAGCAACACATAGCATATCTTTTCTGCGAACATGATTCATGAGCTGTTGTATAAACCTCTAAAGGCGGTCGGACAAGGTATCGTCGCCGAATCCCATGACATTTCTTGATAGAAGGCCTAATTAAACAACCATAGTGGAATAGAAGCGAATGGCGATGATGAAGACTCATTTCTTCACAGACACGGATGAATGAACATGGATATAGTTCGAGCTATCTCAGAGTTGTAGATCTTGGAGTTCTTTGGCGATTCGCTATTGTTCCTTGGTCCATTATGGGCAAGCGGTTGATGCATGACGTTCACGATTTGTAATGGCTGTGGTGTGAGGTAGTGGCCATCCTGGCGAGACTTGTGCTGCTTGTTGTCGGATCTCCATTGCCATAAGCAATTAAAGACATCCATGTCATGTTGTATTAGAACGAACAAAAACAGCATTAGAATAATTGACCGACAAAACTATGGACAAGGGATACAGAAAGTGAGCAGCTGCCTTGTTGTGTCTGACGCTGTCTACCCACTAAAATCGAACTTAGTTCAGAGTGTTCATCTGTGCCAGATTGGTTTGATCTTTCTTAGAAGTAGGCTGAAGTTCCGAATCTGATGCTTACTGAATTGAAATTCAACACTTGACCGTGGGCTGCCTCGATCGTTATTTCCCAGAGTTGTGGATCGATCGATCTTCTTTTCCGGTCACTGCAAAGCTATGGCTCGTGCGAATTATATTGCAAGGAGAGTCCGAACTATTTGGTGCGCTTGCTTCTTTTTGCGATCATTTTTCCGGAATACATGTGACAGGTTTACGTACTGTTTTCGTTGGTCTGAAAACACGGTCTGAAAAATTTGGAAATCACGGCTTCCTAGCTTACTTGGCATTGTTAGAAAAAGGCACGTTTGTGGTTGTATCATGAGAAGGATCAAGCAAACAAATTTTGGCCATATATTATAGATACATAGATACTTCTCTTTATAATTGTAATCCTGGGTTTTCATCGTAGTCCCGCCTCCTCCTGTAATTGGTTGATGACTTTCATTATTGCAGTAAAAGTCGGAAATTTACCCTGAGGTCGTCTTTTGTCGAGTGCCCCGATGTTGTAAAGATAATTGCTGGCAGACTAGAATGTCACTAGACTAGTTTAGTCCATAATGTTGATGTTGGATTCAAGATTGACAGATGATGAATAATCCATTGATTTTGAATTTTGTTCCGACGAACTCGTGAAGTTATTTATCTCGGTTCTAACCTGTCTGGTGTGTGCTGTTGCAGCGGAAAACTTAAATTAAGTACATATAATTCGACTAACATCATCAAAATGGACGACAACGAGGATAAGGCAGCACAGTTGGAGGAGTACAAGGCGCAGCTAGAAGTTGTCGATGAAACCCTCGCTGCGACAGAGGAGGACGATGAGACAGCTCAGCAACTACGCGATGCCAGGAATGATCTCGTGGAAGTGATCACGCTTTTAGAGCAATCTCTCAAGGCGAGCAAACCAGTAGAGCCCGCATCTTCAAGCACTAGGAAAGAAGGTTGGCCAACTGTAGTTTTCTAGTAGTGAGTAGTTGCTCTCGGTAATGGTCGTTTTTTATGTCGATATAATTTACTAGCTGCAGGTCTCGCACGCACAGGTTTGACTGAATCGTTCGACGTGAAAAAGAACTCTGCGATGTACGATTTTGCAAAAGTTCTCTTTCCTTTATTACTTTGCAAGCTCTAAGAATAGCGCAGCGGCTTCTACTGGTGCAGCAGCGTCGAGTAGCGTTCTGCCTTTCGGGGCACCAGGAACGGGGCAAAGTCTCGCAGGGGACGTCGCATTTCCAGAGCAGCAAGCGGCACCGCAGCCACGGGGACGAGGTCATGAACTGCTCGGGAGAACATGTGAAGTCAGCATACAGGGAAGCTGGTATTTTCCATGTTAGTGTTCCTGATTCGAGTATCATGTTAAAAAGCGCTCCTCCAGACGGTTGCCATAGAGATAGATTCTTGCACTTGCAATTACTGATAACAGTCAGGGCTCGATAACGTTTTCACCATGTGCTCGCCACCTGACAGGTTTAACGCAGAGATTTTTTCCATTCGGAGGGACGAGAGGGGCGTCGACCGTGCTGTTCTGACGGTATTCGGACAGAATGAGCGCAAGGAGGTCAGATTGGCAGATGTGAAGATGCTTAGGCCACTGCCACCGGCCCAGTGCTTGCCGGGAACGAAATTACAAGCGATATCAACACTCGATGGTCTGTGGTATGACGTTGTAGTCGAAGAACACACGGACAAGGGATATTTGGTCCGATTCACCGACTACAACACGCAGGACGAAGTAAAATTCGATCAAATACGGCAAAAAGTGGCGAAATCAGGTACTAGTAAAGTATGATTAAGTTGTTTTGAATGTTCAGAACAACTTCGTGGTTCAATATGATGATCGATAGAAAAAGAAAAGAGATTTTCTTCATTTTTCACCCACTACACTAAGGCTACCACATCTGAAAGAACTTCAACATCAGGTATAGCAGCTGGAAAGCGAGCAGTTAAAGAGGTTATAACGCCGGGTGGCTACGTTATCCCAGAGCATTTCCTGGTCAAACCTGAGGACACGGATGAGGTACTTCAATAACTGTTATGGTGTAAGATTAAGAAATGTAAATGCTTGGTCAACAAGTATTGCATGACGACTCATCTCAGGTTAAAGTTTAATGATAAATTTGTAGCTGTCTCAGGTGCCTGACGACAAATAACTGAAAAACAGGTGAAAGCCAAGAAAAAGAGGAAGATACATCATGTGAAGAACCAGCAGAAGGATGAACGACTTGAAACGGAAGCAGCAAAGAAGGCCACAGGATGGCAGAAGTTTGCGCAGAAGAATCGAAAAGTGGGCGGGATGGGGAAGCAATCGATTTTCGCAAGCTCAGACAACGCAAGGATCGGACATACTGGATCAGCGATGTTCCAAAACAACTCTTCCAGTAGCTCCTCTGGAATAAGGCGATAGTCGATACTACGAGCAGATGAAGTCCCGCTTGGATCCTCTCGTTTTGAATCTTGAATCACATATAATCTTTATCCTAGTCGCTGGGGGTGCTGTGGCGATCATCAGTTCTTGTCCGTCTCGCAAAGTGGGACGAAGACATTCGATTTCATGTTGTCGAACTATCAACTTCTCCAATTCGCATCAAAGTAAGACGCTCCTCGTTACGAAGAAGAAACCCTTCCGATATCCCAGAGATTTCCCCTTCCCCACTACCTTCTGGGCTTGTTTTCCTGTAGTATCATACAAAGCTGCGTGGAAGTCCACGATACAGTAATCAATAAAGGGCAGGTTTTCTCCACAGTGCTGCATAGGCACTTCTAAGGCAAGAAGTCAGAAGCGTGTTAAACAGTTGATGAGTGTGGCGGGATTCATTTTCATCGCAAGCCGTTCCTTTTCCGTTGGGGTACTTTTCCACTCACAAGGTTCTTGGAAGTGGTCGGTTTGGTTTTGGTCTGTCCTAAGCCTCAGAAGATTTATTCCATGAGTTGCACTGATATCACTTGACACGACATGCCCACGAGTGATGACCTCCCGAGTGCAGTACTACTTGCATAGTAAATTATTCCCTTTGCTTGATTCGATCGTCTAACTATCTCTTGTTTTCTTGGCCCCTGCTTCCACTGATGGTCATCCATTTGAAATTTCGTTCATTTTTTTAATTGTTGACTTCAAGATTTCCGCCGTCTAAATGAAAATGGTTTTCACTAGTAGAAGTGTACAAAAGTCGTCGTCTTGCTGTTTGTTTTCCTATCCATGCATCTGATTTGCGATTCCAGGTTTGAGGCCACGATCTATGTAATCGATCGTCCGTCCTCTTCAATGCATGTTTTGCCAATTGAATATGTGCTAGTTAAAGCAATGTTTAGAGTGTTTGGAGCTTTTGCTATTCTGTTACGTACAAGAAGGATCATGTAGGTTTTTATACCAGACGAGGGCTTAATTATTTCGATTGAATCGAATATATCACTTAGCAACATGGTTTATTGGGACAGATAGTATGAGGACAACATCGTTTCCGAAAAAGGCATGCTTCGTGCTTCGTTTAGGCGACTCTCGTCCCTGCGGCATGTTGTTGCTGGGAAAGGAACCGCGACCAGGGGTAGGAAAACTGTGTTCTGGCAGCTACCCACTGGGCAAAGTGTCTCGCACTCGCTAACGATTAGTACTGCCAGGGGAAAAAATTCAACACGCGTTCTGCTGAGGCGATTCGCTAGCGGAGGGAGTGAGCAGATAGGTGGGAGCAGTTCCTCTTCGGCGTCGAGCAGGTCAGCGTCCCTAGGAAAACGGATTTTCGGCGGCGTCCTCGTGGGGACATCGACTGTTGCGTTTGCACTCGCAGGAGGCGTGGTCTTCTATGAAGTTTATGCGCGTAGTCGGGAAAATGAGGTGGACGAGGTAGCTGAGGTCTTGAAGCCGATTGTTCGGACGACACCAGTACGTGGTCGGCCCAATCCTGCTGATCCTTCCCAACACGATCATGGTGGGACGAAAGAAGCCGCAGGAGGAGCAGATGCGTCCCCGTCGGCGAAAGATTCAACTCCCGGTCGTGACGATCCGGGTTCGCAACGTAAGAAAACAGAGGGAGTCGATTCGACGTCGGTGGTTTCAACAGCGAATGCTGAGGTGGCAGGTGCAGGATGGAATGACGAGGAACATGCCGGGGGCTTTCACAATCCCACCGAAGCCCATGTGGGTTGGTTTCAGCTTCTGTTCCGCGTGCTCAAGCTGTCCGAGATCTTTGTGCCGGTGCTCGTGCTCTGGTTCCCATACTGGTACTTTGCACCTTGCCAGGTCCAGTACATCGAGGACCCAGCGCAAGTCCGGAAATTCCGCTACGACGAGAACGCTGGCACGGCAGAGATCGTGGCAGCTCCTGGCGAAGCAGCTACAGAAACTAGTATAGCAGATGGTGGAACTCGAATAGATGACCATAGCAATGATATGAAAGGTTCAAATGGGTCTGGTGTTGATACTAGCTGCAACGGCGAAGAGCCTCATTCGTGGCTGTCAGCGGAGGAGAAAGCAGGAAAAAAGGAGACGCTCATCGTCCATCGGGAACCTCAGTTAAGCCGCTTTGGGTTTATTGACATATCCAAAGTTGTAATCAGTTCTGTTCACGCACTAGAAATGTTTTGGAGGATTCTTCCGGGACCATAATTATGGTCACTATGCTGGCTATGCTCTCTAGGAAATGAAAATTAGATATCTTTATTCAACTACGTAGCTTTCTAACGCATCTGATTAGCTCCGGTGGTGTAGATTTGTCTCCAGAACAACTTAAGCGGAATCAAGAGCTGCGGATGCGCTGGTGCATTCGACTGCGAGAGGCTCTCGAACGCGCCGGGCCGGTCTTTATTAAGTGGGGACAGTGGGCTTCGACGAGGTAAAATTCCAATCGTCCACTGCAAGTTTTTAACCAAACTTCTAATATGAAATAGAACTTGCTTAAAGATGGATCCGACGAAGAAGTAAGTAAATCTAAATGGTTTCTGTTCGACATGATCTCCTCTCCCACATTATCGCCAGGTATGATCTCTTTCCTGTAGAGCTGTGTGACGAGTTGAACAAGCTGACGCAAAATTCACCGGCGCATACACTAGAGGAAACAAAAGAGATCATGATCCGCAACTTTGGGCCTTCTGCTTTAGACTACGTCGACCTGGAACCGGAGCCGGTTGCAAGTGGTAGTATAGGCCAGGTGTATCGCGCTCGCGTGCGATTAGGTGAGTTCCGCCACGACCAGTACAAAAAAGGTCTCGCGAACGCCGGATGTGCTGGTAGCACGGAAGATACACGAGAAAGTAGTGCCTCCTTGACCTCGAAGGGCATTAATGCGGTGGATTCGAATTCTTCACATCAAACTCAAAGTACAACAACTAGCACTTCTAGCTTTTCTAGCCCTACCCCTACGAAAAATATGGGGGGTGTGGTGAAAAACGCAGATCCTGACTACGTTGTGAATGTGGCGATAAAAGTCCAGCACCCGAAATTGGAAGGCATTATGGCGATCGATTTTGCCATTCTCGAACTTCTTTCGCGCTTCACCGATGCCGTCTGCAATGCGTACTACTTTGGATGTACTGATGTTCATCCTCTAACTATCAATCTGTGTTTGTGCCTAGCAGGTCTTAAATGAATAGACATGATGAAGAGAGAAAAGATCAACATGTGTTTCCTTTACAGGCTTCTGAAATGATGACAATCTTACGTTCAGTTCTGCTTCTGAGCAGAGTGATGAACAACAGCCTATCATCTCTCATCGCACTGATTCAGAGGCCTGCTTTAGAGCACTTACGATGATCAGGAGATAACTGGTAAATACTAGTACGGCTACGTGAATAAGGCAAGTTGATCCTTGTTCCCCTTTGAATTCGGGCGATATGCACAAGTAACTTTCGAAAAGCGATAATGTTGATCCATCTTGATGTTTTTAGGTACTCCGTGATCAAACAGAGAGACTGATCGTGATCATGATACTAGGTACATGGAAAATTCCTTGCGGCTGAATCGCATGCTGCGACAGTTCCAGGTGCACATGGGGGACCAGTTGGATTTTAACCTTGAGGCGGAGAATTTACGAGCTTTTCGGCGAAACTTTGAAAGCTGGGGTAGTGTAGTGTTTCCTAAGGCGTCTGTGAGCACGCCTGAGGTGTTGGTCGAGTCTTTCGAACCGGGCGCCAGCATAGCGCAATTTATCTTAAGGACCTTCTAGTAGTAGAGATGAAAAGGGCAAGCGGTGCAGCACGGCCGCGCAACGCATACCACAGTGTCGTGTTTGGCTTGCGCTAGGGCATTCTCTAAGCAACTTTTCTTTTGACTTCAAGCTATGTAGAAATATAGAGAGCTTCGCTCTCAAGGACCGACACGAACGCTAAAGATGTAGGACTTCGTGCTAGACAAATAGAATTAGTGGAAAATATTTTCCAGATGATGTTGTAATCATCTCATTTGTAGATTCCCACGTTTATCGCTGGGGCCATTATGTTGACTGACGGACGACCCACTCTAATGTTCAAGCTTAAGCAACAGGACAGAGATCGGGAAAAGCGAAAGCGCGAGCTACTGGACAAGGGCGTGTCTGAGAATTTCTGCCCGACTACAGGTGAAGCACAGGATGGCCGCGGCATCTTCCGTAGTGGAACGCCAGTCCCACAACTGCTGAGTGGCAGCACCTCTTCGAGCAGCAGCAGCAGCAGCACTAGTGCGAGCAGCAATTCCTCTAGTTTTTCGCAACCTAGCGCTCCTACAACTGGCGCGCTCGGCGGTGCATCCTCCTCCTCAATAAACGCAGCAAATCCGGAGTATGAAGCAGGAGAGATGCATGGAGAATTGGTGGAGAAGTTGGGCACGCTCGGGCTCATGGCGCTTCTGAAAATGATAATCTTATGGCCAGTTCGAAGATGAATACCTAGTGTGGCTACTGTAGATTCTTCATGGTAATTGATTGAATATTTCCTGGCCAGTGGAGTGGAGCTACTGACCATAGAAGAGCGCACTTCCTGCTGCTTAGACGACTATCTTCTACTCTCTGAATTTATGGATCTCCATCTCTCTAATGAGCGTGGACAACTTTATACATGCTGACATGCATCCTGGAAATGTCTTCGTGCGGCATCACGAGCCGCGTGGGGGTTATTTGACTACTCTCAGACACAGAGTGCAGAACTGGATTATGGGTTTAGGCACCGATCTCGCTATGGTTCCACAGCTCTGCCTCTTGGACGCTGGTACTGTTTTTGGTGGCGTTTATAGAAGAATTGGAAATGTCAGCGTCCTCGTGGTTGGTGTTTTCTTTGCTCAAGACTTTCCAAAGACAGCACCAGGAGCACTTCTCATACAATCCGCGAGTACCTGCACAGACACAGGCTAAAAAGAAATGTCCACCTGAACATGTACGCGCCAAGCAAAACACTATTCGAATGGATAACAAGTTTTGGAAGACTCACAGTCTAATTCGGCCTCATCTAATCAGCACAGCATTTCAAAGCTCATAGTCTAAAACTAAATTGACGTATAGTTCTTGATTCAATCATCCTTGTTGTTGACAGGCCTCTCCGCTCGCATTGACCCATCGCTCGGTGAGAATGTCCGTGGTTTTTTTTCAGCAATGTTGAAGTATGACGGTCGCGCGCTAGCAAAGGAGATATTGGCCCTGTCGGAAGCGAACCATGGCAATCTGGACTTTGCTAATCGGGAAGCGTTTGTTGACTATGAGGAGCAAACTGAAAATTAAAATACGGTGAAATTTTTGTTTGGTGGGCGTTTATTTTGTACGGGGGGGCGATGAGGTTGAGGGTGCGGGCTTGGTTTCGGTTAGTATTACGGGCCAGCTCTTGCAAGCTTCGCCCGGCTCCGGTCAGTACAGTGAAAGGATCACGAGAAGCCTGGGCTCAGGCTAGACGTTTCAAGTTAAACGAAGGAGCCCGATGGTGCTACAATGAAGGGCCGCTACTCGAAGGTCTTCGGCTGTGGTTATTTGGGTAGGGTGGGACTCATTCGCGGCGCGGTGCTTTGCGCCCCTAATGTGGTGCAGAGTTTCCAAGGGGTGGCGCCTGTGGTCTCTGTCCAGGATGCGGCCGGGCTCCACCAGATAATGGACAAGACGCAACGCGCACGCGCGTGGATTCGCCACCCCATTCCCCTGACGGCGCCGCCCAGTGGTCGACAGCGGTACCAACATGCCTCTGGCGCACTTGCTTGCGACCACATTCGCGAAGAAACCGACAATCACAGCGAACGCCCCACGGCCGTGCAGTCGCTGAGGCTGCGCGCTTTTCGTGCTTCTGTGTGTTGAGCTCTCCGCCTGTTTTTCTGGAAAACAAAGGAGGAGCGAGGGAGGCGGGGGCCCCTTGGATGGGGTTGCCCACGCGCGTGTTGTCGGTGGGTGTATTTGTCGCGCTGAACGAATTCGACAAGGTGCAGGCCGTGAGGGTGAGGCAGCTCGGGCCTGCGGACTTGGTTGCGCTCGCAGTGGGTCGCGTTGCTTTCTCTTTGGATCAGTGGCCTCGGGGGTTGTTGGGTTTGCATCGTTTCGCATGGCTGCGCGCGTGTTGTCGGGCACGCCGCGGGCCCGGGCGCTCTCCCTCCACCGCGCGCTTCTGCGCATAGACATCAGCCCAAGCATTGATAGTACTGGGGCGGGTGGGAGACGCTGGCCAAGCGCTGGGCGCGTGTGCGCGGGGCAGTTTGTCTCTGGAACGCTTTCAAGCTTTCTGTTCCTTTGGGATATGCATGCTTGGGCACAAGACTCGGAATCAGCGGGATGGGCGGATGGATGTTCTCGCAGGAAACAAATTCCTGCGCGCCTAGCTTGCAACTTTACTCGAACACGCACCCCTGGAGCAGGGACGCCCGTGGGATGTTATAAGTACGCGCGCCAGGCGACTCTCTTAGCATTCAGGAACAGGGAGGTGCAAGGAGAGCGCTCCGGCCCTTCTGAGGGCTTCCAAGAAGTCGCAGGAATTGGCCAAGGCTAGGCCCATAGGGGTGAAAGTGAGCCAGTGGGAACCATGATCCCAAAATTGATGGGGATGTTATCGTTAGGAAGTTACTGGGGCGCCATGTATGGCCGCTAGCCTCGGGCGCTTGGTTTTTAGTGAATGAGTAAGTCTGAGTCAGTTAAGTTAGATTGGTAGCCGCTCGTGGTCGGCCTTCTGTTGTTGACCATGACCTTGCGAGAGAGTGACTGGTAGTTATATGAATTGCTTGTCGTGCTACTTATCAGTAACGATAGATGTGTTGAAGCGTAGTTATGTGCTGACAAGGTTTAAACGTAACCCTAACCGTATAATGAAGTGTGCGGCCAGGTGAAGTTTCTGGTCTAATAAAGAGAGCTGTCTGCGAAAGGGCACGTCTGGCGACGCATTCGGAAGGACCCAAGGTTGTATCGCATGTCTCGTAGCCGAGACGTAATCAAAGACGTCTTGGATTGCTGTAGACGACACCGGCTCGAGCTGGATCCGACGATTCTAGTGGCAGTGGTAAAAATATTTCCTTTTGAGAAATCCTTAAAGCCATGCTAGTACCACGTTCAGGTTCACATCGTTTCTATTTTATTTTCTTCTGTGAGTGAGTCCTTGTTCGTCATTTTCTTTCTGTGAACTTGGATTTTTCACCACAATTATGAGGTATCCACGATAACGTTGGAAGGGTGGCAGTACGAACTCGACCCGTCTGTGAACATTATGCATCATGTTGATTTGACGCTACGCCAGAACGCTGAGTGGGGTAACCGCATGGCAAGAATAGACAGTGCCCTTCGATCAATCATGAATTATGGCACTAAGATGGCCTCCTTTGCTTTATGAGATTGTAGATGAAGGTCGTAACGATAATCGGCTCCTGTGCTGATGAAATTGATATCTAGAAGTAAGCTTATCGGACGGGCGAGTTCTGCATCTGCTTGTTTCTCAACCGCCTCTACTTTGTTTCTCACATCACTCTCGCTAAGAAGTTGAATCAAATGCAAATGGTCATCAAGACGTCTTCTAAATATACTTACATGTTGTAACCCTACAAGGATGATATTCCAACAGATGATATTTTTCCAATGGTCTTATGCATTTTCAGGTCATCGCTTGAAACACTTTCAGCGCATCCAGGGATTGTTCCTAACAAATATTTGACCGAAAAGGGCTCCTTGTTTAGGAGTGTCTGTGCGCAGTTCGATACCTTTTTGTGCGCCTTGTCTTCGCACTCTTCAGGTTCGTGAAGAAGCACGTGCAATATCTTCGTGTCACAAGCGATTTTATGTACAGACTGGTGTTCTTGATCGTCTAAAATGTTCTTGAAAGCACAGAGTTCGAGAATATGCCTAAGCATGCTCTGATCAGCAGAGAATCCTTAAGGCTTTTGATGATCGCATGTGGTTCCTGAAGAGTTACGTGACAATGATGATCACAAACAATAAAGCAGACTGGTTCATCATCCTCCGATCACCCTCTGGACATGATGCATGTCGTGAATGAGAATATGCATCTGCACGTTGTGCTGGTGCACAAGTGCGATCCCTGGGTCACCGTCATAGCTTGATGAAGGCGTACCGATCCAGATAAAGAGATCAACGTCGTGGGATTCCTCTATCTTTTAGGCTTGACCTATCACCTTTTCCTCTGTGATTAGAATCTTATATTTATATATTTAGTCTCGTATTGTAGTGGGGTAATAGATTTTTCACAACAAACGTCAGTATCAGCTTTCTTACTCTCAATAACCCAATTCATTGTGCAGACCGTGTCTCAATATTTTGCTTCATTCGTTTCAAACGGTTTGATGAATTGAATGCATTTGTTTTGCTGGAGCATATTTAGAGAACAGAAACGGAATCTTGTTGTTTGTGCTACAAGTTCCCTCCCAAGCATCCATGAACTCAAGTCATAAAGTTTTGAATACTGTCGAGTTTTACCTTTCTTTGGCTGCATTTTCAATTTATTGAGCGCAACTCTAAAATCAAAGTCTTGATTGCATGCAACCTGGAGCGCAGCCGACATTACTTGGACGGATTTACTGCCCCATTGGAAGTCGAAAACTTAACCTAAAAAGAACTTCTACTACTTTATCCACCACGTCGACGTGGTCGCGCGCAGCACATCAACACCGCAGAGGCAGCAATATGGTGGTAGCTAACACATTTAATGACATCCCAGAGCGACCAAGCTTCCCGGATGAGGAACAGCGCGTGTTGCAGAGATGGCGGGATATTAAGGCATTCGATCAATGCATGGAACAAGCCAAGGGTATACTTAATCTATCGGCATGTTATAGATGGACTCTTTCTGCATGCTAACTACAGATAAGCGCAGAAATATCTACTCAGTTTTTATAACATCTAGATTTGGTGAAGCAATGTAGTACTCTAATGGGGCAATGACGTTTTTAATTTAATCCGATTCCTTTATCGATCAGAAAAAGAAGAGATTCATTGATTTACGATTTTGAAAAAACTACAGATAAGCCGGCTTATATTTTTTACGACGGACCACCGTTCGCCACGGGTCTTCCGCACTATGGGCACATTTTGGCTGGTACGATTAAGGACGTCGTGTGCCGATATCAGCACCAAAACGGCAAGAAGGTCCTGCGAAAGTGGGGCTGGGATTGTCATGGACTTCCGGTAGAACAGGAGATCGATAAAAAACTGGGCATTAAAGAACGAAAAGACGTTTTCGAAATGGGCATCCCGAAGTACAACGAGGAATGCAGAAGCATCGTATCTTTTTTATGCGTTTTTTCTGGATAATTTAGAAGTATCGTGTAAGTACGTCTTTCCTAGGTAGGTTGGCTCCACCACAAATATAGTATTGGAGCAACGGCCGCCTTAGATGAGAAGACCTCCAGGGCAGTTGGGCGACACGTGGCGCCTAGAATAGGCGGGTCCTAATTCACATGGCCACTAGCATAAATTACTTATAACTTGTTAAAACTAAACTTTTTCTATCTCCCCTAGTTAGGTCGGCTCTACCAATAATATAGTATTGGAGCGACGACCTGAAATCAACCACGATGTTTAACAACGACGATTTTTTGGGCAATATTTGAACTTGAACAAAGCAAATCCAAATGGTGAAGATGAAATCATCCACCATCAGGTTCAACGCTATGCTTCGGACTGGAAGGCTACTGTGGAGCGATATGGGCGATGGGTCGATATGGAGAACGACTACCGTACTATGGACATCAATTTTATGGAGAGCGTTTGGTGGGTCTTCAAGCAGCTCTTTAACAAGGGCAGTGTGTACCGTGCCTACCGCGTGATGCCTTACTCCTTCGCGTGCCAGACCGCGTTATCCAACTTCGAAGTTGGTCAGGCCTATAAGGATCGCCTGGATCCGTCGGTGATCATCCGATTTCGACGCACGGACCAGCAGAACGCTTCCATCCTTGCGTGGACGACCACGCCGTGGACCCTGCCGTCAAACATGGCGCTGTGTGTGCACCCAACGCACACTTACCTGAAGGTGTTGCTGCCCGCAGCAGCTGGCGAAACGGAGCGCGAGGAGGTCCTCGTGGGCCGCGAGCGACTGGACTGGGTTCTGTCCGAGATGAAGATCAAAAAGGAGGACTGCACGATCCTGAAGGAACTTCCGGGGAAGGAGCTGGGCGGTCTGCGCTACGAACCGCTCTTCCCCTACGCAGTGCCGAAAGTCAACAAAGAAAAGGCGTTCCAAGTTTTTGTGGATGAGTATGTCGGTACGGAAGCGGGAACTATGATTGTCCACCAGGCTCCGCAGCACGGTGAAGACGATTACCGCGTGTGTGTCGCAAACGGTCTCATCTCCAAGGGCGGAGATGGTATGCCGATGTTTGTGGACGAAGACGGAAAATTCGTCGACGCCGTCACAGACTTCGCGGGCATGAATGCAAAGATGGAGGCTGACCCGCTCATCAAAAAGGTAGAGACTTCCCGGATTTACAACTTGTGGTTTTCAGCAAAACTTTTTTGTGCAACTTCAAAATGAACCTCTCTGATTTCAAGGATCGATGAAAAAGTCAGATTGGAAGGTTTGTCCTCCTTCACTTTCTTCTCAAGCAACGAAAAGTAATTTTTGATCTTCTGCGTTCCTTTGAAATTTCAGATGTTGAAGGAGAAGGGCAACTTGGTAGCAAGTGGACAGATTAACCACAGCTACCCGCATTGCTGGAGAAGTGACACTCCTCTGATCTACAAAGCCATTCCGAGTTGGTTCGTGAAGGTTGAGGAGATTCGCGAAAAGTTGATCGCAAATAACCATAAGACACGATGGGTGCCGTCTTTCGTCCAGGAAAAGAGATTCCACAACTGGCTCGCTGAAGCCAGAGATTGGTGCGTCAGCCGAACTCGATTCTGGGGAACGCCGATCCCGCTATGGTAGTAAGAGTCGCTGTTTAATAAATGTTGTTAAAGAATGTTGTGATGTTTTATCGTGATCACAAAGTATCTATGTATAATATTACCAAGTTGCACCACGATGAAGATATTGATTTCTTCTATTTTCTTGATTCGATAATAAAAAATGAATTTTCTTGTTTCAATAATGATTTTCCATCGTCGTAAAACCACAATCTACTAGGTGCTCCTCCGACTTCGAAGAAATTGTCTGCATCGGTTCCGTCGCGGAGCTGGAGCAGTACGCTGGACGTAAGATCACGGATATCCACAGGCATTTCATCGATGACATCGAGATTCCGTCCAAGATGGGTAAGGGCATGTTGAGGCGGGTCGACGAGGTGTTCGACTGCTGGTTCGAGTCTGGCAGCATGCCATACGCGCAGATGCACTACCCGTTCGAAAACAAGGAGCTGCTCGAAAGTGGCGGCTTCCCAGCCCAGTTCATCGCGGAGGGTCTGGATCAAACCAGAGGGTGGTTCTACACCCTCATGGTGCTGTCCACGCACTTGTTCGACCAGCCGCCATTTCTGAACCTGATCTGCAACGGTTTGATCCTAGCGGAGGACGGCAAGAAGATGTCAAAGCGCCTGAAGAACTACCCAGACCCGCTCTACATGACGAAGCAATACGGCGCAGACGCGGTGCGCATGTACATGTGCAACAGTCCGGCCGTGCGCGCGGAACCTCTGCGTTTCAAGGAGGCCGATGTGCAGGATGTGGTGAAGAACATCTTCCTCCCGTGGTACAACGCCTACCGCTTCCTGGTGATGGAGTCGCAACGCCTGGAGAGCAAGCAGAAGAGCCCGTTTAAGCCGGACTTTTCGCTTCTCGAAAAAAGCGAGAATTTGACGGATCGGTGGATCCTTGCAGCGTGCAGCAACTTGCTGAAAACGGTTGAGACGGAGATGGACAGCTACAAGTTGTACGCCGTGGTTCCGCAGTTGGCTGGGTTCTGGGAGCAGCTCACCAACTGGTACATCCGTCTAAACCGTCCGCGCATGCGTGGAGACGCCGGAGCGGCCGACGCAATGGCTTCTTTGACTGTGCTGTACACAGTGCTGCTGGACGTCACGATTCTCTTTGCGCCAGTCACGCCGTTTTTGTCCGATCTCGTGTACGAAAACCTGCAGCGCGCGTTGCCCGACGGCCACGAAAAGAAGGCTGACTGCGTGCACTTTGTCATGCGTCCCCGCTTCAACAAGAACTTGCTGAATGAGCAGATTGAGGCATCCGTGAAAACGATGCAGCAATTGATCGAGACGGCGCGTCTGCTCCGAAACCGCAAGAAGATCGGCCTCAAAACTCCGCTCCTGAGCATGCGTGTTGTCTACGACGACGAACGCGCAAACGAGTTCGCGGACGTGGAGCAGCTCATTACCTACATCAAGGAAGAAGTGAACGTCATGGATGTGTCCGTCCTCCCAGCGAGCCAGGCACGGGAAGTGAGGGTACTTCTTACTTTTTGCAAACATTGATTTGTACATCTACACTTCGGACGAGGACTGCTTTGTGAAGATTTGTGATTTTACGAATATCAGTATTAAGAGGGAGATAGAGAATGGTGCTCCTTAAATTTCATGATTAGAGAAACTTGTACTACTCGCAAAGTCCTCTGAATAAAAAACGCATAAGGTATCCAACATCGCGAACCTCCGAACGAAAAAGAAATCAACGGCGCAGAAGTGTAAGAAGGCTGAACTAGCCATGGACAAGGTTCAGGAAGTACTCAACGGTTGGACAGCGACAGAGATCGATGCGTACGAAGCCAACGAACAGAGAGTAGAAATCCTCGGCGTTACGTTCGACAAAAACGATCTTGAAATTGCACGAGAAGTCAATATTGAAGGTACCTAGTACAACAACTACTTACTACAACTATGGACTTAGTGTAGTCCATTCATCGAACTATTAGCACTATGTATTATACTTGAAATCCGAATTCATTTTCAACCGGCTTACAGCTACACTGATCTTGATAATGTTCCCCCCTCCCGCCCTTTCTCCTCTTCAGGTATGAATGGAAGGAATGTTGACCTTGCGCACGCGTACGACCCGAGCAACAACTTGGTGATTCTCGATTTTACGCCAGATGAGGATCTTATGAAACTCGCTGCGGGACGATCCGTAGCCAATACTATTCAAAAGCTGTGCAAGGAAGCCAATTTGAGACCACAAGATCTCGTCGATATCTACGGCATCGCACACAACGACAAGCTGAAAAAAGCACTTACGGATAAGAGCGAGTATTTCATCTTTGTTATTACGCAGTGTTTGAGTTTTCAATGATGAGTGTCAATGCAACTTAATCGAGTCACTTTTAGAATTTTCCTCGTACTAGGCCCGAAAAATGTAAATATGTGATGAAGTAAAGATGAACCTACACTCTATTCTTCCATCTGTAGGTACGTTGACAAGCTCCTTCGCCGAAAGTTGACTTTGCTCGACGCTCCACCTGCAGACAGACAGGTGGTTGCCACTGATACCGCAGAACTGGACGACGGGAAGACGAAATTTACGGCGTTTATCTGTCCGCGCCGACCTTCGCTGTTGCCGGCGTTTGATTCCGTCTGCAAGAGCCCATCGGAGAAAACCGCAGTGTTGGCGGCCATTCAAACCTGGTCGAGCAGTGAGTACCTGAAGAAACTACAAGAGAGTCTGGCAGCGACGAAAAAGGCCAGTGTCACGGTTCACGTCTGTTCCGCAGAGGACAAAAGCAAGGTTGCCGCTTTTGTCCTAGAGGATGGCGTCCACGTCACCTGCGGCAGCGACGTCGCACTCGGTGGAGCATAAGGAAGAGCTTTGAATATCCGAATCGATATTTATTGAACCCACATATTATCGAGCACAAAATGATTATTCTACCAGAGTAGATGTATCAATTTACTACTTGTACTAAGGCCAGAGTACCTCTTCCGAAGGCCAGAAGAGTTCTTAAACTGAGGGACATAAATGAAAACCAAATGAAGAAGATCATCTCTCCGATGATTGTAGTAGCTTTTTTCAATTCGGTTTTGAAAATACCGCAGATTAACAACTTTCAATTATACTTGTCTCACATGATGTCGCGGCTTCGTCAATACAGATCGGTGCATTTTGTTTCGACACTGGATGATTCCGAATTATGAATCGATTATGGACCACATTGTTTCATGGAGGCAAGTTCTATGCGCACAAGATTTGCCCCAAAAAATAATGAAAAATAGAGGAGCACAAAATTTTCGTCATCAGTCTTTTGTCCTATAACAACCAAGGGACTGCTCATATTTTCACTCAGCATCAGCATGCTGGCAGCTATGAATCTCGTTGTGTTTTGTTCTGAAGAAAGTGTGCCCTCAAAAATAAGGGTGAATCATTTTGTTCACCTTCTCTGAAAAGATCCGCGTTCTTTCTAGACACAAGATGATGGGGCTCAATTGGACGGAGATCTTTCTGCAGTCGTGCGTTTGAATAAATTAAAACGATACAATAGTCAAGAAGATCTGACTCCGATTGGTTTAGATCAACGAAACATAAGGAAGAAATGCAAATGCATTTCAAAAGATCAAGATGCATTATTACCGAGTAAACTCACTAAATCCGCGATCGAATGCCACGACTACTTGACTTTACAGCGACACTAGCGAATAAAGTTGTATAATTTTTGACGCGATTCTATACGTTTTGCATTTTCTGAATAGCGACAAAACGTCCGTGCATCTTTTCTATTTTTCCTCCGGAAGTTTACTAAAAAATGATGCAACCTGCTCAGAAGAGTACGCGTGAGGCTTTTCCCTTGCAGAAAGTAGTGGAGAGTGACGATGTAGTTGGCTTCGTAAACCGATTGGACCAAGTCCGCGAGATCCTGATCGAGGATCGTCGCTATGACCAATGGTCGTGGGGTTTATTGCACTTCGTTGCGGGGTACTCGGCCGTAAATATTTTCGACTTTATTTTCACGGGAAAAATTCCACCTACAAATCCTATCACCATTACGAAGGACGAGGCTCCTCTTGCTGTCGCTGGTGCAAAGAACTCTGCAGCAGAAAATGGAGCTATTTCCATTGGAAAATCCTTGTTGGAGGAGTTAGTGGAAAGAAAAATCGAGGAGAAGAGATCGGAAGTAGCCTCGAAAGAGGAAGTAAAAGACGAAGAAAGCGCGTCTGATAGCACTGTGGATGAGGCTGCTGTTCGGAAAAACGTTGTATCTCGATTATTGTTGTGCCCAGCAGTCGACCGCGAATTGCCTATGCACTTGGCGGCACAAAGCGGCGGCGACATAATAATGCGCCGATTATTGGCCCTCGAGAGCAAAGAACTCTGGGGTAAAAAGATGGTCCGCTCATTGCAGGTGATGGGTAAAAATGCTGATGGTCAGACGCCGCTGCATGTCGCTGTCGAGCATGTAGGGGCTAAGCGCGACCTAAACTTTTTAGCGGTACTGCTGCAACACGGTGGCAAGGACGCCCTGTTCTTGAAAGACAATGACGGGTGCGACATTTTCACGCTGGCTCACGCGATGACCAACCGAGGAGCTGAGATCGAGGCGCTGCTACTCACAGAAATGAAGAATATAAGAGCATCAGCAGGTGGCGTCGTTGAGGTGGTTCGGAAAAGCAATAATGAAGCGAAGTTATTATCTCCGAAGATATCATCTGCCTCAAAGGCTGGAGCGTGAGGGAAATTCCCCACAGTTGAGCGCCGCCCTCCCATTGTCTTTCTGCTCGTCCCTTGAAAATTTCGATCCCGTTCCCGAGTTTTCCTTAATACACTAACATCCTCACGGCAATGTCTTGCACGACTCTCTCGATTACTTAAGTATTCTCTAGATCATGCGATGAAGATTTGCCAGAATCATGCATCACATTTTACGCAAAGCACCTTCCGACATCTTCAGGCACTTAAGCAATGTATGAGGTTTGCGTTTTAAGATAATTGACCTCGTGTACGTGTTCGTTGCAGACTGACTGGAGTCAAGGAGCATTTGAATTTAGTGGGCGTGATTCAGAGCTTTTCCATGTTTGATTCTGTTTAGTTTTCACGATGTACCTGATCCAGAATCGTAGAAATCAGTGTCCCATGTTGTTTTCAAAGTGCACCTGATCTAAAGGGGAAATCAATGTCTCCCCTGGGAAAAATTGTGTCCCACCTTTCTGATCGCCGAATGTAGCTAGGTAGGGTTCTTCTGTTTTGCCAGGAAGACCAGTCATTCGAGGGAGCGCTCCACAAACTGCATCGTCGTGCGACTTTTTTGCTGAAATGTGGAGGTATCGGCCGACCAAGTTAGAAAATGCCCACTTCATATGGTAGAGATGAAGGACTGCTAGAAGTAATGCTTAAAAAGCACGGATGATGATCCATTGCTTTGCAAAAAACAGATCGCAGGAGTGCTTTAGATTAATATTCAACATCCGTTGATGATTGCTCCGGCGCTTGCATCCTTTGCATTTGTAGGTTACTGGCTCAGATTTGACAGAAAGCGAAAAAGAATTTTCCAAAGTTGGAAAAACGTAAACGACTGACTGCCTTCTGCCATGAAAAATAAGTTTGTTACTTTTAGCTGGCGGTGACGGTGAGCCACTATGATCATTATAAGAATGGCCACCCGTGTCTTCCAACCTTTAGCCCCCATGAAGAGGGAGGCCCCTGCTGCAAATCTCAGAGCCAACAGGCGATCTGCTAGCAATATGATAGCTGCTTTTTTTGCGTTGTTGTTGCTCCTAGAAGTAGAGCAGGTCGGTGCCTCCTTTCGCGGACGTCATGCGATTACTCGTTCCGTGGCTACGCTGACAACCGAGGGCGAGCAGGAGGAGAGACCAGGTCGGCCTCTTGACCGTATTCGGACATCTAGAGCAGCAGAAACGACTGCATCAGGAAGTGCGACTACTAGTACTTCTCCCGCCGCCGTCACCAGTACTGCAAGGACACGACCCACAAACGCTGGCGCAGCAGAGAGAAATAGCTTCACTAGTACAAAAGAATGTTCTACTGGAGAACAGGGTGCTCCTGGTGCTCGGCACAGATTAGCATCTCAGCGTGATGCCCATCAAGGAGCGTCTCTTGCATCATCCTCGTCCAGAGGTCGTTTTCTTCTTGCGGGTGGAGGAAGACTAAAGCACCCGCACGACAAGGAGAGCGAAGAGGAGAAGGAGCAGAATCAAAGGGATTTTCAGCTGATGTTCGCTCGCGAGATGTCGACATCGCCAGAGCGCACTATGCGACGAAGTCCGCAAATTGACGGAAATCTGTGCAACTACGCACTTGAAGACTTAGGCAGCGGAGCCCACAACGCGGAACAAGTAGAGAGTACACGTTGGGCCTCCACGAGAGAAACCGGGGGAGCATCTTCAAGTCGTCTACAACCGGACAGAACGTCGCTTGCGACTCCACGAATAGAAGGTCCTTGCGCTGCTGCTCCAGAAGATGGGATGAGGGTGTATCCACGTGAGCTTGGGACACATCTCTTTTACGATTCCGAAGATGATTCCGCATCAACATTGGAAAGTAGCGACGAGACTCGAGAAGAGCTAGACAGGCAGATTCAGGCCCAAATTTCGGAGAAGATCGACAAGGCAATGACAATGGAGAGAAACGCTTAAGGGTGGTGGTAGTTCTTCACTATATACTCCATGCTCAAATTTAATCGGTGAGTTTTCCTTCGACTTCATCCCTACTGGCAAACAATATGAGGATAGGCATCCATGTTTTTCAGGTGTCCTACGGTTCCGCTACTTGTGCGCGTCATTATGGAGGTTTTAGGAAGTTGCGCACTCCTCTAGAGTCGAAGAATAAGTATTAAATACAAGACAAGTTTTATCCATGCAGCCAACAACATTTATGGTTATTGATCAGTTGTTGAATAGTACATGGTGAAAAATTACCACCGTAGCTAAGAGAAAGAGTGTGCGAAAGCTCTTTGGGACGGTATGGAAGGTTCAACCCAGGCACGAGAGACCGACGAGGATGCCAGAAGTGGTCAAAATTGTTCTGATCTTTTAAACTTCGAAAGGCAGAACAAGTTTCTTGGACCACGCACAGATTGTGATGCAGCTCCTAAAAATGCAAGTGCAAGCAGAAGGGATATGAACAGCAGCTGCACATCGTCACCAACATCAGCAAATAAGGGACCACAAATAATTACGTCTCTTCGGGGACGGCACAAGCGTGGTATCAAGAACAATGGTGGTAAGAACGTCGGTCGTGGAAGAAAAAAAAAGTTTCGACACAGAAGCAGATCTCGAACAGGGACGAACAAGAAGCCCAGCGAGAAGTCCAAAGGAAAAGGCAGTCCCTCTCTGGTGGATGGTGTAGGGCAAAGCCAATCAATCTCACTGATGGATCCCTACTATGCTTTGCGGTCGTCGTTTTCCTGCGGTGCGCTTTCTAACGCGTCGACAACCGCGACACCGACTGGCGCAGTCGGATCGGGTACCCCGTCTACAGCAGCATTGTCGCCTCAGGGTCTACTGGCGATGCATTCGCCGCATGAAGGTCCGGACGCAGTTGTACAGCACTATCATAACCTAGATCGTGATTTGGGGCCGTCGGTTTTTACGTTTCCAGCAGAGGTTCTGGTCGCGGAGGCGCGTGCTGGAGGTGACCTTGATGAAGCGAAAAATGCAGGAGAGGTAGGTGGTGTTGTTTCTGGCACACTGCGGCGTGCTTCTTCTGGTACTACAGGTCGGTCTACTAGTACCAGGTCAAGGTCCTCTCGTAGACGAATGTCCCCCAGCCGCCGCAGGGATGGACTGAGTGCTGGTGGAGCTACGACTGTTTCCGTAGAGGACACAGGGGGCCAAAGCCAAGCCACTGCAACTGGTCGAGGCGGAAACGTTGACTGCATGGTTGCTGTTTTTGGTGAAGAGTGGGGGACAGATAGAGATACCCCGGAACACTGCGAGGTCATCGACACGGAAGCGACCGGAGGCACTACAGCGTACCAGTGCAGTGATAAGGGGACGCAGACTACGCCTACTGCTTCACCAGGAGTTGAAGAAGGTAGATCTCGTGAATCACAGCATGAAGAAGAGAAAAAAGGATTGGAGTGTGATCTCTGCCTGGAAGACTGTTTGGTGCCCTGTGCGTTTGACACTGAAGAGGAGTTTGAGGCAGCGGTTGGAGAAAAACAGCGTGAAATTATGAAGGAGTGTAGCGCATGTGACTCGGCATTTTTCGACGATCCCGCCGCAGAACCTTGTCGAAAGTGCATCACGCGCTTGTACAACGAATTCCTGAATTGTGTGCCGCAACATGACGATAATGATCCGTTTCGCAGCGCTATAAGGACCGACGCGGAATCTCGAGGTCGTGGTTCCAGTGGCTCGCGCAGTTGTTGTTCTTCTGCGGATTCTAGACATGGCGCTTCCACGGTCTCCGAACAAGAATTGAAAAAAGATCGAAACAATCGCCGGCATTGGATCCATGTCAAGTGTGCGCAAGATTTTGTAGCGAGGACGCCGAACAAAAAAGTGACGTACGTGCGTCCGCCCTATCATTTTTACAGCGGTGGCGGAGCGGGTGGACTGGGAATCCCGGAGGAACTTCGTAGGGCGATTCAGGAGGCGGGTGGTGTTTGGAACTACTATTGGCAGCGGCTGTTTAAGGTCGCCTGCCTTCCGTGTCCGCACTGTCGAGACCCGGTGCCTGTGTCCCGCTATACAGATCCACGAAAGCACGTTTGTGACGAGAAGTACTTGCTAAAGGCGAAGCAGGCGGCAAAAACACGTACGCGTGGCAACGCAAGGACGGACCGCACCCTGTGGCTTGCGACCGCGTTTTTCAGAGAGGCTCTTGACGCAGACCCTGTGGCGAACGCGCAAACACCCCACAACACGAGCGAAGGTTCTGCTCAGGCTGCTACGGGCACAAACGAACGCAGGGACGGACTTCAGTTTGCGGAGGCTTCACTCCCGCGCGGCATGATCCTTGTAGTTCGATTAGCAAAGCTGTTGCAGTTGGCCGCGAGTTGGTATGGAACCAGGATGACGCGGCGGCGCGATTTAGGAAATCCTGACCTAGACGCGATTCTGGATGAAGACCCAAGAGGTGCTGAAGAGAGAGCCGCAAACCTCGGTGAGGATGACGAACGCGGCGCTGTTCAGGAACTAGTCGAGGAAGGTGAAGAGTCAGACGAGTTCGACGGGATGTTTCCTAGGTGGCAAAGAGTGCTGCTTGGCACCATTGACGGGACTATCCACGACCTTGGGCAGCGAGCGGCTTCTAACTTCTCAATGTCGTGGGACCAATTGGCCGACATGGCAGAAAGGATGTACGAAAATCCGCTGGCTCCTCTTGCGAACGCTACGGCAACCGCGGCGAGCGCAGCGACAAGTGCGGGTCGAGTCACTCTCCAAGGAGGTCAACAAGTGCTTTCGCGACTGCGTCGGTGTCGTTGCTGTTGCGCTTGCTGCACAGTCTTCGTCTTCTCGCTGTACCTCTTTGCTTCGCTGGCTGCAGTCGGATATCAGATGAACATGGCTGGCAGAGGCGCTATTGATTTGGCGGGTGGTCACCCTTATCATTATGGGTCGGGAGGTGGAGCAGTAGGCAGGAATCATTTTGGGGCTTCTTATCCTGTGGCCGGCGTTGTGTTTCCCTCAATTGAAGACCAAATGGGCATTGCGGTCGCAGGGTCTTCTGCCTTCGATGCTGCTTCAGTTTTTGATGAGAGCCTGCTGTCTTTGCATCAGGGACTTTACAGTGAAAGCGAGCGAGTGGATCCTGGCAGCAGCATTTCGTCTACCCACAGACGTAGGAACTCGAAAATCTCTGATACCAGCAGAGTGCTTCCAAGAACTGACCACGGCGTCCCGCAAACCGTTGCAGCATCATGGCAACTCTTTCAGAGAGGACATGAGCAAGGCAGTGCAGATGGAGTGATCAGTCCAGATTATCTAAGTGATACCGGAGTGCCACCGAAATATGCTGAACACGGAACACCGCAGCCAACATATCAGCACGGAAAAGATGTCCTCTCTGACCTCAAAGACGCTACGATTACTCACAATCCAGAACGAGTAGTACGTTCCACCTCGGATTTCGCTGCTTCCAGAGGACGTAGGCCCTCATTTAACGAGGATCAGTGGGTCTGGAAGCGTGATCCTTCGGACGCACCACGCGTGCTGCACACACTCGATGGCGACTTCACTGTGCAAGGACCTTTTCCTAGTGATTACGTGTTTCCGAGGGTAGGAGCCGACGAAAGCGGAGGATTAAGCTACCACGCTGACGCTCAGCCCCCTGATTGGCACAAACATCCGAATTTTAGACTCCCTAATCGCGACAGTTCTGGACTGAACCTTGTCGTAGAAGAACTTCGAGAACACATCGAGAAAGACAGAAGAAATTTGCAGAGGACCACGTCTGATATTGTACAAAAAGAAGAAGAACAGCAACAGCGTCGTGAGAAAGTAGGCCTTGATATGGCAGACGTTTCAGGACGAAGGCCACTGGTCGCAAGCTCGTATAGAAGGGGAGAAATGACGGATTCAGACGCACCAAATGATAATGAACAAACGTTATGGCAGCTATCTTGTAGCAACTTCTCAGAGGAAAGCGTCTCTTTTCATCTAGTTTCTAAGTGGCTTCTCAAATGCCCTTGTTAGATCAATCGTTCGACCTACTAAGAACCTATCGGCAAAAGCTGTGCGTGTTCTGAGCAAGCTGAAAAAAGATGTGGTTTCTTGTGACAGATCAATATAGGTTCAATACAAGAACTCACTGTTTTTAGGTGTAGGAGTAACTCTAAAACAATTGGGCGCTCCACCCATGGACAGACAAGTGGCGTCAGAAACCGGCACACGTGGTACCGGTAGTCCAGGAGCTTTACTTTTGCGCTCAGATGATCGCGTGGCTCCTCGTTCTCCGCGTGTTATAGATGACGCCGTGACGTTGATGGAGACTGGCGATTCAGAGATGAAAACTCGCTCAGAAGTCGTATTCGGCAGGTCTTCATCTAGTAGTACATTATCCGAACCCGGCCTAAACAGTAACGTACCTCCGACACCCACACCAGAGGGTGCCATTTCACCTGTTGTCGTGGGTGAAGACAGCACGGGCGTCACAGGAGAGTCATTTGGAGTCAACACAAGCGGTGTTCACGGCCACACTTCGAGTTACTTTGGCAATGTCTCCAGCAATGCTTCTCAACCTTGTGCGGAGGATGCGCAACTAGCTGTTGCACAAGAAGAAATGAATGCTGATCGTCCTGGTATCGTCGCCTCTTTGTGGGAAGCGGTTCAGAACGCCGCGTTCGTAAGCTCGGGCACAGCGACTCCGCCCGCACGGGGGTCGCCGTACTTTCGATACCAACACTCTCGCTACCCCCCAGGAGGTCTTCGCGCGGCAGCATCAAGTCCTCCAAGTGCTCCTAGAAGACCTACACCGCCACAGGGGACTAGCGTGCGACCTCCCGTGCCAAAAAGAGAGAGAATGAGAACACCGCAAGAGAAAAATGGCAGCGGACGTGCAGTTGTGGCAGAAGAACAACGAGCTTCTGGTAGTTCTTCGTCTCTCGTTGCACCTACAGCTGCTGTTCGGGCGACGGACGGTTTGCAGACAAAGGATGTTTATGAACCGGCTAGCAGCGAAGATAGGCTTTCAGTCACGGATCAAGATATTTCCAGAGCACAGAGCCTGTTCACTCTCGAACGGTGGGGGTTCGACATGGTCCTCAATTCCTACAATAATCTTCACGAGGACACCGGTGTTACCGTAGACGATCGCAGTGGAGGACGAACATCAGCTGCGTTGCCTCCAAGGCAGGAAGATTCTCATTCAGTCGGAGTGGCTCCACCATCACGACACCGTAAAGAGCGGTCACTGCCTGAACACGTAGAGGATTCAATGACGAATAGAGATGAAGGAGTCTGGTATGAGCGACACCCAGAACACTACCATGAAATGAAAGAGAAACACCAACAAAAGTTTCTGCGTTCAGCGACGGATGAAATGCGACGGCGCCTCTCTAGTTCAGCTCAAGTAGAATCAGACAATGAAAATAATGACGAAGAGATATCTTCGTCTTTCTCTAGAATGGAACTTGGGAAAATTCAGGAAGGTGCTTCTGGCGGTGCAGTAGAAGAAATAGAGTACAACTTTGCAAGAGACAAAGCCACGCGTGAAATGAACCGACTCTACGAGGAACAGACGGCATCGGCGGGGCACAGGCAATCGGCATAAGGGATTGTTGAGGCTCTTTCGCGTACGAAGAAGCGTAACATGCATGGTCGAGAATGTATTGTTGTCTAGATACTGATGTTCTATTATATATTTTTGGGTAATTAGTAAGTTAGTAGAAGAAGTACTAGAATTATGTAAAAAATTAACAAATGGTACTGGCGCTTGCTGATATTTACACACGTTTTTTCTTGGGCGATTGACAAGACTAAGCCGCTTGTCCAATACGCAGTCAAGCGCCCCGCAGTACTCTCGCTTCACCGGGAAAATGAATGAACCAGAATCATCAAGACGAAGGTTTGCGACTGTGCTAGATGCATGCTGGAAAAGATAGAGAGACGTTCTTTACATTCAGAAGTCGGATGAATAATCAAAGATGGCAAAAGACAAAGTTGAGACTAGATGAAGATTAGCCCAATATCTATTTTTGATGCAACGAGAATCTCGGAAACCGATTTGAGTCGTGCTCGAAATCGAAGAACCTCTCTTGATATCCCAGGTTTTGTGTTTGTTTCTGTTAAAAATCATAAAGGTATACAGTTTCGTTTATAAAGTGCAGTCTTGAAGTCGTCCTGCTACTTTGTAATAGATCTAAATTGCATGCTGATCCATTGAGAATACGGTCAAGGTAACATCATTGAGGCATGATTATATACGCGCAGCATACAACTTGTTTTGTCTCTTCTCTACATGCACCATCCATCGATATCAGTCCGATTTCTGCTAACTACCTACGCACGTATCAATTTGTTTTGTTTGATTCGAGGTAGGCGACAACATCACACGAGTTGCCACCCATTCGGATTAAATGCGCTGCGTTGCAGTTAATATCGTATGCTGTAGCTTTGAAGGAGTCAGAGCGTGCGGGCGGGAAAAACGGAAACTCCTTCCAGTTAGTGGAGGACGTAAGCAGCTGAGCCTGAGACAGGTTTTTGCTTGTTTAGTACAGAGCAGGTGCACGAGAGGAGAGAAAAACCTGTTTAGAATCAATCGCTTGGCATTTCAGCACTCTTGACGAGTGCTGAGGGAAGAGGGTGTTACTTACACTTTCTTGTTTGAAAAAACTCAATGGTTATAGTTGACATTTCAGTTTTAAAGAAGAAGGACAGGAAAACAACAGAAGACACCCTGGCGACACTGAACCAGAAACGACGGCCAACACGGTTGGGCTTGAAGTCCATGAGGCTGAGATAACTGGGGCGCGTGGTAAGATATCCGGAAGGGCGATGGGTGAGGAGAATGCGCAAAGCGACGCACGCAGAGAAAGCAGCTGGATCATGTAGACAAGGACGACCGAAAGAAACGGGGGGAGACAGGACGCTAAAGGAGTCAGTGGCTAGATCTGTCACATTGGAGGATGCCTAAACCGAGAAGGGTGGAAGCGTATACTATAGCAGAGGGAAGCGCGAGCAGCAGCAACAGCTTTCTCCCAGCAACGAGGAGAGACAGCGGGCCACCTTCACAACTTCAACACCAGAGAGAAACTCGTAGAACTCAAAGTCGTCGGTCCAATCCGAATCGACTAACATCATCAAACCAAAGACTAGCGTTAGTCGTTCTCGGTCGTGGTCCTACTTAGTATTGTTGATATCATAGATAAGTTTCCTCTTTTAAGTTCACAATATGGAGTTGAGGTTCGTTTCTACGACATGAGATCCACGGGCTCCACGGCTCGCGAGCGGCGGAAAGCTTCCGAGCTCGAGAACTGGGGACCGCCATCCAACGAATGGGGATAGTCACTCGACGTGCGTTTTTTATTCTTTTGCGCTGCTCCTGTGTCTAATTGCCAAAGCAGCCGCATTCGTCACAGTGCCACTTCCCCTCAGAGCTACTCTACTACAGCTACAGTGATTCGTCGGCGCTTCCTGCATGCCGTTAATCGACTGCGTGCGGCAGCGGCACTGAGTGGAGCAGAAAGGTTCCCAATACACCGACGGACGACATAAAAGAGCTTCGGCACATGCCGCATTGATAAAGCGAAACAGCGTGACGAATTGCCGAAAGCCTTTTCTCAAGTAGACTAGAAGAAAAAGACAGGATGTATCGGCCTCCTATGGAATTGAGGGACCTCGTGCAGGTCTACAATGATAAAAATAGGGGAAGCTATGGTCATCATATCGAGTGCGATTATGGATTCAAATTGATAATCATCGGCGATGCAGGGGCAGGAAAGTCGTCTTTCATGCACCAGTTTCTCGAGGGAAAATTTAGGAAGACGAGCACGCATACGGTACTTCATCAATACAACATGTTTGAGGGGATGCCATAAGCGACGGTGACAGTAGCTTGTTATGGAATTCTTTAAATGATTTATATTTTTTTTTGAAGTCTCTCTTTAGTTTTGCATGTTAGTTATTCCACTGAAACTTCACAGATCGGCGTCGAATTTGGGACCAAGATAATAACTTTAGGCGACAGGCATATCAAGCTGCAAATATGGGACACTGCAGGGCAGGAGAGGTACCAATAGTGGGTTCCTACACAGTCACAGTCCTCCCTAGGTAACTCATGCAGAAGTTCTTCGGAGCTCGACATCTAGAACCTTGCTCTCGAGCCTCCTTCTTCTTCCAAGAACTTTGTGTTGGAGAAACAAGAACTTGTAGGTATCGTGCGGTAACAAGAAGTTACTATCGGGGTGCAGTGGGAGCACTGATTCTCTATGACGTGACTAGTAGGGAAAGCTACAACAATCTTCCGACCTGGCTGCGTGACGCGCGAGAGCAAGCCAGTTTTCATGACATCAGCATCATCGCTGTGGGTACTAGCCACTTTATTACTCCCACGTACTTAGATTTTTACTGGTTTTTGTTTCACATCCCCTTTTCTTACCCTGCTTGGCGCCTAAGCATAATGTACTACAGTGCAACTTCGAATTCCAATCTTAATTCCTTCAACACAGGAAACAAGCGAGATCTGAAAGAAGAGCGACAAGTGTCGTTCCTCGAGGCTAGTAGGTTCGCACAAGAGCAGGGGATCCTCTTCCTCGAGACATCAGCGCTCACAGGCGAGAATGTCAACGTATATTGTATATAATCCGTCTTGCTGTTCTTGATTCTTTCATCTTTTGTCTGCATTCTTTCCCTGTAAATGAAATGTGAATTCGATCCTCGAACAACATGATAAATGGGTTGGAGAAGGTGATTTTTCCTCTTATGCATCTATCGATTGGCAACTATAAACAGCTTTCCCATTTTTACACCCACAGGAAGTGTTCCATACACTTGCACAGCGAATTTTGAGTAAGGTGGAAGAGGGAATAAAAAAAGCCGAGCAGGAGAACAAAAATAACTTGCGAGAGGAAGAGGATGCGACGGAGGAGGCGAATAAAGTATACACGCTACACTCTGGTCGTGGTGGGAACAACGCTGGCTGGTGCAAGTGTGTGTCGCCGAGTTGTGGAGGCACATGAAAACGAATTTTCGCTGGACGAAACGTAAACTCGATAGGTCAAATACTTTTTACTGTGAAAATACTTTCAACCACTTACTCTTTTTGATTCAAAGACACGTAGAAAATTCGGAAATGCGGGTATGAAATATTTGCGAATATTGATATCCTGGGTGTAAATGTGATGAATTTAGGGTTTTCGATGCTTATGCGGATCTGTTGGATAGGGGAGAAGTTCTGAATACTTGTGCTACAACGTAGCGATCAAAGATATCGCTCCACTCGCAATTATAATTTTCTGCGGTTGAGTGACCGCCAGCGGACTGTGCCAGTTCTCGGAAAAACACGGAATGAGCATGAACGTTCATTTAGTGGTATTCTGCATTGGGAGTTTAGGTCTAGTCTGTCATGAAGTTGTGATGTGGTCTGTGCATACTATTCCATATAACAAGTAGCTCGTGTTAATAGAAAATCTGCTTCACACGAGGAAAATCCTAGCGTTTGTGCAAGCATGATTCCTGAAAACGAGGATTGTGCTACACTGAAGTCACACAACATAATTGTAGTTCAAGACAGTTGTCCGAGGCGTTTTCTGCAGGAGAAGGAAAACGAGCGAGGTGCCCGTTTTTACTCGCTCTTTCGTAAAATGCTCGTCGTCAGATGATCCCTGTCGCTAAGAGTACAGGCGTCCTTTTCCTGTCTGCAACAACGAAAGCGTTCCGATCCAGATCCATGCTTCTCTTGCTGTTGAGAAACTAATGTTGCTAGGTAGATCTACAGGATTTTGTTCGCGGTGTGGACAACGCCACCTGCTCAGGTGGATCCATCACGGTCAGGTCTTGTATAATTTGGAGCAAATGCGGCTAAACGATCATGACTTTCTGTCGTCAGGATCCGTTGCTCCCGCAAGATCCATTATTTACAATGAACAAAACAAGGTTCGTATGATCTTGATCGAAGCAGACTAGGTTGGAAGGATCCTTATTTGCTTGACTACCCAAATTTTGCTTTTTATCTTCGCAACTCCAATTACTTCTTACTTTCTTTGTGATGCAGGTCGTGGGTATTGAAGCAATTCGTTGACAAGTTACCGAGCTATTTTGTAGTAAGCAGACTAACTACATGTACATGATTTTAGATTATCGATATCAGGACTAGAACATCTACATCATCAACCGTATCCGTAACGTCAAGCGACTATAGCCTAGCAAAAAGATGCCGGTGCTCGGAAGAGGCGGGGACCGTTTGTACCTTGGGCGAGGGCTCCAGGATGTCTCGGAGGGTGACCTTTTTGTCGCGGTCAGCGACGCGATGTCTGCTCGTTTTGACTTCGTGTCTTTTCCTCTCGGAAGGAGCACGATAAGGAAAGATCAAGGACAGGAGATTGATGCAGGAAAGGAACATCAGGATAATCATGGAGGTGACGAGTTGGCTGCGATCGAAGCTGAAACGCAGTCGATCTCGACGAGATTTGGTGCTAAAGGAGACGAAACGGTGTTGACGTTTGCGCCGTCGATTTCTTCAGACCTGGTCATGGAAGGCAGCATGTGGAGCAGCTCTGTCGTTGGCGTTTGTTCGACTCATTTAGACCCCGAGAACGGCGTAGCAGATGTCAAAGCGCTTGAAACGGAAATGTCGTTCGGCTGCCACCTAGGTCTCTTTGCGCTGCAGTTGCCGCCACCGAACCCACAGGGCTGTGCGCGTTACGCAGCAATGCTCAATCGTTATTTACTGTCGCGCGAGACTGCTGGCGTGCCTCTGGTAGTGCGCGTTCCGCTTCGGTATACTGTTTCAAAAATGCCGAAAGAAGGGCAGAAGGAGAACGATGAAATAGTATCTGTAGACGGTTGGAGTGTGTGGAACCAGTTCCGGAGCCTGATCGAGGAGGCTGAGCAATTGGCCGTTTGCCTGGTAGTTGACGCCGGTTCGCCTGCTGGTCTCGGAGGCTCCGACGTGGAGCTAGACCGATGGTATGCAGAGAATGTGCATTCCATAGAGCTCGCGCCGTCAGCATTTACAAACAACGCCAAAGACTATCCTGTGTTGTCCAGACGGTTACAAAGCTTTCTAGGAGGTTTCTTCCCGCGCAAAACCAGAATAATTCTGAAAGACGACGAGCTGGAGATGAGCACGGATTCGTCGTTCACAAGATCGACAAGTCGTGATATTCCTGAGCGCAAAGTGTGTGGTCAGTCTCAAGACGGCTGTAGCCCGGCAAGCACGAAAAGCAGCGAAGGCGAGACGATCTCACCGGAAAAAGCTAAAGAAGGTTCACCTGCGAGGGTTGTTGGTGTGGTGGATGGCGAAGTGCTAAATAACGGGTCACTCGTTCTGCCGTCGGCCCACCAGCGCCAGGATATGTGCCGACAGTACCTTGGCGGCTTGTATCAACGGAGATGCCCACCGGACGTGAAGCAACGTTTCCAGAAAGCATATCTAGACTTCTTACAAGCGCCGTTGCAGCCACTACATCATCATCTAGAGAGTCAAACCTACGAGACCTTCGAAGAAGATCCTGTAAAATATGTACTCTACGAAGATGCCATCAAGGCATGCATATGGGACAAGCTGGCTGCCGTAGCATTAGTTCCAGATTTTGCCACCCACGAAGCTGAAGGGGTTGTTGAGAAGATGAAGGCTACTGTCGAAGAACAAGAAGGAGGCTCATGCAGTAGCAGTTCCTGCTCTGTAAAGATAGCAGATCCAAACGAAGCAGGAGAATGTGTATCCGGACCTTCGACAACAGGCACGAGTTCTCTGACAGCAATCCAATCGCGCATCGCTCTGCAAGATTTCTCGCAAGCCTTTCCTTCTGATGATCCGCTCGTCTTGATGGTTGTCGGCGCCGGACGTGGTCCTCTCGTTCAAGCCTGTCTTAATTCGGTGGAATTCTTCCAGAACAAAATTTTTTCCTCTACTGCTACGGGAGACGAGGCCTCTTCTAGTAAGGCACCGAATTTTCGCGTGTATGCTGTAGAGAAAAACCCAAATGCAGTATTGACACTGCGGCACCGAAATCGTTCTGAGTGGGCCAACGCTGTGGAGCTGATAGGCCCTATGGACATGCGGAACTGGCAGACGGACGCTCGAGCAGACGTCATGGTGTCAGAGCTCTTGGGTAGCTTCAGCGATAACGAGCTATCGCCCGAATGCCTGGATGGCGCGCAGCGCTTTCTACGTGGCTGCACTGAACATGGAATCAATGAGCCGTCATATTACTCAACAGATAACACCAAAACTAGCGACGCAGAGACCACATTATCGCAGGTAAGCATGATGACGCGGCGCCGAAAAAATCTTATCGGCACAAGCATCCCGCAGCGATATATCAGCACACTGCAGTTGATATCATCGCCAAAATTGTGGCAAGGCTTGAGAAAAAGCACTTCGAAGTTGGAACAGGGCTACGTGGTTGCCTTCCAGGAAGTTTTCCCGATCTCAAGCTCTGAGCATTGCCTGGAATACGTACACCCGAACCCACGAATCTTTGACGGCCACAATGATCGATATTGCGAAATCACGCTCAAAGCTGAGGTAAACTTGATGACGAATTATGACGAGCCTCCACAAGCTTCGCCCGGCTTCAAATTCTTCACCTACTTCTTCTTCGCCCGCGGGCTACAGCTAGAGACAGCTCGCGGGCGGGGTAGTGCGTCTCGATGATTTGACTTTGGCGAGACTGCTGGCACTCACATACTTAGCGACGTCGATCCAGGGGAAGACGGGCGGGCTGCTTTCGATTTTTTATTGGACTGCCGGGGGGTCACGCAGATTCCTCAGAGTTTGCAAGACACTCACGGCAGTCCAACAAAAAAACTGGAAGAGAACCACCAGACACGCATAAGGACCCGCAGGGCCCAACCCAGGGCCCACTCCGCGATGGCAGGCAAGAGGGAGGGCGGGGGGACCTTGGCGGGCCAAGAAAAAGCAACGCATTGCCGCGCTGGCTGGGTCTCTCTACGTGCAACCGTTGCGACTCTCTCCTTCGTCTTTCGTCGGTCAGAGAGGTGTCGTCCGCAGGAGGGGCGTCAGCCTCGGCTCTCGGAAGCCCGACGCCCTTCGTCAGGCCGTCTATCTTTCTTCTATCGTCAGGCCGACGTCTTTCGTCTGGCCGACGTCTTTCCTCGTCAGGCTGATGGCGTTTCGTGTCGTCGGTCAGATGTCTCTCGTGAGTCTTCTTGCGTCAGACTTCTATACCCAACTTGCGCCCCTACCCCCTTCGGGAATTTTGGCGGCTTCTTTCCGGGGGCCTTCTCGCAAGTTTCTGGAAGGAAACGGTCGGAGGCTGTCGGGACTCGTTCTGGCGTGGCGGAGATTATAGGCAAGCATCTTGAGGAAGATGCGGACTAATCTCCGTTGGGGTAGGGGCGGAGTTTCGGTTCGGTGATCACTGGGGTGATTAATATACATAGATGAACGATATACTTTTTCTTGCAATGTTTTAGGCCTCTCAATTATCCTAATTATATATGAAACGTATTAGTAGATATCAAACCTGTGCTTGTTGAATTTACCGCATTAGTTACTTTTCGCCAGGATGCCGTCTTTTTTCTCGACCACTCGGCAGAAATGCTGAGATATGGAGAAGAACTGCATTTTCAAATTAAGCCGCAGTCTGATCTTCGATGGATTTATTTTATACTGACTACTCGAATCTGCTGGTGTTGTCCAACGACAACTACGTATCAGAGAAGTATCCACTGTTCGACACCAGTCATGTTCATGTTTGTTGTTGTGCAATCCAACGTCCTTGAAATCACAGGCCGACTCCTTATGTCACGGTTTCGCAGCGTACTTCCACTCCGATTTGTATGTTTCCGAATCTGGCGAAACGAGAGTCGAGATGAGCATTGATCCAGTGACTGAAACTGACGAGCTGATCAGCTGGTTTCCCATGTTTTTTCCGCTAAAGCAGCCATTGTCGTTGCGCAGTGGGGAAGAAGTAAAAGTCGCATTATGGCGGCTCTCCGATGCGCGACGCGTGTGGTACGAGTGGGCAGTCTTGAGTCCCTTGTGTGCGGGTGGAGGAGTGCACAATCCGGGCGGCCGAAGTTACAGCATTTACAAGTGAAGCTGAAGGTAGGGATACTTTCTTTTTCCTTACAGGATTGGTTGGATATTCTTTTAATATATCGCCAGACTTACCAACAAAGGGAAGCCAAAATTCCTTGGGCGTGCTTAAACCTAGCTTTCCTAATTATATTCCCCCTCTTATACTACCCTGGGAAATCTCATCTACACAATCGGTTTCAACGAATCGGAAGCTTCGTGGTTGCGATAAGTGGTGTTCATATGCAGAAGAAATCGAAAAATTGAAAGTGTGTGGTCATATGTGAAGTAGAAGCTTGTTAATGGGAAAATATTGGAGAGATCGAGGAGCGTTCGAGAGCATTGATTTCGGCCAAACGGCAGCCCGCTTGATCGGTCTCCATTTTCTTCACCACCTAAGTCAGTGTCGTTCTAGTCATCTATAGTAACTATCGTAACTTTTGGCTCAATAAGCTCCTAGTGCCCAATTTTTTCGACAATATTCAACATTACGCTGCTTCTAACTTCTCAAAAGTTTAGTACTGTAGGACAAGTAAGAAGTGCAACAGCAATAGAGGAGATAGTAGTTGCGGTACTGGTAGTCCGACTCCAAGATAATTTTGATCGTGTCTACTCTTACGTCTCTTTGTGAGCAGTCGCTTCTTCTTCACTGCAGAGGAACGCCGATAACAAAATGGTCGTCTTATCGAAGCTTAATGAGCGCATGCTCGAGAGCACGACGGAGATTGCGCGTTGCTGGCTGAAGGGCGACACCGAACTGCTGCCGGGCGAGTATGCCAAAAAGAATGGCCCCAAGGACGATAGTGACGATAACGAGGACGGCGACGAAGCCGACCCACCTAATCCTTACGGGGAGGAGGAAGAGGATGAGAGCAACGAAGAAGAGGATGACGAGCAGGACGTCGATGGCGAGGAGCAGGACGAGGATAGTGAAAACAGCGAAGATGAGGACGATGACGGCAACGAGGATGACGAGGGCGGCGACGGCGATAACAACGAAAACAACGATGAGGAGGATATTGACGAAGGCGAGAATAACGAGGACGAAGATGAACACGACAATAACGAGGAGGAAGATGTTGACAACAATGAAGATGAGGAGGATGAACAGGAGGAAGACAACGACGATGAACACGCGGAGGACAACGACGATGAACAGGAAGAAGAGAACGGCGATGAACAGGAGGAAGAGAACGATGATGCCGATGATGGGGATGAGGACGACGAGGAACCAACCGACAGCAAGAAGAAGCGCCGTCGGGTCGCTTAAATGAAACGACGCGTTGCAATTACTACTAACGGTCTCATAATCGGCATGGATGTATGTCGAACATGCCAGTCTAGTTGTGTGTCACTCGACGCTTTTGCCGTTTTGTTGATCATAAAGATCGGCGCTGTTGACAGGGGTACTCGGGGGTTGTCTAACCATTTACGTACACCAGTATTCCGAGACGACTGAATCCCAATCATCGCATTTTTATCGAGTAGTTTTACTATATTTATCAGACACATCAGTAGGATGAATCGAGTAGGAGCGCACCACAACAAGAAATGAACAGAATGAAGAGCAGGACGTTGAGAAAAAATATAGCAGAAATACGTTTATAGTACGTTCAAAGATATCAGTGCAATAGCAATTGAAAGTACCACCAAAATGACATGATTATGGCTTTCTTGGATCAACACAGACACTGTTGTGATTGTGAAGCCGAAGGGCATCCCATTGAAGGATATTCCAAAAGGCAAAGACAAATCAGAGTACCCCAGCGCTTTATTCTCAATGTTGAGGTCTGCGTGTTGATTTCGAATTGGAAAGGACGGGACTGTCAGCAAAAAGGTTGCAGTAAAAAGTAGGATGGGCGAAGATCAGGATCAGCGCATCATCTTTCTCTCTGTTTGTGATCAACCAATGCTGTTAAGATCTCTTCTCGTGAAAGTGTACAGCCAGGCAGTTGTGGACCTGGACGTCATCGACGTATCAAAGATCTTACTACCGCTCCGTGCAACATCTGTTCTCGTTCGGCATTGCAAAGGATCCATGGGCAATAGTTCCTAATTTGTTCCCGTGAGGCATAGACCTGCTCTTTCATACGAATATACCAGGCGTTGACTACTTCGCTGGCATTTCTTCGTCTACTTCAACCAAGTTTTTTTCGTGTTTGGAGTCATCAGTTCTTTCAATTTCGATCATGATTATCTTGGTGTAATTGATATTAATTTTTATGTTTAGCTTTTGGTTTTGATTTCCATTAACGATAATGACACGTGGACCCGCTGTTCTGGAGAAGGAGCGTAGCCGGAGCCGCAGTCATCGAAGGGCTGTAGCATCTGGAGTATCTTCAAATGAAGTCACAACTGCTGTTGAAGTAAACAAGGATGTTGAACAAGCTTCATCTTCATCTTCAGGTGGAGCGCTTCCTCAGTCCTTGTCAACGCGTTGCCTAACTTACACTCTAGAGGCGCAAGATGGTCGAGCCCGCGCCGCAACCATCCAATTACCGCATGGGCCTGTGCAAACACCTGTTTTCATGCCTGTCGGGACTCAAGGAACCATCAAGGGTCTTTTGAGTCGTGAAGTGAAAGCTTTAGGTCCCCAAATCATTCTTGGCAACACGTACCACTTAGCGAACCGCCCAAACTGCGACCGACTGAGAAAATGTGGCGGCTTGCACAATTTTATGCAGTGGGACCGCAATATTTTGACGGACAGCGGCGGATTCCAGATGGTTTCCCTCTTGAAGTTAGCCAGTATCAACGAGCAGGGCGTGGAATTCGAGGACCCGAAGAATCCTGGTAGTATGATGCTTCTGACGCCGGAAGAGAGTATTAGGAGTCAAAATGCCATCGGCAGCGACATCATGATGCAACTCGATGACGTGGTGTCCAGCTGCGAACCCGACAAAAAGCGCGTCGAGGAAGCGACGCATCGCACTACGCGATGGCTTGACCGCTGCATCGCGGCACACGCGAATCCGGAACGACAGAACCTCTTTGCGATCGTGCAAGGCGGCTTGCACGAGGACCTGCGGAAAATATCTTTGGCAGACTTGAAAGCAAGAGGCGACCATTGTCCGGGCTACGCGATTGGAGGCCTCAGTGGAGGCGAAAGCAAACACGAGTTCTGGCAAGTCGTTGCACAGTGCACAGACGAAGAAAAAGACGGATTGCCAAAATTGAAACCCCGATATTGCATGGGAGTCGGGTACTTAAATATTTTCTATTCGACCGTAGTTGCTTATGGCTCCGGACTTCTCCGTTTGTTGTACAACAAAAACTAGAATTTGTTATTGATCTCGAGCAAATGATGATATGGATCTTCTGGTAGTAATTCGCTATAAATCCTCAAGGATCTTCCAAAAAAGTCAAGAAATGCCAATCTTGCACACTCTCTATTTCAAGGTACATGTTGGACATCGTCGTTTGTGTTGCCTTGGGCGTGGACATGTTTGATTGTGTCTACCCTTGCCGCACTGCCCGTTTCGGCACTGCCTTGACGCGACAGGGACAACTTAGGCTGTCTTCCGCGGCTCGGTTCGAGAACGATTTTGGCGTCATCGAGGAGGGCTGTGATTGCTACACTTGCGCGCAGGCTAAGTATAGTCGCAGCTACCTGTCTCAGATTGTTGCGAAAAACGACAAGAGCAACCCGGTCGGCGCGACACTTTTGACGATCCACAACGTGCGGTTCATGATGCGGCTAATGTCCGACATGCGAAAGGCGATTTTAGAAGGGAAATTCTCGGAATGGGTCGTCCGATTCTTGCAAACCCTGTATCCCCAGCACACTCCATCTGATAGTTCTACAAGTAAGACTTCGAAAAAGATCAAGATGAAGCAAGCTCCAGCAGCGCAGAAGGGCGAAGTGGTAGACCACGAAAAGAGTAACGGACAAAATGAAGCGCCTGAAGAAAGCAAAGTCGTTGATGAAAAGAAAGCAGCATCGAGTATGAAGCCTGATGATGAGGAAAAAGCTGATGGTCCACTGTTGCCGCCTCTCTGGGTCAAAGATGCCCTCATGCGCGCAAAAATCAGAGGACTGAAGGAAGCATTTGACTGGGAGAACGGCACGCACTCAAAGGAAGACATGCCAAAAATGCAATAGTCTTGGTCTACTTTTTACAACCCCACTCTACCTCGTACAGCGACACCCCAGTACATGCTTTGAGCACCATGATGAATTACGCAGACTGCGCCTACAAATGAGTACGTTTCTTATTTTTTACTTCAACGATGGCATGCTCTGTTAAGGACGTAAGAATGTTGATACGCACAGTTTTTGTAAGAATTTCAGACGGTGTTTAAGTGCATCACGACCATCGTCATACTGATTGGTCAAGTAGAGAGACAACCTATTTGGTTCTAAAACGATTAGGACAAAATCAAAAGCTAAGGTTCGGTGACCAGTGCCTATCGGTATGAGATTCTCGGAGTGTGGTATTATACTGCTGTACCTCTGCTTTCCATCTGTCTTGTTTGAGAGAGCACAGTCCTCGCGAATGACGTCTGTCTGAGTTGGAGTGAGATTCACGTCAATTGAGTCGCAGATCGATGACACGATTTTGAATTGATGAGCAGCGGGCGTTAACATGAGGATTCTTACATTTACCTATTGATAATGCTGAGGGATAAAGATGATATTGAGAACCTCATATGAATAAAGGCTTTCGACCACGGTTGACATTTCTCTGGTGCACATTGCTTCTGTCCTGCGAGTTTGTCTGTCTGGACGGCGTTGAGAGTTTTGGCGTTTCAATAGTGAGGTGGTTCAATCAATCTCGGAAACGCACCAGAGCAAGCTTTGTCTTTATAGTAGTAAGAAACCATTTTTCATCTCTTGCGTCTTCTGAAAGAAGCAGGCTTAGTGACACTTGGCAAGAATGAATTCGAGGTTTCTCCTTTTTTGCTAGTGAGCGAGAGCACATGAAGGTTTAGTTTAGTATGAAGTATGAAATTTGTTTTTAATACCCTACTCTCATAGATGCTTGTCAATATTACTTAGATAGATCCTTCGCCTTCCAGAAATCACACTAGATGCTTTTATGACTTTGAGTCTTGTCGAATGTCAAAAGTAAATCTTCTAAGTATCTATCTTATCAAAAAGTAAAAAATAAAACGAGATAGAGAAACTACATGAGCGTTGCGTGTAGTGGCTCGTCTCTACATTCTTCGTCACCGCCATTTCTTCCGAAAGTACTAGAGTTTGTTGTGTTTCTAAGGTAGAAAAAATGGGTAACTATTTGACAGCTCCGTGCTCCGGTCCTTCGGGCGCCTCGTGGTGTAATGTTGGTCGAGGTCGTCCGCAGCATGAGCTTGAGATTGACATCGACTCTGCCGAAGACTACAGCCCAGCGAGAGATCGCCGCGATGAAAAAGCGAAGCGGAGAATGGCAAGGGAGCAGCGTGACAATTACTCTGATAGAGACTCATCTAGAAGATCACATCGGCGGAGGCGTCAAAGTTGTAATACGTCGGATGGTGCGAGTGCGTCGTCAAAGCGCGGCTCGAGGGGACGTCGCGGCGCGAGCGGGAAAGCCGCGCCTGATTTGCTGCCTTCGATCGAGGGTGGGACAGAGGACTTTACCTCTTCCGTTGAGGACAGATACTACTATCGAAATGAGGCCGAACGGGACCACTATAGTGAGAATGATCTCAGTTCAGGAGCTGAAGAGGAAATAGAACGGCTTAAACGCGAGCGCCGAAGGGAAACAAGAAAGGCGCGAGAACTCGAACGGGAGATGAAAGCTTCGAAGAGACGTCGCAGTGGAGAGGAACGGCGCGCCCATAGACGAAGTAGAGAACAGCGTGATGAAGTCGCACGAAAAGAAGAACGGACCGTGTTTAGAAGCGATGGGAACAATGGTGATTTAGGGAGTCGGTCGGGTGGAAGCCGCGTCGGGTCTAAGGAAACTACCACCGCTGGCAATACTTCGAAGCACGGTGGCACCTCTTCTAGAGAAGATCGTCCCTCGTCTTCTCGAGAAGATGCAACAAGTTGTGCAACGTCAGTTCGTCGAACTTTCTCGAAAGATCCGAGGACTGTTAAGGACTTGTTTCCAACACTGAACCCGCACGTTCGTAAACGGGCGCTAGATCGAATGGCTCCGGGCCAGGCTGAGCATTTACTGCGATTTGCACGGCTAATCGAGAAACGGCAGATTCTACATCAAAATCTCGAATTACGTCTGAACGTACTCAGACAACAGCACTCGGCTGGTGGAGTTGACGTGAGCAAGGATGGGGAGCAGAAGACCTGGACAAATGTGGCCACGAGTATTATCACTGCGCAGTACAATGACCAGCTGAGAGGGAGCTCAAGTGAGGGGTCTGCTACTTGGCAATCTGCATCAGCGGGAGCGACAGCTGCAGCAGCAAGCAAACAGGCATCTTCAACACTGGCGGAGCCACCACAGTCGCCGGCTGAGAAGGTCGCGGATATGGCTCAGGCCTGTAAATTGAGCCTAGATCTTTGCAAGGAGGTTGCCGCCTTGGATCCTGCACTTGCAGACCAGTACCGCGTGCAATTTGCAGATTCCGGGACCGTGCAGGACGAAGACGACCTGTTCCTGTTCCCAAAGCTGCTTGTGGATCTGAACTCCAGTGCCGGGCCCTTCTTTCCGCTCCGCAAGTTCTACCTTGGTTCTGCGGGCGTAGATGGCATGGTCGCCGACCTTTTAGACAGCTTCAACGGGTTAGACTGTTGCTGTCTGCGGTTTTTGAGGGTTTTCCACTGGGACGATGAGTTAGCCTTGGAACGTATGACAGCTACGGCGTTATGGCGAGCCACATGTGTGGCGAAGCGCGTGTTAGCCTTTCAAGAAGTGCCGCGGAAGATGCAGGCGGCGGCGGGCGGGTCTCACCGGGAGCGCCTCCGGCACCGGCACCAAGAGCGGCAACACCAAGCTCACGCTCAGGCAGCTGTTGGAGCGATCAGCAAATGGTACGCTGTGCGGTACGGCGATCAACCTAGTAGTGCCACTGGGACCCTCACGAAAAGCGATTCCAAATCTTCGTCCTCGAAAAACGCACAACACGCAGTCACCCGCCGCTTTCAGGCCGATCTGGAGGCAGATAGCATGGTTTTTCGCAACGACTTCACGGACTTGTTAAATAGTCGCCACCACTTTGCAGTTACGAACTTCAACCTTCTCGCGAATCCGAACGACCCGACGCTTCCACGGGAAACCAATTCATCATCCACGGGTGGCATCAGTGCAGCCTCCACTGCAACAGGCGGTGGACCCTGTTCGTCATCGAGTGCAACAGAGTCCAACTACTCCGCTGGAGGTAGCCATGGAAGCAAGAAGTCGAGGACGGATAAGGAGCTGCTTGGAGGAAATAACATGCTAGTGGAACAACAAATTCCTAGATTAGCTCTTTCAAACGTCCAGGATGGTGGATCATCACTGCCTTTGTTACGCGCGCCGGATGGGTCGCCTATTTTCTATGCGAAAGTAATCTATTTTTTGCGTTCTGTGAAGGGAGTGCACGACGAGTTTTCCCACGACCAAAATGTGGAGTGCTATATCACGGATTGCATGAGGCGCGAACGCGTCTCGAAGCAGTGCCGCTCGTTGGGCCCGACAGCGGTCTGGGACTGTGCGGGGACGCGTTTGACCGAAGCTTTGTGGCTCGTTGCGAAACTGGCGCAGTATGGCCGCATTGTTGCGGAGAACGGCGCGCGACACTACCCTGATGGCATCTGGAGGATCCTGATCATCAACGCGCCCAGTTTCATCAGCTACGGGATGGAGATGGTGGATCGGTTCCAGATGGTCACGAGGCAGAACAAGGAAGGCATGGTGATCGCGCGCGAAGGGGCGGAAACACGACACTGTCTTGAAAAATTCTGCACCGAGGAAGGATGGCGCAAGGAACGTGAATTTATGAGAGAGCTGGCAAGAGCTTCATCTGGGGCCCAGCAGAGCACCGCACAGTTGTCAATAGAGGGGTCCTCAACCATCGCTTCAGCACGAGAACAACACATACAAGAAGAGCAAGATCATGTGTCTTACGCTTCGTGCAAAACGTATGACGACCTGATGAGTAAGATAGAGGCTCTTTGGGCAGATCATGAAAAAGGAGAGCGCATTTGGAAGCGACCGGTTTTCGCTGAGAAACTCGGAGAGGCAGATTCAGGAAGCGATGACGTCTCCGATCGCGACCAATACGGTTCTGTGGATGACGGCGCGGGGGAACTAGAGGACTGGTCACAGTTACCTCCGCTCGAGACGCCACGAGAACAACATCATGGGCACGACGTCGGCCATACGGGACAACATAGCGTGCATGGTGACGAACAAGAGGACAAAAATGTCAACACTAGCGATTTCGATGTTGAGGCAACGAGCGCGATGACCGAGTTTTCTTTTCACGATTGCGATGAGCACCATGATCTGCATCGTGAGCAAGGCTCTGCAGCGTCCTTAGATTCTGGAACTTCCTTTGTGTCTGCCGTTCCAAGGCGCGTCAACTTCGAAGAGGCAGGTACTGGCAGCTCGGAAGAATCCCATAAGGAAGCAGCAAGCAGCAGAACGAGCAGCTCCACCTCTGAGAGGTTGTCCTCTATACCGAATGAGTGCCTTCCATCCGAAACCCTTCTCAGCGAGAGGGTGGAAAGTCGACGTAGCAGACCAAGAAGACACAATAACGAAAGATGAAATGATAACTCAATAAATGCCCATGATTTATATCATCGGATTCGAAATCGAATTATTCACATCTAGTACTTTCACTTCCATATCCATACGTCATTTAAGTTTTTAAAAAATCCTAGTCAATAATGCGAATGAGACTCGTTAGTATGATTTAGATTTTCCTGCTGTTCGTGGTTCATAAAAATGAGCGAGCCACATTCTATTCCTATCAGTACATACGATACTACGCGCATTGAAAATGAAATGATTATCTTCGATGATACATCAATATAATCAAGCAAATGCACTTTATCAAGGTTCTTGGCGCAGAAAGATCGAAATTTCATATGATCCGCGTGTTCAGATCAAGCAGAATGGCTTTAGTTTTTCTGACTTCCACTCGATGATGTTTTATTTGCTTCTGATCCTCGGTCGATCTCGATTTTTACTTGAGGCAAGGGCAACCGTGATCTTTCTGCTCTGTTGTGGTTTCTATTCAATATTGCAGGAGACGTTTCAGGTGAGCGAGGGGAGGGCGACAGGTTAGGTACAAGTGCTTTTCTTCACGTTTGGGAGCGAGCGACTTATGGGTCAATCCAACAACCACGACTAGCAAGATGGATTAAATACAGTGATTTGTAAAGAAGTACTCCTCGGTCTAACGGGTGAAACTTTAAGTACTGGATAAGCCACAGCCAGGCTTTTCATTCGTCTTCGATACGAAAAACATGGCATCATCGAGTTCTTCTTCCTATCCGGGTGGCTACGACCCGTCCGCTACCGCTGATCCGCGATTTTCTACTGGTGCTTACTTTGCAAGGGGCCAAGTAGCAGGAGAAGCGCCAGCACCACAATCAGCCGAATACTATCGGGATAAAACGCAGGAGAGTTTGCGGAAAACCCTCAATACCCTGAAGGCAACGGACGAGGTCGCGACGAAGACATGCTTGCAGTTGGACGAGCAAACAGAGCAGATTCAGCGAGCGCAGTCTTATGCCGATACGGCGGAGTCGAACCTTGACACGAGCGAGAAGATTCTCAAAAGCATGTCGTCGTGGTTTGGGTCTCTGCAGGGTGCTTTTTCATCAACTTTAGACTCAAATGAGAAATTTTTGGAAGAAAAGGCGAGGGCGGGAAAGCCAAATGATACACGTACACAAGGCACAACAGGGCAGGAGCAGCCACAAGAGTCATCCATCTTGGGCAGTTTTTTCGGTGGCAGCGTGGGAGCCAGTGCTAGCTCAGCCACTGAGCTGTTCAACAGCGTATTTTCGACTGGAGGTTCAGCAAGTAGTGATCCTGGTTTTACGGCGTCTGCTTCAAATCCTTCTTCGTCATCAACTGGAAGCAATTTTGGACCATCAGGAGCAGGACTTCCTCGCGCGCCACCAAGTGCACTTGGTGGTGCTGGAAATATTACAAGACAACTAGGGCCAGCTACAGGCGAGGATGAGGATCTGGCAATGATGGAGCAGCTTGTTGGAGGTCTCAAGGAAAAGTCTCAGGCAATGGGGCAGGCCCTCTCTATGCACAACCAAATGCTGGAGAGACTAAACGACACGACCGACCGGAATATCCAAAAGATGGATCATAATCAGATGAAAATGAAACAAATTCTCAGATAGCATTCTCGTCCTCCTGTTTAGTCGCTACCCAATTTACCAAGCGAAACCTTAACCGTCCTATAGATACAAAGACAAACAACAAGAACAATGAATGTCCAGAAGAGGGTTATTGTTCGTCTCGTGAAACAAAGTGGTGTTTTGGTTTGGAGTGATCGTGGGATCCCTGATGAAGAGAAGGTTCTTTCCAAGACAGTGAAGAAGTTCAAGAAGATCATTGGCAAACTGTTTCCTCATATTGATAAGAGGACGCACAAAGACAAAGATCCTTTTCGTGAAGAAGAAAGGATCTGCAAAAAAGATTGCGCTGGGTCTGTTTTCTGATCCTCGTACTAGACACTCTATGTACTTAAGTATAAGTATTCTTATTTTTCCGCAGACTGTTACTAGATACTCGGTTCCGCTACGTCCTCATCTTCATTCGATTCATCTTTTCAATGGACAGGTTCAGATCATTGTTTTTATGATTAATGAAGCTTCCCCTGTTTCTTCATTGTGTCTACCTTCTCCACTGATTTTAATTTCCAATACTAAAGTCTTGCATTGATTCTATTTCCGTCAAGAAAAGTATTACGATAGATAGCGACCATGACGACTACTGCGCACAAGCAAAATCACCGGATGGCTTCTGTGGAAGCTGGGGCCACCGCTAAAGTAGCTATGAGTCCTTCGACCGTTGCCACTGCGTCAACACCGCCATCACCCGCAAGTTCGGAGGAAAGTGCTGTTGTTGTAGCTCCGACAAAGAACGACATTCCGGCTCAGCTCGCTGAGGCTGTTTTAGTCAAGAGCACCGATTTAAGTCGTAGCACGCGGCGGCCAGTGGGTGGCTACGATTTCAACGACGTTGTATGTCCACCTTCCAGTTGTACAGCAAGGTCATCTTTCTCGAAAGAGCTGCAAGAAAAAGAAGGTGTTTCTCCTTCTGCTCCCTCCTGCAGTTCTTCATCTGCAAAAGGCTTAGCATTTGTGGACTACGAGAAGCTTTTGGACAGCTATTTGACGAGTGGGTTTCAGGCTGCGAATTACGGGAAAGCGGTGTTGGAGATCCGCCGGATGTTAGAGTGGTCCTTGGCGTCTGAACCTGTTGCTTCTGATGAAGACGAAGAATTCCGTGACCTGGAGAAGCGCAAGAGCGTCCGATGCAAGATTTTCCTCGCCTACACTTCGAATCTGATCAGCAGTGGGTTGCGCGAACCTCTTCGGTTTTTGTTCCAGCACAAGCTGATCCAAGTCGCAACAAGTAGCGCTGGCGGCATCGAGGAGGACCTGATCAAGTGCCTGGGAGCCACGTATGACGGTGCATTTGACCTAGATGGAGTCGCTTTGCGTAAACAGGGACTGAACCGGATTGGAAATTTGCTCGTGCCGAACGAGAACTATTGCCTGTTCGAGGACTGGATCTCACCGATCCTTCATGCCATGCATGACGAGCAAGAGAGGGACGGAGTCATCTGGACACCCTCGACCATGATTCACCGTTTTGGCAAAGAAATTAATGACGAAAATTCAGTGTGCTACTGGGCCTACAAAAACAACATTCCGCTCTTGTGTCCCAGCATCACGGACGGAAGCATCGGCGACATGCTCTACTTCCATACGTTCAAGCGACCGGGGCTCGTCGTCGACGTGGTGGCAGATATCAAGCGTATCAACGACGAAGCAATGAAAGCACGCAAGACTGGGGTTATTGTGCTGGGAGGAGGCATGGTAAGCGTCCTTTGAAATTTCCTACCGTTCGAACTTGTGCCTCCTCTACTACCTGCACTAGATGCGTCCTGAAACGTAATATTGCGTTGACGTGCTCACATCTAGATTGGTCAACATCACAGATTCTCAGTCGAATTATCGGACCACAATTATAAGTAATCACCTACTTACAACAAAAAATTTTACACATGATTCATCAGGTGAAGCATCACACCATGAATGCGAATTTGATGCGTAACGGATGCGATTATTGTGTTTACGTGAGCACGGCCCAAGAATTCGACGGATCCGACAGTGGGGCTCGACCCGATGAAGCGAAATCGTGGGGAAAAATCCGTGTGGACGCCAAACCTGTGAAGGTATATGCCGATGCGACGCTTGTATTCCCGCTGATGGTCGCCCAGACCTTTGCCCAGATGCGCGATTGCTGGCCGAGCGCGGCTGGCGACGAGCCCATCATCTACGACAAGGATTACACTGCGACCGAGCATGAGGCGGAGAAAGCGAAGTTAGGATCACCAGATGGATCAGTACCGGAAGCATTGAACCAGTAAGTTGCGTCAAGGATTTATCCTGGTGCTGATGGACTTAATCATGTGACCGCCTCACTTTCATGGAATGCGAAGAAAGATGGGCAGTTGATGCCATCGCGAGTGGACTGTATGCATGCACCTTCAAGCTGCTTATTACCGGAGCAACTCGCGCTACTTCCCAACCCGCTACTAATGTCAAAAACTTGTTTAAATTCAGAATGAATACTCGATTTCAGCACGGCCGCTTTTGGTCTCTCATTCGGAGGCGCGGCAGGTACTACCCAGTGTTCACACCCGGCGTCTCACGAGTGATAATAAGGATCCGTTGATGTATGATTTCGTGTGCTGGTTATGCTCATAGAACTCGGTACATCTTACACGACAAATCTTGTTGGCATCACTAGCAGTTCCGTGAAATTATTTACGTCGGTATGACAGTTGGGAACAAGGATCCATGGTTTGCGGTACAGAAAGCAAGCTAGACGATTGTCCGATCTCTATGTGGAAGTGGATGGATCAGATAGTGCGGGTAATCTATCCATGTGGAACAAAACGAACGCTTTTGATCATCAATTGCCTCCTCCTCTTGGTGAAATTGTTTTTGGATCTTGGCTTCAGCCTAGAGCCGGCGTCTATCTGCATTTTAGGTACTCGCAATACGTTTGCTTAGATAGTGTAAAAGTAAGTGTGAGTCGACTCAGACTCGAGATCTTATCCCATATCTGGAAGGCCTATCTAGTACCTCGAATACAACAAGTATGCTTACTTATCAGCTTCGTTCTTTTCTGAATCAATGTAATTTAGCTTATATATCGGTCATGATCTCTAACTGAACAGGCGGGAATGGAAAGGTAGACTAGTACTTATCTCGCCGGGGTCATGAACAGCAACGACTTACAACGACTCCGCTGTCCAACGACGAACTGTGGTAGATCAAAAGGCGCCGTCGGCGCAAGGCACGCTCGTGGCACACACTCACGAGTGAATTGGTTCTGGGGGTCTAGTAATCCTATCAAGCTGAAATAAAAGTAGCTAGTCAGAATACAACTCACTTTCGTGGGACGACATTCCTGACGTTAAATCATGGAGCGCACTCTCGCGCACTGCATCTACCTAAGCCAATTATTTTAGAGGAGCACCAGCTGGAGTAGAGACGAAGCCTCGCACGAGCACGATGCCGTCCGCCTTCCGGTCATTGTTAAACCCGTACCCCGCTCGGCTGCTGCCGGAGGAGGGTGCGCTTACTACGTTGCAGGGAACCGTGTTGGAGGCGAAGTTTATGTCGACGCTGTGGAATGCACCTGGCTATCCATTGAATATGCTATGCCAGAAACTGCTGATTTGTGACGAATACGCGCACCATCGGGGCCGCTTGGGCGTGCTCACCCCGTTCCAACTTACATGGTGCATGGTACTTCGGGAGCCAGTCCACAAGTCGTGGCAGGGCTTTGGTTTCCTGCTTTTACACGTCTACGTTCGCGATTGGCAGCGAATTTGGGCCAATCATTTGCTGGTGCCACGACTTCTGCCTTTGTGGCTAGCGATTAGAAAACAGATCCGGCGAGCGTGGGCGCTCATACCCGCGTTTCGAAGCATACCACGAGTAGTGCTGAGTGGAGCGCGTCACTCAGGACGAAGAATATGCGGCGTGCTTTTTGGACTTTTTTCTCTCGAGGGCGGATTCTCGTGCTTTGGAGGTGGCCGCAAAAAAGGCCAGAATGGTTCGATATCCAACGGCGGAGAAAGTGGGGATGGTTCAGACCAAGTTATCGTATTAGACGAGCAAGGTCAGCTAGTATCTGGAAACCTGAACTCCACCGACAGCGGCACATCCTTTGTTTCATCCAGTAGTGTTCTTGCGTCAGGGCAATTCAACAACGGGCAAGAAGAAGCGTCAACTTCTAATGCTACTCCTGGTGCCGTGTTCTCGTCAACTACTCGAAGCGATCAAGGCGGGTCTTCATCACCGGCGCCAAGTAGGGCACGAGATAGCTCTGAGCAGGCGAATGGAACAGCCGCCACAAACAACGATGGGTCCACATCGTCCTTTGAGAGTTCTCCAGCACGAAGAAGGGAGCGCGACGAGCGCGAAAACCACGTGGCTCTGCAGCAAGTGCGACAAGGGTTGAGGTATCTTACCGAAGTCCTCTCGTACCCGTTCCTAATTCTGCAGAATATTAAGGCTTTTTGAACAAAACCTCACGCCAGTTTTAAGCAGACCTTATAATAATTGGGTACCTGGTATTAGTAGACCCTCGAAGTGACCAATGGAACTATAACATGGGTACAATTTTGTCCTAATAGGAGAGCAGCTACGCTTTCACAGCAAGGGAGAATTTAGATAGGTTAGAATGTGGGTGATACATGGGTAAGTACAGGCTGCAGGGCTCTCGTCTCTAATAAAAGAGCAGTCTTCGTTCCCGGAAAAACGACAGATTTTTGGAGGCTAAATTTGCAGACGTTGAGACTCTATGGCCCTGCTAGTTTCTTTGACGGGCTGCCGCTCTATTTGTGTACTCTTTTAGCGGAGGACGCAATCCAAGAGCTCATAAACAGAATTGTCGCGTGGAAGCTAAGCGACCTTTCGGCGATGGACCTCACGATGGTGCGACTCTCTTTTGGCGTCCTCTTTGGCCAATTTCTGTCGCCCGTGGTTCAATTAGTAACCCTCAGACGCGGTGAGGCTTCATACTTCATCGCGAAAAACCGGCTACCGATTCAAGCGCTGGGTGACCTAGGAGTGGATAAAGTGGTACCTGCTTGTATCTGCTATAATTTGATTTGTAACTAGTAAGCATAATTAAAGGTCCTTCTCCTATGATTTTGTCGTCTTAATTTCAGCGGCTTCATTTTTCTTTGAAATTTCAATTCTATGTTTCGATTTCTGTCATCTTTCTCAACAAAATAGTCGGCGTCGTGATTTCCCCTATTTACAACAGCCCCCCGCGCTGCACCTCCCGGAGCACCAGCCTTTGTCGCAGCTTTCACAGCGCATGTGCCTCAGGACGTTCCTCTACCAGTTGGGCATAACGGGTGTGATTGTCAGCGTGAATTACGGCGCTGCCTACATACTGAATCTTGCGGAACGGGAGGAAAGGCAACGGCGCGAAGATGAGAACAGGAATCCATAACTACGACGCATGAAATGCCACCACCTCCAGGACGATGAAATATTTTCTTACACATTTTTTAAGTTTAACGGCATCATAGGGAAATCATCGCTGTATTCGCAACCACACACCGTGTATAACATTTTTTCTGCCTTGAACCAACCAATCTCGACGCTGGCTACAACCGATTTCAGACATGACTGCTCATTCGCAAGATGAAGATTCCAATGGGGAGTTGTACTTTTATATCGCAGTTTCAATGTCCTTTCAGTACCCGCAACTTGTGACCGCACGACGGTCTGCGAGACCGCGATTATCTCAGTATCGCAGATCAGAAACAAGTCATCGTTCTTATTTTATAGTCTCTTTCTTAAGTCAAAATCTGTCCACGTGAAGGTTCTGTCGGGTCTGTTTCATGCGGTGTTTGGGTGAGTTAAACTGAACAATCGGTCAGAGAGCATTCGGTCCTGTACTGATCAAACTTACCATTTGTCTCCGTAGATGCTGAAGTTTTAGCGATAGGGAGTGCCAACACCAAGTAAAGTGTTGGCGTAGTTGCTTCGCTAGCATCATTATGGGACTTGTCAGCAATCGTAGACTCTGCGTTGTGCTTTCGTTGCAGTTCTTTTTGCTGCTGGAGGTGATATCGAACCCTAAGGGTCAGGCGCCTTCGCTGAGTCGGCAGGTTCCGCGTATTTCCGAGAGCGATGGGGGTAGAAAGGTGACGAAGTATGATGAATCAGAATTACCTCCAACAACTTCTCAGAACAGCCTCCATGTTGATCGAACCTCTTCGGCACGTCATGATCTCGATCATCAAAAAGTGAAGAGAAGATGGGCCAAGGAACGGTTACAGGGGGGGTCAAACACTACACATGAAGATGGTCCTGCGAGCACAGGAGACTCGACGACGAGTGAGAACACGGGAGCACGCCTAGAGGACAAGCTCAATAAGGATGTTGACCAAGAACACCAGCAGGTCCTCCTGCAACTGCGGATGTCATATCGCGAAGAGCCTGCAATCCCCTTGAACCTAGAGAAAAGGACACCGTGCGGAAGCATTGTCACAACTGCTAGTTCGAAGAAAGACGGTTCGATAGTAGAAGGCGAAGACGACGAAGTTCAGAACCCTTTGATTTCCGCTACACCTGGAGCTGAAGCAAAAGGAGAGCATCCGAATCCTACAGCGCGTTGGATATTGGATCACGGAGTTTGCCCTCACAATTACGAGGATTTGTTCCGTCGAGCTAGATTGCTGCACCAGGAGCGACTTGCGCTTGCTGAGTTGAGGCGAGAGAGTATTGCAGAAGCATTTCCAGCAACTGCACGGGCTGACGTCAATGATGAGAAGAACATTTCTCCTGAGATGAAAAGAACAAACGCAAGTGAATATGGAATCACATCCAACCGCAACAAGTGTTGCAAGGCGAGAAGGCCGAATGGTAATGACACTTCTACTTCACCTGGGGATGGGAAAACGGGCACCGAAGATGTTGAGTGTTTACTTAGGGATACCGACGAGGAACCTGAAGCTACAAATAGTATCTATACCGAAGACGAGTCAGTACCCTGGGATCCGGAGATTACCATAGCCCCGCCTCCAGAACACGTGCAGGTGAAGACTTGCTGGAACCGGACGGGAGTCGAACCTGGCAAATTCACCTTCGAAAAATGCTGTTCATCTTCATCGTTCGGCCTTGCAAATGAAAGTAGAGCTATAGGAAAGCAAGACAGTCTCAAAAACAATCATGGTGACGAGGAAAATCCTCAGAAAGACACGACATCCGCTGGTGCGTCTTGTTGGAACGGGCGGCAGTATACACACGCAACGTGTTGTTTGAATGAAACGCTAACCTATCGCGGACGTTACGTGCCGAATACATCAAAACAATGGCGCTTAGTCGTCACAGATCCGCACCTCGGATCCTGGCACGTGAAACTATGTTTGACACGAGAATCACTTATGACAAGAATTCTTCCTTTGTTTCCTAGCTATCATTTCGTAAGCGTACTTCACATGACTATCCACATATCGCTTTTCTTTTTGTTTTTCTTCATATTGGTAGAAATAACAGTCTTGTTCTTCTTGTACTTGTTGTCCTTTGAGTTGTCGCGAAGCAAATGCCCTTCGTTAACATGAACATCAACATCTTTGATAGGTTAGCGCTATTGCTATGGCAGCAGGCAGGCGTAAAGTATTTTTACCGGTGATCGTGATTGAAATGAAAATTTAATATGACAACCCTCATTTTTCTCGTAAGCATGAAATCTTTACACATTTTCTGTTTCTCAAATTCATGATTCAGCTAATTCATGTTTTGTACAAAGCCCTCTTCATCTGCTGAAATCGAGTTTTACAGTAATCCGCAGTGCAGTATCCGAGCGATGCGATCGGTCTCGATTGACGGCGGCTATCGCAAACTTCATTTTGCGTCCAACGCCTTCGACGCCTTCAGCTTTGGGTTCTACTTCTCCAAGCCTGAGCCAATGCCAGAGCCACCGAAAGCCACAGAATCTGCAATTGCAACCGGTACTCCTCCACCATAGTGGCACTTCGCATGCAAAGTGAATAGAGGCAGACACTTTTATCTTCCGCACGGTTGGTTAGTTGATTTTATTTTGATCGATCGACTGAGACGCGGAGTTCAAGATTATGTAATCATAACAGTCTCAATTTCATCGTCCCCATTTTTGGGATTTAGTACATCAATGGCTGTAACTGTATTCAGTATCCATGCGTTAGTAATATGACATTCTCTGGGTATGAAATATCATCATTTCCAATTTATCCATCAGGAGACGCGCAAAGTGTTACAGCGGGTCTGCACTGGCTGGGATCCAAGTTAGTGTTCGCGGAGCAAGTTTTCTGCATTCGCATACGTCATGAGAATATGCCTTTCGTCGGCCCGGTGCGAGCAGAAATGCTAGTTTTATGAATAGTTTCTTATTCGAGAGAGTATCAAAATTTTGGTCTTCTTCGGTCTATATCATTATTCTTCTATTCTGGGCGACTTTCCCCACAGTGGCATCTGTGGGTGTCAAGTGGGCAAGGCCTTTGGTCGCGCCGTTCAGTTCGCCGTAAGGTGCCGCCGCGCTGACCAGGATGAACGAGTGAGTGGGCGATGGTGTTGGTGTACTAGCGTTATATCCTTACCTAACCTAACCTAACCTATCCCTACCCTCACTTAACCAGTGGCTGAAGTCGGGCTAGGTTCTCACTACATTTTCGAACAGAATACCAAAAAGACCGTATTAACCATGCATTGCATTAATTTCAGCACTTTAAGCATTCTAATCGTCGGAGAATCCTCGTGGGTAGCCGTGCGTGAGTTTCAGCGTGTTCCTGGTGGCCGTTCGGTCATCCTGCGACTCTTTGGGCCGCCTTCCTTCTCAGACAGCGCGGAGACCATTTCTTATGGGCAAAATCTTGACTGTTTATCATTACCATTCCCACGAAATTGTTGTTTGCGGAGCTTGATTATGGTCACGTTGTCGGTCATACTTCAGGAGCCATATCATTTTGCCGAGGGAGACTATAGTATGGTCTTCCATCTTCTAAAATACAGACGCGTGGGAGGAAAGCGTGGACCATGATGGACTGGATCGCCTCCTACGGGACATGGAGTCGAAAGGGCTGGAACAGGAGCTGATTTCCTAAAAACAAAAAATGAAGCGCTTTAGTTGTACTTTCGTACTTTTCCATATCGTTTTTAGGTGGCGGACGGACCGCGTCGGGTTAGGCTGGACAACAGATGATTCCAATGCTGTAAAAGAATTGAGAATAGAGTACTTCACTTTTCATGTCGCTCCTACCGACTTCGCAGTAAACAAGGTAATGCCAATGGGAAATGAATGAGTCATAGAGGAGGATCTGATCGTAGGTCTTTCTGTCTAGCAAGTTCGCGGGAATTCGAATTTATGTTGATATACATCGCACTCAGACCAGCTGATCGGCGACCGACTGTCGTGTTTTCTGGGAAACAGGATATCTATGGCTAAAGGAATGTTGAGATCAAATTCCTGAAGGCACCGATATCTAGCGGTAGCCGTTGTCGCATTTTCAGCCAACATTTTTACGAAAAATGAACGTAGGTTTCGTTGTTTCGATTGGAGGTTATTTTCAATCGAATTCAATATCAATTAGCACTCTTGATCTTGGTCCTGACAAATGAATCTCAATTTGATTGGTGAGTCCAATCTCGAGAAATTGTTTTCTTCACTGATTATCTATCTTGTTGTTCGCGAGTAGTTCTACCTAATACCACGAAGTAACTAACTCCAGCATTTGAATATTATCTAATTGGATACTAATATTAAGTATTAGATACATGGGTTTTATTCATTCTCTTCTTGTTCGTGTTCCTTGTTCTTTTTCATCATCTCCACGAATACTTCGAATCACACGATTTTTCATTCAAGAAGTACGTAGAAGTACGCAAGAGGAAAAAGCTATTCATGCATAGTTCGCATTAGAGCAAGCACGCGGAAAGTAGAAATAGAAGAAAATGAAGATGATGATTTTTCGACGGTCGTCGTGGTTGTTATCTGGTGCAGCGCTGCCACTCTTCAGCGTTTTCTGGACGGCTGCGGCAATGCAATCTGATGAGGATTCCGATGAATCCTACGCTTCTAGTGGTTCAGAACCCATCGATGACACGAAAGTGGCGAAGAAATATGAGTCGGTATTGACCAAGCTTCGATGCGAACTGACGGAGGCAGAGACGTTCATTGGACTTTACGACAACAAGGACGAGCAAACTAAAATTCAGCGCGAAGAGGCGGAGGGTACAAGAAACTGGATTCGAAGCCTGTCCCGCGAGCAGCGAGAGGGCTATGCGCGAAAGTACGGAGACGATTATCTCTCAAATCTGAAGTGTATGGCTTAAGCCTTTGGAACATCTTCAAGACCATCCTGGCAAGCACGTAGTAAAAAATGTTGCTTGAAAATAAACAAGATGCTGGGATGTTCTTTCTGGATGCAAAAAGCTCTGTCATACACTTCGAGTGCCAAGCGACACTGCGCGACCTCGACGATAAGTTCCTCACGTACATTCGCATGAAGGAAAGGGTGGATTGCCTTCAGGTACAGATAAACTCTACAAAAGATGAGGCTCGAAAAGCGCAAACCAATCGGGGCAGAGCAGGAGCGAGTGGAAGAACGAAGGGATTGAGATGTGATGAGCAAGAATGTCGTTATGCCACGGGACCTGTCAATATTTCTGTTTTTCACATTGATGTGTACACTCTAGGAGACATTCATCTCTCTAGGATGATCCTTGATAACATGTGTACTAGTACCAATAGCCACCTAGATCCTACACAGATCAATATACATGTTCCAGGGCTGAAGGCCCTGGACCCTTTTTTCCGATTAACTGCCGGGCGGGAAGGCCTCCAAACGGCCACCTTCGCGCCCTCGCGGCTTCTTGCGCGTGCGCTACAGAGCCCAAACCCTTGCGGCCGTTCAAGCACCGACGGCCGGGAGTGGAAGGCTTCCGAAGGCGGCAAGGCTTGACCCCTTGCCGTGTTGCATGTCCCCGGCAGACCTCCCCCCGGTGTGCGGGCTCCTCACTGGGGGATCTTCCCGGGGGGTGGGACGCCTCCGAGGGCAGCAGGTGGCAAGGCTTGACCCCCTTCGCTGTGCTGCATGTGTCCAACAGAACTCCGGCGAGCACGCTTTGCCCCCACTCCTCCTCGCCTTTGGTCCTCAGCCCCCCCGGGCAATTGGTGGCGGCTGACGCTGCCGCCAATGGGGGGACGAGGGCAACCCAGCACAGGAGGCCAGGCCTCGCGACCGTGGCCGCCGAATCTACCCCCGAAGGCTGTCCCCCTGATAGGGTCCAAGAGTCGGGACGCCTGTGAGGTACGCGCGGAGAGCCGTGGGGGGTCTCTGGCTCCGCTTTTTGGGACCTTCGCCCCCGGAAATCCTCACACCACCGCGCAAAAAAGGGCGCCCCGATGCCCCAACAGCTCCATCCACAGGCCGGAGGGAGGGGGGCTCCCTCCCTGGTACATACATGTGAGCTATCTCCTCATCTGCACACCGCAATTATTGGGAAGATTTGCGTGACTGAGTGAGATTGTACCAGATAAAAATGAACGCTAATCGGGCGAGCACGAGCTAAAGCGCCGCTGTCAAGACGCGGAAAACACATGCGAGTATTTGGAAGAGACGCAGGAGCTACAGCATAAGAAGCGTTTACTTTTTGAGGATCAGAAGTTGCTTTCCGGACAACTAAAAGACGCGCGCAACACGATTAACAATCGCTCGTCCACCGCTACAGATCGTCAGCGAGTTGTGCAAGATTTTCCGAAGCTGCAACAGAAGGCAAACTTTCTCAAAGGTGAGATCGACAAAATCGATCAGCGCCTGGCATATCTTGAAAACAGACAAAAAAAGATATATGCGAGGATGAAAAGAGATGCGCGTCGTGCAAAGAAGCAGCAGAGACGTCCACCTCAGCAGAGAGAAGCCGGAGCATCTTCTTCGTCTGCTGGTCGAGAGGCTGTGTCAGAGACAAAGATAACGCAGCTCGAGCAATCGCAAGCGGCTAGTCCGAAACTGGCCTTGGAAAATCCCGAAACTCGTCCCGTCTCGGTGAGCGCCGCCCCGTCGACCGCCTGTTTTTCGCCGGAGACATCTGAGGCACCTAATCGCCCGTCCTCCTCCTCGGTGAGATCGGCACTGGACGCAGCATGTCGTCGTGGTGACTCTCCCCGGGCGGTTCTTGATCCCTTATCAGGCGAAGGCGGAAGCCACGCTGATAGCTCTTCTCCGGCTGTTGTTCCCTCATCGGGCGGAAGACAAAGTCGTCCAGGTGTCGCTCAGGTGGTAACGCCAAGCAGAGAAAATGAGACAGACGCTGCTACCATTACCGGAACCTGTGCGCCTCTCAACACGGTCGCCGATACTTCTACACCCGCAGTCGATAACTGTTTCTCGTTGATTCCCAGAACTACGACTGGGAACAGTGCGATGATTGCGGAGGTTGCGGAGGCAAAAGCCGTCGTGAAAGCCGAATGGAGTAGGATACCGGCCTGGGAAAAGCGCCTGGCGTCTTATACAGATCTATGGAAAATTCTGGTTAAGGACGCGGAGGACACTCAAGAGAAATGGGAAAAGCCGTTGCCGCAAGACTATTATGACAACTGCGCGGCTGTAATGAACTTTAGACACTAGGTAAAAACGCAACGCTCTCAATGCCATCAAGACGAATTAGTAATTCTGATTACTTAATCACATGCCTGTAGCTGTGCTATTATATAAATATTAATACTTCTTATACTTACAATATCACATGTTGTGTTTCACCTTCGGGGGTTCTTCCGCATAAAAACTTTGTGAATTCAAGAAATGGGATCTAAAGGGGAAGAGTAAAGAACTTAAAACTCCTGAGTTGCGGCATAGAACTCTAAAAAAGTATTAGTTAGTATTTATTTTTGCAAACCCGCACACCGTTGCTACAAAAAAAAAAGTCAATGTCATTTGATCTTGATTGACAAATGAGTTTACGTCCTCTAGGAGATCATCCTCTAGCTGCTACTTTTTTGCTCTACCCTGTCCAAGAGTCATCATAATTTATTCCGAAGTAGGAGCTAGATTCTTCAAGGAGACGAAGCTCTCGACTTCCTTCTAAAGACATGAGCAACAACTCAAATCGGGGGAGCTCCAGCTGTCTGCCACGTATGTAGCCCCGTTAGCGCGGGCAGCAGCAAGGCGCTTCATTGCGTTTGTTGGGGATGCCGAGCCCTGGAAATCGATTGCAGAGCCCCTTCTGGACGATCTGGCATACAATTTTCAATACGATAAAGTGCCCTCTGAAAAACATTGGAATTATGATTAGAGACTAAAGAGCCGTTCTCGCGTTTTAGTTGGAGGAGTCTTCTACAATTGAAGACTGTTCTCATTTTCGTCTTCCACGACTATCACGATGTACAAATTTAGGATTATCACGGTAAAGTAAACAAGATGAAGACGCGTGCGTGCCTGCGTTGTTTATTATACTATCGACGCGATCATATCTCACTGATGTCGTACCGGAGTCAGCATCTCTTTCCATACATGCTTAATTGATCCATTAGAGACTTACTTCGTGGGGAGGTGTGTCCTTGTCTAATTTGATTTGCTGGAACAAGCATTGTGGGATGACGTCAGGGAGATGAATTTCCCAGGTTGGGAACCATTGCGAGCGCAGTTTTTTAGCGGATCGCAAGCAAACTTTATCGTTGACCCGCTGCAAGATTCTTTTGGACAAACTGCAGTAAAAATTCTCTATGAGCTTGGCCTAGATAAAATTTACTTCTATCACGTGCTGAAACACAAATTCTGTACGAAAGAAAGCCAACGGACGAAACTGAACGAGGCGCTCAGAAGAGTACTTTTTATTTTTTGGTGAATGAATGATCATGATGCCTCAACATACCGGACAACGACAAGAGTCGTGTAATTATTATGGTGAGTAGAAGCATCTCTTTTTGACGATCGAAGGTATATCAAACGGCACACTGTAAATCGTCATGACGGTAAGGGGATGCAGAGTGCGCGTTGGCATCATTGGAATTGGATGGCATTCTATGGTGTCACCAAATACAAATACAGCGTAGTACGATGTTGACTGATTCAAGAACTGACTAGCATACTTATATGTTTTTCGGCAGTTCATTTCTTCAATTTTTCTTAAGATTTTTTTGTCTTCTCTAAAACAGCTAAGACAACCCAAATATTTAAACAGCTTGCGCGCCGCAACCTTATCGCTGGTTCCGAGTCACGAGAGTTACGACCTGGGGAAATTGAGATGCATAAGAGGCTCGTGTCCGTGGTGGAACGTCTTTCCCTTCTGAAAGAGCATTGTAACGCGAATATTGCAACTGCGAGCGAAGATGGTACCGCGGTGAAATCTGACCGATCGCAGAAAGAGAATTTCGGAATCAATCCTGATGTAAATGAGCAGCAGAAAGGGCAATGGGAGAGTCTTCAGCATTATTTGCGATGTAAACATGCCAACGATCTCGCTGCAAAGGCTTCCGCGGAGGCTGCAGCTGCCGGCTCAGGAGTACGAAACGCGCCTCCAGCAGCTAGCCAGCGTCTTCTTCGAGTTATTATTCCTCGTGTTCCAGCAGCGCCAGCGCCTGGAGGCAGTTCTGCTGCGCCAGGCAATCCTGCAGTCCGTCAACGGAATGCTGCCGTTCAGGCACAGGGCAATGCAATCGGGCAGAGCAACCCTGCTGGTCCAGGCAATCCTGTGGGGCCAGGCGATCCTGCACGGCGTCAACGCAATGCTGGCGGACAGGGCAATGCAATTGGGGAGAGTAACCTTGCTGGTTCAGGCAATCCTGCGGGGCCAGGCGATCCTGCAGGGCGTCAACGCAATGCTGCCGGGCAGAGCAACCCTGCTGGGCAAGGCAATCCTGCAGTGCCACAGCCAGCACGCCGAGGGCTCGGAGCAGGAGCTATCACTGGAATCGCTCTTGGCTCTGTCGCGGGAGTCGGCATCATCGGCGGCTTAGCATTCTTCTTCCTTCTTTAGATTGTGGAAAGAAGTTATTCAACATGAGAATGAAGAGGAAGTGAGCATGATCTTCAGAACTCGTTATAATCCCCTGATTGTCATGAGTAATAACAGCGAGTTTTTAGGAGTTTGTTGTTTTTTCTCAAAATGTGTTGTAAGAGTAATAAATTGTGAGTAGCAGCTTTTGTTTGTTGGAGAATGAATGAAATCAGTGCTGTCTTCACAGAAGATAATGGAATAAAACTGGAAGATAAAACGAAAAATGTCGTATGTTTAAAATTTCTACTATTCGAATCCGAATGCGAATTCGAAAAGTGATTGAGAAAATATTGGTGAGATCGTGGTATTGAAAATATATTGTTTTCTTTGTATAGCTGGAAGAACGGAAGTTACAGTCGGCTAGTATCTACTAGTTCAGCCTCTCAGAGCCGCCAACTCTTGACACGAGGAACGTTCGGTTTTAGCTTCATGGTGCAGCGAAGCAGCAGGAATCATTTGGAACTGTTTGATGTTGTCAGATCGATGAACCTGTTCCTGAAGCGGGATAATGATAAATGAGGTTTGTTGCCTGTGCCTGTGCGTCTAGCTTCGCACGTTTGCAGGCTCCTTATGATCACAGGCCAGACAGCACGTACCTTTTTCTTTACTAGACGTCACTGGCTATCGCTATCATTTAATAAAGAACAACAACAAAAACAATTACGATGAAAATCAATCTCTTACTGAAGCAGTTAAGTACGAATGCTTGATATTTTTTCCAACTGTTGACTGTTAGCCTTGGCTCAACGCCAGGATTTTTTTCTTTGGAAAGTTCATATATGTTTTAGGGCTGTACGGTGCCCCCCCCCTGTGGTCGGGTCTGTGGTGGCGCGCGCGCGCGCTTTTTCGCGCTGATTTTCGCGGATTCTAGTGGTGTAAGGCGTCAAAACTTGGCGTCGGCGGTCCCTTGCGCCTCTCTGCGTGTTCTTCAGGGGCCTCCTGGCCTCTGCTGACCCTCGCAGGCGGGAGGCCTCCGGGGTAAAAGGCTGCCGAAGGCGGCCACGGTAGCAAGATCCAGCAAGCCGATGACCAACGGCCCGGAGGGTACAGGCCGCACAGCTCAGGGGGTCCTGCCCCTCGCCTTTTGCCGCCTTCGGGGGCCTTCCATAACTGGCGCGCTGCTGTTGCGGCGAAGCATATCGGAGGCACTTAGGGCACAGGCAGGCACCTGGAAGGGGGCGCAGGCGGTCCCTTGGGGCCCTTTTGCAGCCTCCCACCTACTTACATCGGAGGCCTGTAAGGAACAGCCAAGCACCTGGAGAGGAAGCAGAGGCGGCCCCTTGGGCACCTCTTGAGGCCTTCCACCTACGTCGGAGGCCTCTAGGGGACAGCCAAGCACCTGGAAGGGAGCGGAGGAGGTCACTCGGCCCCCTTTTGAGGCCTTCCACCCCCGGCAGACGCCTCCCAAAGGGGCCCGGGGGGCGCTACCGGTACCCCCCTCCCCACGCTAGGGGGGGGCACCGGTAGCCCCAAGCCCTGGCGCATATGTTTTTTTTAATTTGTCTCCGTCAGAAACGAGAAATAGTAAGGTCTTTCAGTTGGAGCTTCGCCTGTAATCGCTAATGATTACACCAGGGGCATCATAGGTATTACATCGTTGATTCATGTCAGGGAGAACCGTAATTGCGGACACTGAACAAGAAGACGGTGACGGAGAATGTGGAAAATTTGATCAACTAAATCTAATGGTATTGTTATCTTGCTAGATGAAGTCTTGGGTATGCATGTTGTTGGTCTATACTCGGATGAGGGACCGAAGAGAAGCAAGGGAGCATCCTTGGCTCTCGTATCGCTTTCCTCTGGCTTCCTAAAAGACGGAGCGAAGCTGTCGTGTTCGTGCGCAAAACAATGCGGAAGTAAGTTTGATGTAGACTGTCGACAAACATAGGGAGACGTACAACAAGTACATCTTTCCTTCTCGGAGACGTGAGGATCGACCAGATCATAAAGTAGTCGGTGGAAATTTCTCGGGCAAGAGTAATACATTATTGGACTTTCGTCAAACTGATTGATTGATTGATTGATTGATTGATTGATTGAGCCGGTTCAGCATGCATCACGGTCCCTGGCGCGGGCCAGCATGGTAGATCGCGAACGAGGGTGGATGGTCTGGCCATGTGCCCGCGTGACATTGTCCAGGGATCGGCTTGGAGTGAGGTTCTCTTCCTCAACTGGGTCGTGAGGGCTCACCCTTCATTAGCCCGACACAGCGTAAGCAAAGCGGGCAGAGTCCAAAGACAGCCGCAGCTAGTTTGCGCTTGAGGTTCCTTGTAACAGACCACGCTAGGTGACTAGCCTCTGGTCTTTTGCTATGGATGATCTTTTGTGGGCTAGGTCAGCGGGAACACAGTCGTGCTCGCACAGTCCAGAGTTGGCCCTGGGTCTGTTTGTTCCTCCGTTATCCAGCACCGCCGCTCGTTAGACGGCCGCATATTATTGATTGATTGCCTGAGGGCTCATCCTTCGTTGGCCCGACACAGAGTGAGCAAAGCGGGCAGAGTCCAAAGACAGCCGCATCGAGTTCGCGCTTGAGGTTCCTGGTAACAGACTACGCGAGGCGACTAGTCTCTGGCCTTCTGCTATGGCTGATCTTTTGCGGGCTAGGTCGGCGGGAGCTCATTCGTGCTTGCACAGGCCAGAGTTGGCCCTGGGTCTGTTTGTTCCTCCGTTATGTTATCCAGCGCCGTCGCTCGTTAGACTGCCGCATATAGTTGACTGACTGACTCGCCAAAGACATGCGAGACCGAGTCGATAGATACGTGATTACGTTCGTTGTACCGGCTTAGAAGTGCAGTACAGGAAATCGACAGCATAGCCCTATCTGGCAGAAAGTGATAAGTCCATGTTACATGATCGATCGGTTACATTAAGTCGCGCCAATTGCTGCTCTTTCCTCGGTGAGCTCTTAATACAGACACATCCGTCTTCCCTTCCTCCAACTCTACTCCTTTTTCCATTCACCTGCGATTCTATTATTGAGCCAACTGTTCTTGCGACGACATGCATGGCTAACAAGTGTCCAAAAATCGTCATACTTTTTCAACAAACATGCATCTACTTACCAGGCGAATATTAATCGTTCGGCATTCATCGTTCCTATTGTCCACTCCAACAGATAGGATTTTTAATTTTTTTTGCAGCTAGGATATGTGATGTTACAGTGACTCTTAAAGAGACGAGTCGCTTGATAGAAGAACGCCGCGAACCATGCTCGATGTAACATGGGGTTTCTCGCCGGGGCTCACCAGCCCCTACCAAGGTGGTTGTATGAAGAGTGATTTCTTCCGGGCAGAAGTGAGTGGTGTCCCTGGTTCGAGCAGCAGGCGTCACATCACAACAACTAAGATTGCACAGGATTTGGACACGCCCCAAGTCATCGCACAACTACAGAGGAGAAGTTTTCCTACATCATGCTCATTTGTTTCTAGTCCTGGGGCCAAGAAAACGAACGCGTTCGTCGGACGAGATTCGATACCACTTTATTCTAAAGCAGGAAAGCAAAAAGCGGGCATTGGCAAGATTTCTCGTCTACCCTCCACGGGCAGAAGCAGCACGGTCGCCGTAACCAGTTTTCTGGTTGACCCGGGTGAAGCGCCGGGCGAGGACATTTTGCCCTATAAGATTCGTTACCCCATGACATTCCTGCGAGATTTCTTGTCGCCGCCAGACCGTCCTGGAACTCATGCATCTGATTTGGAGGAGAGACACCCTCTTCCTCGTTCAGCGCCGCTTACCCCTGGTCTGGAAGCATTGCCTGACTACTATTCCCTGGTGCAATCATTCCGAACCGACAGCGAAGGGCTCTAGTACAGTTGTTACAGAGTAGAGCAAGCAATGCGAATTGTTCGATGGGGAGACCCAGTAACGCGAACGCGAATTCGATGAGGATCAACCGATGGGAACGACTCCAAGACGGAGTGCCGTGGCAAGGTATCCTTCGCGACCAGTCGGAAGCCAGGATGGATCGCAAATTCTGTTCTGGATGCGGCGCAACACGAGGTGAGGCGAGCACTTAGAGGAATAAACTCACGCCTACAGAAGACCCTGGAACAGAGGCGCTAGAGGGACGGACCGAGTGCTAACAGTGGCGCTGGCAGAACCGGACTCGAATACTGCGACGAGAGATCATGGGAAGAAACAAAAAAGACGTCGATCTACTCATTCGATGAATCCGAATCTTTCTGGTACATGACGATGTTGACGACGTAAATATCAGAATAGAAAATGGTGATGGAAGTCGAACGGTCGTTGTAAACAAGCATCTAAGTTGTTCCAGAAAGAGGCGATCACCATGATTTTTTTATTACAGCTTCTAGAAGTGGTGTTCAAGAAAACGAGAAAACCGCAGAAGCAATCTTGGATCGGCGTTGAATGCCTGATAAATGTGAAGAGGAGACAAACAAGTTTACCGCTTTCTTAAATTTCAGATGCAGAACGAACACGAAGATTTTGTCCCGCCAAATTTTCACAGGGGGCCAAGTACTTAGTTGCAATCGGCTGGAAGTTCAATCAACAGGCAGACTATTTACGATGAAGTCTGTGCTATTTAGTCTATCAACTTTAACGATCTAATGAAGATGAACGAATAAGTTAACTGTCAGAGTTTCTTGAAGACGTTTCACTTCATTGTGGCATGAAGTAGCTGAACATTTGTGCTTGTTAGAGGTGACTAGGAACAACACAGAAACTATCGAGTCAACACCATGTCTTCGCTGTTGGAGCATTTGCTGGATCGCGAGGTCCGCGTAAAGATCCGTGACGGACGGGTTCTTTATGCGCGACTGTGGTGCGTCGACAGCTCTGAGAGTGTGATTCTCATGGATACCGTAGAGCACGCAGATCTGAGGAGTCCTAGTACAACCACCTCTGGCGGAAAAGAAGTGCTAGTAGATGATGCTGGGGAAGAAGATGAAGCTTTGAGATTAGCGGAAAAAGTATCACCAACGCGGTCTTCGGTACCAGGAGAACAGATCCCAGAGATGAAGGGGAATATGACGCAGCGAAAGATAGGGCTTGTCATGGTGCGTGGCGAGGATATAGTATCATTCAGTGCACTGAGCTCCGACCTTGACAACGCTCGTGCGGAGCTAGATCCAACATCGAAGAAAAATCCATGGCGAACAATGGCTGCAGGCCTTGTTCGCGCGGACGAGACGGAAAGCAGCAGGGGACCAGCAGAGGCATGTTGAAGTGGAAAGCGAACCTTCATCTCTTATTTGTAATTTTGGTTGGATGCACGTGCACCTCATGGTCGCCCTGCTCGTTGACGTCCTTGTTGGCTTGCACAACAAGCCATCTTCGAGATTATTCCTCTACCTAGTATCCCGTGAAACTTAAACTCATCTAAAGAGCACCCAGACGCTTCTTTTATCACAATCCTGTTTTTCTCCTTTATCCTCCGCAAGTGAATTTCACAGGCTCTATGAGTAGACTGGTAGTCTGACGCAGAGCGTCCAATCCATACAGCTTTTCTGAAGCGCGCAGGTGTGTTTTCAACATCAGAAGTCAGAAGTGACATTTCAACAGGCTGATTTAGCCGTCACAATATCTCGTTGATAAACTACACTTGTGCTAGTCAATGCTGTCGGTTTTGGAAACATCGTGTCGGTTGCAAAAAAATAGAAAAGTAAAAGAAACACATGATGAGTAAGCGTGGCCGTTTGTGATCAATCCTCATACAAAGTCCGAGAATCTGCGTCGGTCGGATGCTAGAGGGACAATGTTGGCACGCTGGATCATCTGCCGGGCGGAGTTGTTGAGCGACCAAGAGGACAGCAATTAATATGTATTTAACGCTTTGCATGATTGGGTTCACCGCTTGATGGAAGTAGAACGAAAACAAGTTCCAACTTGCTAACAAATGTGACTAAGTAAGCCTTTACAAGATTTACCTACATCTATTATACGTCGTCGTAGTGCGGGAGGAAAATCAGTCTTAGTTTTTGTGGAAAGTCGTTGTCCTCCGGTCCTTTTTACCCTGAGATTCGTAGGCGCAATTTATCGTGATGACTTTTCGAGCAAAAGAAAGATACGAGTAAAAATGAGGTGCTGATTGTTTCTGAAAATGAACATCGGGTACCACACGCAGAAGCTGAGATAATGTACCTCCTAAAAGAAAACTTCATCTAGGTGTAAGTCACAACATGACCACAACATCAGGGGTTCATTCACTTTTTCTACCTAACACTCAACAATGAAAACCAATGCCTCTTTCTATGTCCTCATCTTTTCTGGTCTCTTATGCTGTGCGAACGCAACAAAAAGTGGCCGCCACCAGCCTCAGACTGCGAAGATTTATGTAGATGGGCAAGGGCGGCAACTCTGACTTTTTTTGCTGTACTACGAAAACTAGGGGATGAGTCGTCCACCTGAAGGGGATTCTCCTCGGGCGGGAGAGGACTCGAGCCCGAGTCCCACTCGAAACGTGAAAGTTCGAACAAGGAAACGGAGGGCTTTCGCACGAGCGGTTCTGGACGTTCAGCTTGTTAAGGCACACGACGACTGTAGAAGATATGACAGATCATGAATATCTCTTCGTTTGATATTACATCTTTTTTCTATGAAGTACAATAACAACTACAAGGTATGCCTCTTCAAATCTTGATGAATACTTTGAACGTGGCGGAGTTATCAGTGATTGCATTGATTCCATATCATTTAAGGTAAGGCACGAAGAGTTCTAAGAAATCTGAAGAAACGGACGAGGCATATGCAAGCGTGAGTTCTGTTGATGTTGATGGTTCTCAGAGTCCCAGGATAAGCCTCTCGCAGTACCAGAGATACGATGACCCCAGCAACAAAGGTTCCGAAGTAGAGGAACAGGCACGGAGCATCGAAGATGGAAAGAACAATCCTACTGAACTATCTGCAGGAGTCCCAGAATGGAGAAGGAGTCGTGGTGGGAGCTTTAATCGCCCGCAGGACGTGGCTCAGGAAGGATCTTCCTCGTCGTCTTTACACAGTCCGGTACGTCACGAAGGGTCCCCCTCTTCCTTTTCTTCGCGGAGGGATCCAGATCATCAGACAGGATCTGGTTCATCTTTATCGGGCAGACTGCCACGTCAGGAGGTCTCTTCCTCTGCGTCTTCACGAGACCGCCCGCCAGGTCAAAAAGGCTCTTCCTCTTCGTCTCCGCCGAGGCCTCCAGATGTCGACCAACCTGAGTGGACCAATACTCAATCCTCGACGAAACTCGATGAAAAGGGTTGTAGGCGCGAAGAACAGAAAACGAATCTTGATGATACATCTCCAAGAGAACAACATAGAGATGACCAGACGTCAACCAGACAAGAGACATCAATAAATGAAATGGCGGACGACGAAGAGGAAGAAGGGGCAAAAGAGACTCCGGATCCACGGATCATTTCCGATGCAGCAGAGTCTACTTCACTTAGTCCGCAGCATGTAGTGCAGAAGCAGGAGAGACAACATGCGCGACGCGAGAGGCTGGCCAGTGTGGCGCCAAGATCAAGCGTCAGCACTTCTAGCATGCAGCGGAGTGTCGACGGTGGCTCGCCAAACAGCCGGCCTGCGAAATCTGCGCGAGTTCTACCGCCTCCCCCCGCTCCCGACGGGGAAAATTACACTAGTATTTTTAGGAGAAGACGGACTAAGGACGTGGTGCCCTCAGCGAGAGATCATCCTTTCAACAGGTCGGATCACGATAGAATACAACAGGGAGAGTCTTCTAATAGCCCTAGTCCCGGTCCGGCTAGACGAGGAGCAGCGGCGCGGAGCGCCAGCAGAGACAGGAGGCCCCAGCGAAGGACACCGGGCGACAACTACAGGCGACAAAACCATAATGTGCGTCAACAAGAAATAGACCCTCAACAAGAAATAGACCCGACACATTTTAGAGCAGAAGGAAAAGCTCAAGCGCTGGTCGTTGTCGGGAGCGCAGTTTCGGTCTCCCATATGTACGGCGATCAGCCTGGCTCTTTTAGTGTGGACGATGACGGTCGGATTTCTCAACAACATTCTCGAAGGGAAGGGTACGGCGAGTCACCCTCCCTTCCGTTTTCAGGAGCACATCGAAGGCCTCGCCTATTTATCTCACCGAGAACAGAACCCGAGGGAGAGGACCGCGTATTCCACCTCATTATGAAAGCCATCCAATCTCCAACGAAAATATCATCGGGAGGGATATCCTTAGCAGCTGATTCTTTGTAACTACGAATGCGAAAACGAATCAATTATACGACGGTGGACACTAAATTTTTTAGGTGCAATTGCACCAGATGCCGTACTTCTTTATATATTTATCTTCAAGCATAAACATAATTTTCCTACAACCCACTCGACGTTCGATGATATTTATGAAATAGTAGTGTTGGAGGTGGATAATTTGGTTTCGACTGTCACTACTGTTCATGCTGGAGCTTCTAAGAAGGACTTTGGCGACGACGCTGACGCTGGAAGAAGACAGCTGGAATCTGACCCTACCGGGGACAGGAATACAGCACAGCCGGTATGCGCGTGTCTTCCGGGTCTTCTTCCACGTTGGGTATGTTGGCTTATCGCGGCGGTTATTGGGTTGTCCATTGCTGGTTTTTGTACATACCTATGCAGCCTGTGCATGAGTCCTGGAGAGGCTCCCCAGAAAGTGGTCCTCTCGCGATCGCAGCCAGCTGCTAGTGCAGCATTACGAGTGGTTAATCAATTTATCGGTATCTTTCTACGTATGTGCATGTGATTATTTTTTTCGGAGAAAAGCAAAAGCGTCTGGGTGACTTTTTTGCACGCAACCGCTCGTTTCTTGATGAGCGCCATTCGGAGATATCTTCTTCGATTTGCTACCTTGTAGCTCCATGATTATGAACAGCGTAGCATCACAACCAGTGGGTGCACCTAGTGGTAGGTTGGTATAGACGAACACCTAACAAATGCAGCGCCTGTTAAAGCTGAGATTGTCGATGAGCCTGCAAGAAAAAACCTGCGTGCGAAAAAGGAGAGCAAACCAAAAGCGAAAGGTTAAGACTGTCGATGCTTTTTCATGGCTTGCACTGGTTTCTAAGAACACCTTCGTCCTCAGTGTCTAAAGCGGATTTCCTGATTATAACTGTAACTCAAACAACACACCCAGGGGAAAAACATGGGGGCCGCGCTGCGCCAGGCAGTGCAGGGAGATGAGACCCCGGGGGAGCCCGCGGAGCCGCGCCAACGCGGTCCATCGTGTGGCCCAAAGACTCCTGGCCATACAACTGGGCGGCAGGAACCTGCCGGGCTGGATGATGCAAAAACACAGGGGGGCGCCACCTGGGCAAATTCGCAAGGCCTCCGGGCCAGAGGCTGGCTACTTCGTGCTCGGAGGGGAAGCCTTCGCGCCAGAAGCGCCGGCAGGTCTGGGCCGGGGGGCCGCCCTCCCCAGACCGCGGGGGTTCCTCTCTCTTTCTGTCTCTCTCTCTCTCCCTCTCTCTGTAACTCAGACAACCGCTATGAAAATGAACGGGCGTAGTTGATATTAATTAGGGCTCTAAGAAAATAGGGAAAAAACGAAAGGGAAAACGAAAGCAAAAGGCAAAGCGAGGGCGGGATCGAAAGCGAAAGGGAAAGCAAATGCAAGATCGGCCGCGCAACCAAGAGGGGACACGGAAGGCGGAGCTAAGGGCGGAGCAACGGAAGACTCGAAAGAAAAACCTAAGGAGAAACCCGAAGAGAAACCGCAGAAGACGCCGGCAGAGAAACCGCGGGAGAAGACTGCAGAGAAACCGCAGGAGAGGCCTGCAGAAAAATCGCAGGAAAAACCGAAAGCAGAACCCAAATCAGGAGGGACCTCCCCTTCCCCCTCCCCTTCCTCCTCCTCCTCCTCCTCCTCGGAAGCTGAAGTATACAGCAAGACTTTCCTAGATGCGGAAAGATTGGATCTGCTGTTATGGTGTAGATTGAATTTGGAGTGTCTTTCTTAGTGTGCTAGAAACTTCAACTCATTTTTTGTTGCTTTTGCGGTAATAAGTGTCAGTATGATGCTTCGTCTTGTGATTAAAGTATAGAAAGAGATGAAGTAGCCTAGGCGGGACAATGCTTCGTATGCACTTTCTCTCGTTTGTATTTGATGTACTATACTATTGGTACTTGTACAACCATATAGACTTAGACACCACGTTTATAATGAGGATCTAATAGATGCGAAGAAAAGTGCAGATGGAGTCAATGTGCATTCATTTCGCGTAGGAAGCTTCTCACGGCGTCATAATATGCCAGTCGGACATGCTGACCGTCGCCCTGACTTACCAACAACGGGCCTGGTGCTTCCGCCTCCCGCAACATCTTCTCCACCGACTCCGTGACTCTAGCACGACTCAGATGTTCAGACTAGTTGAATAACATGTTATGGGTGGGCGTGCCTGCGTAACTACTTGAAATTCGAGAGCTACTTGTACTCAAAGTATCAAAGGGAAATCCTTACTCCTTCTCCACAACCTTAGTGTTTATTTTTGCTTGTAGTTCCCGCATTGGGACGCGCAAGCTGTGGTCTAAACTAGGTAGTTTTGTAGCTAGTTAAAATAGAAGGTTGGATCGAAGCTCTGGGCACCGGGTCGAGGGGACCTGCTGGAATTGGTGAATTTCTTGTCTTTTCACGTCTGCGGATCCCGGTGGATCCGCAGACAACATGACCAAGAAACTCCTTTCCAGGCAGCCGCCTCACTCGATCCGGTGGAAATCGCTTCGATACAACCAACAAACTAAACTAGCTACTTAACCTTTAAATTAGCTAGTTAAAGTCGGCCCCTCGTATGGGAGCAAGTCAAAAATTGAGGTTTTGGAGAAGGAGTACGGATTTTCCCTTGATACAAACAAGCACACCAAGTACATTAGCCGGCTAGTTTCCCTCGATAGTTCGGAGGTCGTGGTCGTTAGTATTCCTTATACGCAACTACTTGCACTTACGACAATTAAAGAAAAACAGACTGAAGTTTTTGGCTTCCCTTGATTCGTAGCTGGTGCTTCTTAGTGTATTGGGGCCATTTCAGTTTTTTCTAGACGCGGCATCCAAGTACGCTAGACGTAGCTTTTTAACGTCAGAAGTTTGTAGTCCGATACAATCCACTTGTTACATTAAATATACATATTCCAACGCTCAGGAGTAAAACTAGAAACCGAGGTATCCATGCAGACTCGCCTGGATCTGAATGTGAAAAGTGGCAAAATTCGACTTAGAATGCTTGCTGCAGAAGCAGGTTTACAAACAATGACAGGAAAAAAGCGGCTGTTTTTATGGCAGTCACAATCAATTTCCATTTCTCTTCCTCAAAGTGATGCATTAGAAGAAGTTTCCTGCGTAACAGGGCCGCTAGTAGAGGATCTTTGTTAATATTATGAGATTTTTTTTCAGGATGAGCGCAGCGCCGATACCCAGGAATGATCATACAATTTCTGAGTGCAACGACTTGAAGTTGGAGAAAGAAATTGAAATCTTTCGAAAAACTAACAAGACCAGGAGATCTTCTAAAAATGCGAGTTTCCATTTCTACAACTGATAAATTTTTTTCTCTCTTCTCTCGATCGGAGGTGCAAAGGATATGTTACTGGGGAATTCTGAACAATTTCAAATATTCAATATACAAAATTCAAATTCACTTTTCCTTGAACTTCTTGAATAGAAGTTCCCGACATGGTTGTAAAACATGTTGCCAACGACCCTTACTTGACTCAATCCTTTAATCCTACGAAAAAACCATAGACATTGATAGACGACCACCAAAAACTTTCAATGACTCACTCATAGACCACCAGGTTTTTTGTTGTTTTTTTGTTTAGTACTCCTCTCTCACCTAGATTTTTTTATGCAACGGGAGGAATTGAATAAGAGCAAACGTGTTAAAAGCTAAAGCTTGGCTGTTGTTTTTAGTATGGACGGAAGGGGGCCACGTACTCCCGACCACGATACTTCGCATACTGCCGCTACCGCGCCTTCCGCGTTTACGAGTCAGGGTGCATCCGCTACTGCTACGCACCACAGCAGCATGGCAGGAGCTAATTTTTACAGCAGCAATGCTATAGAAGGCAGTGCCGGAAGCACTAGTCCCGGTGGCATGAATAACACTCCCTTCTTCAGCGGGTCTGGGATGATTGGCGGTACAACTAGTAGCGCAACAGGAGGCGCCGGTGGTAGCATTAGTCTTGTTGCAGGTGGAGGAGGCAATACTAGTAATCTTTCTTCTCCAGGAGGGGGTGGCTTGTATCATACCAACAGTTACAATTCGCAATTCGGAGGAGGAACAGGTGGAACGAGTCCCGGTGGAGGCAGTTCGAGTTCGACCTTCAACCAGATGGCTGCGGCAAACCAGGGTTCGGCGACGCAGGTTGTAGTAGAGGGACCACCAGTGCTGCACCTGCAACTGCGACCGCCGGCTCCGAATATGCACGTGACGTGGGATGACTCCGTAATCGACAACGAAGGGATGGGCAAAAAGAGCTCCAAAAAATGCTGAATCTACCACCGTCCCCGAGAGTTCGGGGAATCCAGTTCGGAGTCAGAGGGGTCATCTGACACGAGCAGCGACGAAGAGGGCCAGCCGAAGAAATTCAAAGGCGTTGGTCCTCGACGAGGACGCAGGAAAAAGGCCAAGAACGATCAAGGGCCTGCTGATGACAAAGGAAGTAGTAACAAAGACGATCCATCCTCATCCTCGAAGAGCGGAGGCGGGCCGGGGCCATCCGGAGACTCATCTGCGCGGCCCTCGTAGGGATCATCAGATAGAACGTCTCGACGTTTTTCCTACGCGAACTTCCTTTCCTATAATTCCTTGCAATTAATAAGCTGGGAATCCGTAGAACCAGAATCAGAAATTGAAATAGGAGTCTAGAACAAGAAGTACGTCAAGGAATAGACAACTACGAGAAATGCGCACTGTGTAATAGTTGTCTGCTCCTCGTGTTCAGAGGAATCACCTGTTTCTTATCTTCAGTTTCGTTTTACAACTCTCACTTTCCTCATCCTCATTGTGCATCTCATGAATTAAGTTTTCCCGTCATCCTCGTGCACAGCTTCTTTCTGAAAAATGTGGTCATGGATTTGTTCATCAGAACGTCATTCTTGTACTAGACTAGCAGCGAACGAAGGATTACCCTATCGATCAAAAAACGTGTCTTTGACACGATTGTAGTTATTTCTTGTGATTTTTCACAACCTGATGTGAAAGGAGCTGAACTGTGTGGTGAAGTTTTTACACGGCAGGTGATGTGAAATTGATTTTATAAGCAGATTTACATTCATCTGCTTCGACATAATGATGATTGATTCTAACTCTTCTCTTCTACTCTACAGGATTGACTAACAGATGTGACGATCCAGAAACTTCTGATGTTGTACCTTGAGTGGTCCTCTTTCAGTTTCCTCCTCCATAAGATTTTCAAAGTGCCTTGCGCTTCCGCTTGCATGTCGCCCGACCATGTCAAAATCTTGCGACGTCGATGTCAATCATGTCATAGAAGTCTAAGCGCTGCATTTTCTTGTTTCCTTTACATTGATTGTTGAAGAATGAGGAGGCGTGAATCATCCAAGACAGGATTTTTTCCAATGTCTTCCACTGAATTTCTCACTATTAATGAAGTCAGAGTGCGTAGACCTAGACGGGCATGCACCCACGTTTGAACGGCAAGAAGAGATGTTGCTCTTGCTGATATAACGGGTGTGTTTCAGTCTGTATCAGTAATTCAAGAGCAAGAACTCCAGTCGTGGTACTACCTGAGAAGTGTGACCTTAAAGGCTCATATGGGTTTGCCACAGCTGATGATAGGAAGTATGATACAAAGAGAGCAGTTTCGCCACTCATGGCAGAGAATGTGAAAGTAAAGAGGGCCCTGCTAACGCAGTAGCTACGAGTGAGAAATGTGTTGAAGCAAATAAGAGAAGCAGAATCTTGCTGATACTGCACGGATTGTTCTTGCGATATGCTTGTCGATGCCAGCTTCACTTGGCTCCAGCAAAGAATCTAAGTAACTCAAGTTCAGAGACAATCTAATGCTATCTTAAAGAAGGAAGCACATTAAAGTGGGGAAGCTAGCGCTTAATGCACATGCCGGCTCCCACGATCTCGGCTTCCTCGTCGTCGCCGTGGCCACCACCTCACCTGCTGCGATGGTGTGGTGGCAAACAGGCTTCGGAGGTGGTGGTAGACGAGCTACGAGCTGGAGATGTTTTTCACCTAAGCGGACTCCGGGCCGCCGTTTCCGTGCGTGTGGTTCGCGTCTACCAGGCTGAATACCTCTGCGAAGCGGAGCTCCTCGTCGGTTCTGAGCGGTCAGAAAAGGTGGCACCCTCTTCCAGCACGGAAGACACGAGTACGATCAAAATATCGACACCAGTAAGAACAGAAGAAGGGAGAATAACAACTGTGCGGTTACCAATTGCACTGCTGACTAAGGCGCGGAAGAGTTATACGGCGAGAAGTCAGAAGTCGAATCTTCTAGACCCAAGGAGTGCGACACGACAACGGCGACCAAAAACAAAAGACAGGCAGCCTGCTAGTGTCACAGATCCGTTAGCAGAAGAGAGTGCGGAACGCGCTTCCCTGGACGATGCAGGGGGTGGCACGGTGCAGATTCCTGCAAGCTCAGAAGCAGATCATGAAGCTAGAAGTTTAGATCTCGAGCGTGACGATGAAACTCGACCAAGAGGTAGAAGAAAGAATGAATTACCTGATGAAACTACGTCAGAAACAGCATTAGCTTCAGCACGTGTGGCTGCGTCATCTACGACAGAGAACAGGGGAGTTAGCACAACGCCTGCTTCAATTGCACCTGCAAATCCCAACACACAAACGCTTGCAGGGAGTAGAAGTACGGGAACAGGTGATCCACCCCGACAAGAATCAGTAAAAAGTCCGACTAGTAGACGCCGTCCTACGGAACCACTTAACTTGTCCACGCCACCAGCGAGTCGAGAACATTCGGGAGCTGAGAGTTGTCAGCGGATGAATCATCAGGACCCTGAGTCCAACTCCAAGAATACCGATTTGGCTGTGACTAGGCGTACAGGTACAAATCATCAACAAAGTAACATCGGAGGTCGGAGAGACAGTCGTGGGAATGCCAGTCCTGCTGCAGCCGCTGCACAGGCCTTCGCCTTTTCGTCGCAGGCGCTCGCGAGTTCTGTACATGCCATGCTTTCCGCGGTAGGCGCGCGTGGCTCCGCGAAGAACGCGTCCTCTTCGCCCTCTGGACGAGGAAGCGGTAATGGTAATCGAGGTGGGGCGAACCCTCTAACATCGCCTTCGAGGCCGTCTTCAAGCAGTAGTGGACCTGGACGCCTCCCTGTCCCTGCTGAGGGCGCCATATCAACCTCCAGCTCAGCGGTGCTTGGTGGTTACGCGTACGCAAGCACTTCTTCCTCCGCGTCTCGTCAGGGTCAGCCAACTAGAGGGCCATCCTCCTCCTCAAACAGTCCTTCTGGCCGACGGGCACGTAGACGCCGCGTTTCACGGAGTAGACTAGATGAGTTGCGGGTTGACGAGACGCCGATATCTCCAGACATTCAACAGACTACAAGCTTTACGCAGTCGCTTTACAACGGTAGTCAATCAGCGAAGAAGAATCAAACAGACGACCTTGAAGCATTGTTGAGACAAACGGAGCGGGACTATGTCTGGAATCAGCTTCCAAGGACACCCTACATTCAGGGAGGGTCCGCGCCAAAAGAGTGCGTTCTATGCCTCGTGGTACCACTCACTAACACTATTTTTAAAAAATAACTAGAGCAGCTTACTTCGTTTTCATGTTGATTTTGCCCATTGATGATTATGTCATCCAATAGTACCTTGTAACATCTCGTCTTGAAAAAAACAAACGAGCTCCAGATGAATTATGGTCATGATAGATAAATAACTGCAAAACTGTAGCATGCATGCTTACAATGTTTGCGTCATCCTTATTATCACAAGGACATCATTTTCACCATCCGCAGGACTTCGAATCAGAAGATTTGGTGGTGCGCATGCCCTGTCTGCACACTTTCCATGTTGCATGTGTCGAAGAGTGGGTTACGACCAACGGAACCTGTCCTACGTGCTCTTTGGATATTTGCAGCTCGTTGCACTAAACTTCGTGTTCAGAGTTGCAGAGATTCAACTTTGCATAAAAGAGGTGAAGCTTTGTAGAGGTACCCGAACCCGCCTTCGTTAAGTAGATTTCTACCTGTACCTTCGTCCCAGTTTCTTTGACATAGATATTTAGCGTATAGTGTCTTCAGTTGTTCGTGATGTTTTGCCTACCGCTAACCGGTTATCGTTTCTTCTTACCCTACGATGAAATTTTGGACTCTACGATCTCTTTTGGCTACATTGGCAGCTCGCCTTTGACATTGACTCCATGCTGTACACCGAATGACACATAGTGAAGAAAATGTACCTGTACACGACCTTGTTCGTCATAATTTTTCATAACGACGTGTAGTATTTCATGTATATTCAAAGGACCCCTCATCGTTCTGCAGACGATTCTTGGCCCTCATTGTTGATGTAAGAAACGACCCCTCTATTGTAGCTGTTGATGTACAAAAATGATTGAGAAAGTAGTTACATATTTATTTGTGCTTCATTTGAAGCTGAAGCAGAAGCACGCCAACATTCCAAACCTAGAAATCAGAAGCGATTGCTTGAGTTATAGAGAAGCGCCAACGGCAATACGTCCAGTTTCATTTCTATCCGTCAATGTCACGCCGTCGACTCAGATTACATTTTTTCGATGCAAACTTAACACCGGTTGCGCGCGCGAATAAGATTATGAATAACATCGACATTGATTCAATGGAAAGACACTTACTTTATTGTATACCATGCAAGGAAAGAAACCCGAGCACAGACTTTGCACAGACAAAACTTTTTTTTGCACCGGCAGCGGCGATGAGGAGTCTCGATCCTACTGCTCGTCGACATGAAGCCAGGGTGGAGAACATCCACGACTCTCCGAACCGACGACGGCATGGTCTGTGTTGGATTGCGAAAGGGCATGACTAGAAAACCGCGGAGTCGGGCCAAAAAAAAATTCGGTAGTTCTTAGCAGAATCAATCCGATTGATTCGACTCCACCATTTCTTATTCACTACATTCGCCATTCTACGTTCCACTTCTACTAGTTGTTTGGGCCTCCACTAACGTTCACTCCATGTTCGAATGCATGTTATCGTTTTGCTTCTGTATGATCTCCTTACTTGAAAGTATAGTTGTCACCTGAACAAAGTATGGGTGGAGTTGTAGGCTCCACGAGCGGGTCAGCCTCGAACGCATCGCAGCAGGTAAGTAACATAGTAAGTGAACAGTTTGTCGCACGTGTCGGGAGAGGTGCCAAGGTTGGTCCTGATCGCGTTGCCGGTGAAATCTTGAACGTACTCGGATACCCACAAGTGCATGAAGTTTTCAAGCCGTCTTTGCCTAATGTAGCGAGTCGTGAACGCATGGTCGTTTGTCGCTGCTGGCTGTCATTGCGATTTCCCTACTGCGACAACACACACCAAAAACTTTGGAGGCAGGGGATCAACGTGGGCCCCTGCATGGTTCAGCTAGAACATCAAGCGGTGAGAGCAAAGAAATTAGCCGCCATAAATGCTCCATCCTCTTCGTCTGCTGGTAAAAGTTCCATATTACAGGCAAACGGAGGATCTGCGTCAACGGCAAGTACAACCACAGCAACACCCACTGGGAGATCGGTAGCGGAGGTTCAATTAGCGCCAGCATCAGCTGGACCGGCGAGAGCGACACCACCGTCGGTCCCGCAAAATGATGCGGGTACCAATGTTAACCTTAGCCAGGACCCTTCGTCTACCTCTACGGAAAACAAGGTCAACAACACTGAAGTTGTATTCGCGCCCGAGGACGTCCTAAAGGATAGCGGTGAAGCTTCCCATGCTCCTTCGACGTCGACACAGACGTCTGTGGCAGATTCGAATACCGCCAGCAACGTCGTGGAAGGCAGCAGCAGTAGAAATGGACCGAAAGAATTCATTTTTAATTCAGATAGCCACGTAGAGGTTGATGAGAGCGGCGGTTGTTGTAGTGAACCACCTGACTTTGGTAGCAGCTCGTCAGACTTTTACGACAACGCACTTCAGATGATGAGGCTTGGTTCTGCTGCAGGTCTGCTTGGTGCCGCTGCTCAGTATATGACCCCTGTTGATTAGTGGAGTAGGCGAACGATTTGCTTGTAATCCTCGTCTAACTTGTTTCACAGTCGCACGCTGCGTATACAGAATTATTCAATACGTAGAGAGATAGACCTCGTCGACAGAATGCACGCTGTGTAAGTATTTTTCAGAATCAATGCACAGATGGATCTTGGATTTTAGAAAAGGTGGAAAGTTTACCCCTGAGTCAGGCGAAAACGAAGCATGACACGCCAAGAGAAAAGATGTCACCCACAAGATACAACCGTGGTGGTGATAGTACTCATCTTATGATAATTGTGTTCGTCGTTTCAAAGCATCCGCGTCCAGCTGCATTGCCTTCTTCTCCGACGATACATCTGTGAAGATTTCATTTGTATACGCTGACCACTGGACGAAGTTCCTCTTCACGGTTCTGGATGGCTTGCCTTCTATCGCGTCGGCTCTATCCACTGAAGATCCTTGGGTAGTAGAAGTTTTGCCTGCCCAGGAGCAAAGAACTATTTGTCTATGCCTTGAATATTGATTCTTGTTTTTTGAATACATATCTGGCACTCTTTCGCCTTAGGACCCTTGAGATACCAGTTTTTCTTAATTCGATTTCAATATAGTCCGAGTTTTTTTCTTGCTACACCGGTGAACACGTCGCTTATTGGTCAAAATGCGGTCTCCTGCTACACTCCGACTACTGCCGCCTGTCGACGAGCTCGTCGCGGCAAGGAAAGCCAGCGCATCAAGTTCATCTTGTCCCACGGTGAGGGATCAGGATGAAAAAGAAGATGAACAACCTGAAGTCCCAGCAGAGCAGAAGGAACTAAAAAGCATGCATGACACGATGAAAAAGGACGTGGCGGCTGCGACGAACATGAACCCCAACAAGCCACCTTTGCCACCAGAGATTCAGAAGTTGACCGACGAGTTTTGGTCGAAGTATACACCTGCAAGTATGCGTACATTGCTTCTCGCTGATCAAAATATACGCGTCAAAAACGTCCTTTTCACTGTGTCCGCGTTGCTCTTCACCGTACCAGTGGGTGTCATGTATTGACTAAGCTTTTGATTCCATCAACACAGGAAGAATTTTACTCGTCCTCTGGCCCGTTCATCGATCCTCATGAACTACAACAGTTGGCGCACTCTCATGTCAACATCACTGCTTAATATCTGAATGATCAGGTACCTCACTCAAGCAGCTTTGGCAGCAACTCTTATCTCCCTCGATGGTGACTCGCAATGGATTATATCTGCAGTGGTCGCAGTATTTAGCGTGAATGTCATTCTTGCGTGTTTCTCATACGTTGCGTATTGTGATGAGTGTAAAAATTGGGCAGACAAGCAGAAGCTCCAAGCAATGGAACGAGACCAGCTGCAGAGCAAGAAGAAAAGCTGATTCGGTCTATTCAAAAAACAAACTCCTCTTCCTGCGCACACTCATTCGCAACCTCAATAAATACCTGAAACTCCGTCTCTGTTCTTCTTAATCTTGTTGCAGTTTTGTTTTCGTTGCTGATGCATGAAGCGGTGTGTGTATAAAATCGCTCAATTGAATGGTTCGAAGATCTCATACTTCTCTCTATAAGCAGGAACAACGTACAGGTGCAAAGTAATTTTGCATGTTCAACTTTCATAAAGCACAGTGGCCCCTTGAGGTTTTGAGGCAAGAACGAGAGGAGCGAACTACCTTTGCGAGAGAAAGGATAAAAGAAACAACTGGCATCTAAAACCGTGGGTTATTTGAAAGTGCTACACGCTCGCGTACCTACGTATCCCGAAGTAATTTCAATCCACGCTTTTCACCAAGCTTCGATTTCAAGCTGCGTAGATGTTCATAATTCTAGCCATCCATCCTCGTAGGCCGTTCCATTCTGTAAGAACTAGAAGATCCAATATTTTGCGCTTGCGGATTTATTGTTCCTAAGCCTATCAGAGCGGCTTTATACAAGGAGCTCGCAAAGAGACAGATACTACTACCTGTACTCAGTCAACATTTCTTATGGCGGGAGTAGGTATTACAAATCCAACGAGGACAAAAAAGTAGAAGTTGCGGGGGACGAAGTGGCAAGGTGCTTAAGACAGGGGCACAAGCCAGCCAAGTGGAACCGGTGATCGATGGAGCTTCATATATTTGATTTTGAGACATGACTTCTTCTAGTTGCAGTTGAGTAGTTGATTAGGGTTTTTGATTAGATAGTGGAGGAGGCTAGTGGCAGAGGCAGCAGACGGCCCGGACTCGCGTGGCTTGGGGTGCAAGCCACGCAGCTACCAGCAGCAGAACCCCGATCTTCTATCCTCCTCCTTAACTAGAAGTCAAATACTCAACTTATCTACATCAAACCTCCAAACCAACCAATTATATCATATCAAGCTGTGCCTCTCTTCAGATCCATCGCAGCAGCTTCGATTAACCACGGCTTCGCTGGCACTTGCAAAACGCTGAAGTTCTATCCTTTAGTTCTTCCTTCCGCGCAACTTTTTTGTCCTACCTCGGTTTGTAATACTTACTGCCGCCCTATTTCTGAGAAGACCAGATCATGTCGGCGTCAAAGAAGATGAGCAAAGTTAGCGTCAGCGCCCCGCGTGGAGGCTATTCCGGGATTCGTGGGCTGCTCGCTTCATACGTAGGTTTGCCACCTGCAGGTGATGATGCCTACTGTCGGAGCGTTTCGAATCGCACACTGTTGCCGCTAGTGTTGGTGCATCTGAACATCATAAGCTATGCCTTCGCTTACTGGATCACGCAACCTGTGTTGCCTTACCTCTCCAAGTCCTTGGGCGCTGACGCCATAACATTCGGCTACTTGCAGACTGTGACATCGGTGATGCAAATCCTAGGTGGTGCGGCAATCGGAAGATACGTTGATGTCTACTCACCCCGGTACTAGCGATTATGGGACTAATAAACCAGAAGTCCTGCAGCTAGTAGAGGTAGGCCATTCTCTAGGTTAAAAATACGCTGTTTGTGCTTTTTGATGAATTTCAACGGCATCATGGATACCTTTGACGTCGCGCTAACATCATGGTAAGTACTTATGTTCATGATGCTCTTGCTGTATTTTGCGTAATCATGAATTTGGATTTTCAATTTCAACTGAATAAAGGTTCGGGATGGTGGTTACGACTCTCGGATCTGCGGCCAGTTACTTTTTTCTCGGGCTCTCGTTTCACACAGCGGTCCTTTTTCTCTCGAGATTGCCCACATGCCTCCAGCAATGTATGCAGGTAGCTCAATCTTACGTCCCCAAGCTGCTTCTTTTTGAGCAGGAGCAACTTGTTCTGAAGGCAAAAAGTACTCAAAGCCGTGAGATAATGGACTTCTCTGAGTCACTGAAGGAGTCTTCCGCAGTATTGTTGGGCAGACTAGCGCTCAGTTACGGTGTAGGGATGGTCCTTGGTTCACTATTCGGCGGCTTTCTAGCAGAACAATTCGGTTTTCACGCCGTTGCGCTCTTGGCCTTTGCCCTTAGTATGGCCGTTGCCGTGATGAACGTCTTCTGCCTCGGGGACGTCGAGAGCACGGCTAGTGCGGGTGCAACAAGCGGCGCAGGGCTGGGTGCAAAAGCAGCTGACATCAAGGGCACTAGAGGAGGTACCAAGCGTGACGGATCTTCAGCACGCTCGTCATCTAAACCACTGAGGCGCAGCAGCAGCACTTCCAGAGCCGGCAGAGGTCGCAGTGTAACGCCTAAACGCCAGACCTCTTCTTCGGGAGCGTCGACTTCTGGTAGTGTCAAAAAAGCATCAACCTCAAAAGTGAAGACCTCTACGGGAGGAACTGACGTGTTTGGTTTACGTAATTATTTCCATCTTCTGCGCGACCACGATAATTTACGAGCCGTTTTGGTGTATACGACTCTGTTATCCGTCGGCTTTCAAGTGCAACAGAGCAGCTTTTCCGTCGCTGCGATAGACAAGTTTGACTTTCCGGCATGCGAAATGGGGATGGTAATGTCTGCTTACGCCGCAATAAGCATCGTCGTGAACACTTTTTTGATAAAGCCTCCAATTCGATGGCTCGGGGAGGCGAAAGCTGTCGAGTACGCGACTTTCTGCATAGTCTTTCTTCTCGCGGTATACGCGAACGCGACGACGAAGGTTCAAGTCCTTCTTGTCCTATTTCCGGTGTCGGTGCTGTCGGCTTTCATCTACACTTTATGTCAATAAACTGTAATTCCAAAGGAGAGGCAGATGCCACTACTGCTAGGCTTTCTCCTCTACCAAGTCTTCAATTTGTCTAATCTACTCTCTCCGGAGTGTTCCCAATAAGCCCTCCATGTCCCCCCTTTCATTCTGCGTGATTACAAGTCTGGTATCGCACCACGCTCGGACGGAGGAACAAGGGAGTGCTATCGCTCTCAGGCACGCTGTGCGATCGGCCGTTGGGATCGTGGCGCCGCCAGTAGCCGGCTACATCTTGCAAGAGATCGGGTTTCCTGCGACGGGCTTCGTCGCCTCTGCCTTTGTGGCCCTCGCTGTTCTAGCTGCAAGAAAGACTCTAAAGGATACGGGAGAGATTTCCGCGAAGACGAAGTAGAGAAAAGACGATCATAATGTGCATAAGTACTCCAGTAAAGTCGCCATGAATCAAATATTGTGGTCCGAAAGCGAAAACTGGCGCTCAAAACCTAATTGTTCCGAGAACTAGCTTCTCTCGTGAAGCACGCGCCTCACAGTATAATAGTTGTGTAGTTGCTTGGTGTGATCATAATTAGGAAATCGATAGTCTGGACAAAAAAGCCATGTATCCACAAGCAAGCGAGGCTCATTCGAAACGAGGAGAAGAGGAGGAAAAATCCTTCGTGCTAGCGTGTGTTCAGCTAAATAAACCTGAGAGACCGATTGATTGTGACACGCCTGACATTTTTGTTGACAGATGCATGCTACTTATTTCACTTGTGCCGCTGAAACTGAAGGGCCAGAGAGAAATATGAAGTATCATTGTCCTCCTGTCTGTATTACTGACAGTGACCGATGTGTCGGTTTTCTTCCCTCAAAAAACAGGTACCGCAGTGTAGCGTCTGCAATGTTGATGACTAGAAGGCGAAAATTCCCCCCGCCCGCTGCCCTTTATTGCTTCATTGGTTTGCTTTCTTAGTCGTAGCATGTTGCAGCCTTGTATCGCGGTTTCTGAAACGACAAAAAAGGACTTCCGTTATAGTATTATTTGAACAGCTACAGCCATTGGATTCCCCCCTATGCAAGTGTTGCAATGTCATACGTCATAGATTATGCTGCTCATTTGTTGCAATTTTCTGAAGACGTAATTAGACAAAATCGTTGGAGGGTAGATACCAAGAGCTTTATCTTTATGCCACGATGACTGTACAACTGAAGCGTTGCACGTGAGGCTAGGAAGGAAAGTGCAGCTGACATGGTTGAAAAGCGCAACCTGACATTCACGTCTCAGCGAGCTCCGATTCCAGCAGACAATGTCCAGGATGTTGTGCGTCAACGTGAAGCCACTACTCCGCAGCTGCATCATGACCCTGCCTCATCGCCAACTTCTCAACGCTGCATAGTTCTGGAAAATAGAACCAGCGATGTATCGAGAAATTCTATCTGCCTTCAGCAGCACTCAGCCCTTCGAAACTTCTGGGATGCGGCGACCACATCCGTTCGCAAGATCTTGGAAAATTCTACTTCTGCTAAAAGTAATGGTCGTAAATGCTACCTGACGACACCACTGTTGAAAAAAACGCAGAAATCCCCCACAGCGGAAGCTACTAGTCCCACCAGTACCTCGATAGAGTGCAGCACAAGCAGCAGAGTATCTCTTCGTCGACGTGGTTTTAGTCCACCTGCTAGTCATCGTGAGATAGTCGACCCGATAACGCGAACTTCCCACGGCAAAACATTTTGCGGAAGTACCAGTGTGAAGAAGCTTCGGTCATCAAGACAGAACTCAATTCGCACACACAACTGCCGCAAAATGATGCGAAAATGCGAGTTACGCCTAGGCGGCATGACCTGCAGTGCCTGCAGCAGTGCCATCGAGAACATGCTTCGGAAAACGAAAGGTGTTGAGCAAGCGCACGTCCTTCTCCTACTCAATAAAGCAGTAGTCAGCTACGATCCGACGTTCGTGAAGGCCAATGACCTAGCTGAGAATGTCGAAGATATCGGTTTCGAAGGCGAGGTCACCAAAGATGTTGCGATTGCAGGTGGTGCAGCTCCCTCAACGAGCAACGCTCCTGGTGCGACAGCATCAAGTCGTACTAGTGCCAGTGCTATAGTAGAAGTACAAGAACCTCAACATGAGAATTCTAGTTCATCTTCGTCAACCTCTGCTACAACTGCTGCGATCCCCGCTGGACGCCACTTTACTGCTACGAGCAAAGATCTCCTTGTTGTAGATGGAGCTGGCGAATCACTGTCTACAAGTAAGAACAAGATAGAAAAAGACTCGAGTCCTATTCGGCGCAAATCGGTAACATGGGCGGACGAGGAAGCACCGATCAAGGATGCACCGGGAAGCGGCGTGGACGTAGAGGCGTTCCCTGATGGTGATGACGATATCGATGATAATGAGGTGTGCGAGCTGCATTTGTGGGGCTGGCCTGCCGAGGCGACCCTTGATGCTATATCAGCCGTAGGCGGTAAATATGATGGCGTATTTCCAGCGGACGCTATCATGTCGATCCGCGAGATCAAACCCCGTCGAAAAACAGGCGCGCTTTCGTCTTTTTCTTCTGGTATTCGGAGACGAAGTTCACCGGGAAGAAGCAGCGATGGTCGACGTTACATCAGCCGGGTGATGCGAAGTCTTGTTGACCGAGTATGCACGGTAAATGACCTGCCGGGAGAGAGCGCTGTAGAACTAGCACGTAGAAGACCACTACCGTCAAAGAAAGGAGGTAGATTGCGCGTGCGAAGCCTCTCGTCGGGATCTGAGCACGAGGAGCAGCCGGAACAACCAGCAGAACAGACTTCAGACATTGACAATAACTTCTGGAATGACGACGATCTTGATGGCAGCACTTTTTCATCATCAGACGACAATGGCGCAGAAGAACGACACGATAATGGGACTGGTGCTTTTGGAGGAGGAGCGCCATTATCGAGTTCCTCTTCAGCATTGCCACCAAATGCAACTCCCTCTACTGTCGCAGGGTCCCCATCCTCAACACGGCCCGTGGCGGAATCCCCAGACCCCGATCGGCTTGTTTGCATTCGTTATTTCCCGCACCTCCTTGGCGGTCGTGACCTCTTGCATCGTGCACGACGCGAGATTTGCAGTGCTATCGTGCATAACCAAGCCCGTTTAGAGCGGTTTCGTGCTGAAAACAAGCCTGAAGATCTGGAGGCAGAAGAACTGAAGAAAAACTGTCTCCGGAGTCTACCCTTTGCTCTGGCCATGCTCGGAATGGTTTTTGTTCTTCCGCACGAATTTTCGCACACTAGGTTGTATTACGTGCTCAACAACACACAGATCATTCCTGGCTTGCACCTCCGGACCTTCATCTTCATCCTGCTAGCGACTCCAGTCCAGTTTGTCTTCGGAGCGCGGTTTCATCGCGGCGCGCGAAAGGCCTGGCGCAATCGCACGCCAAATATGGATGTCTTGGTAAGTTTGGCAGCCACGATTTCTTACGCGTACTCGATGCTGGTCCTCGCGATTGCGATCATCGCGGCATCCTTTTTCCAGCTTGAGTGCAGTCAGCCACCGCCGCATTTCTTCGAGGCACCAACCACACTCATAACGGTGCTTTTGGGAGGAAAATATCTCGAGGTCAGAAGCAAACAACGAACGGTATTTTTCGATCACGTGAATAAAAGTTAAATTTCGAAGAACTACTCGTCCACTAGGCTACTACTTACGACTACGTACTAGCAGCTGGAGCTGCCTAATTTTCTGTCAACATATTCTCCACTCAGGTCGGCGTTCTCGAGCGGCTCCTGCAACAAAAAAGCTCCAAAGATGCGCGCAATACCGCTCGTATGCTGATGAGTGGAACAACAGGAAGGACGAAGTCCTTGGCTCTGGAATTGATACAATATGGGGATCGCATCTTGCTACGACCCGGTGACCGGATTCCAGTGGACGGCGTAATCACCTCAGGAGCGTCTCGAAGTGGTTTCGCGAGCAACAACACCGCCGCCTCTATTAGCACTGTTTCGTCTTCTTCCAATGGCTCTCATTCTAGACGAAGCAGCTCTTCGACGACACGGGTGACTGTCGATGAGGCGTTGTTGACTGGTGAGAGTCGCGGCGTAGTCAGGGAGGAGGGACAGAGTCTTTATGCAGGCTCGTTTCTGCTGAAAGGGTCGTGTTATCTCGAGCCGACGCGCATCGGGAGCAAAACGGTGCTAGCGGAAATCGCAACCATGGTTCGCGAGGCGCAGTCCACGAAGCCTGAAATCGAACGCATGGCGGACAAAATTGCCCGCAAGTTCGTGCCTGCCGTGATGCTACTCAGTCTGATAACCACCATTACGTGGCTAGTCGTGGTTTTTGCGTCCCCAGACGTGATGTCACCGGAAGCTGCAGGTATGCAGGGCGAAATGCTTGCCTCGAATGCAGATGCGCACGTTGCTTCACCTGAGCCTACCACCAGCGCGGCTCATAGTGGTCATAGTAGCAGTAGTTCGGGAACATCATCAGGAACATTATCAGCAGCGACATCTTCAACGCATACTGCCTCTTCCACAACCGGAGACGGACACCCGCACACGATGGCAGACGAAGTTGGCATGAACGGTTTCTTCCTTTACGCGTTTGATACTCTCTTCGCCTTGAAGTTCGGACTCGCCGTTCTGCTTGTGGCGTGCCCGTGTGCGCTAGGCTTGGCGACCCCGACTGCCATAATGGTCGCGACTGGTGTTGCCGCAGAACGTGGGATGTTTCTCAAAGCCGCCCAGCCTCTAGAGACCGGCGCACGGACGGGGCTTCGCATCGTCTTAGATAAGACCGGGACAATAACCGAGGGCAAATGCCGAGTGGTATCACATGGTCTGCTGGCGTACGAATTCGGGGCTTCAACTCCACGTGGAGGAGCGCAAGAAACTTTGCCCCAAACAGAGGTACCAGCCCCACAACAATTACAAGCAACAGACGACTTGTCAGGCTCAGGCTCTCAACCAACAACTCCCAATGACGAGAAGGCAGGAGGTGTCAGCGCTGCGTCGTCAGGCGCGTCCACATCAAGGGGCATTGTGGTGCGAACAGGCGTCGCGTCTTATTCACCAGATGTTGCAACGACTACGGAGGCTTCTACATCTAAGGAAAAACTCAAGCTAGCCGGTGAAGCCACCGTGGTTGGTCGCCCGGTGGACACTGCTGGTGAGGTCGCCATAAGAGAGGAAGCCGACTGCTACCGCGATGTCTGGCATGCTGTCTGTGCGCTCGAGCAGAAATCGGAGCATCCGCTCGCTGTTGCTCTCTTGGCACACGCCAAACGAGAGTTACAAAGCGTGCTCGACGGTCGGGGCGAGGAAGACACTTACACCACCGCTTGCGCCTCGTTCTTGTCGGGTGGCGAAATCATCAGAAATTTCGAGAATATAGCAGGGCGCGGAATTCGAGGCCAAGTCTTCTTTCCGTGGCCAGAAATTGGTGCCGGAATCACGCCCGGAGGCGGTGTTTGGCGCGATGTCAAGATCGGGAGCGCTAAATTCATCAAGGAAAAACAACATCACAATGAAAACACTGAAGATGGCGCCATTGATCCTTCTGCGTCTTCGTCCAGCTCAGCAGCAGGTGCACTTATGCAGCTCCTTCCGCTTCCTTCTACAGATCAATCAGGCGTAGTTACCCGAACATCGACCGCGTCTACAACGAACGAGATGGAGATCTACCTCGAGGTGGAAAATTCCTCCACGACCACGGTTTATGTTGCGATTGACGAGGAACCGGCAGGGTGGGTCGCTGTGGCAGATCGTGTGCGCCACGGCGTGGCTGCAACGATACGACAACTGCGTGCGGAGTTCCACGCTGAAGTTTACCTGTGCACAGGTGACTCAAAGCAATGCGCCCGTAGCGTGGCGCAGGAAGTCGGGATAGCTTATCCCCAGAACGTACGTGCGGAGTGCCTCCCGCAGGATAAAGTTGCCTTCGTCAAGCAGCTGCAAGCTCTGCCGAGACCAACAAGTAGGAGGCCCGCGAGCGGGACGGCCACCACAGAAGTTTATCATAGCAATGAGGGTGGACAAAACCACGAGAGGAACAAGCAAGTAAGTCGAACAACCGGACAAATTGCCATGGGAGAAAGCCCTGGCGCGGCAAGTTCTGTAGATGATCCAAACGACGGCGAGAGTTTCTTCAATGTCATGGGCAGCGACGCGGTATCCTCATTGACTAAGATCGGAGTTGGGGGAGGAAGTAGTAAGCAAAAACGCAGTATCGTTTTCTTCGTCGGCGATGGACTAAACGACGCGGCTGCTCTGGCTACCGCCGACGCTGGACTGGCTATCGGGTGTGGAGCTAGCGTCTCTGTCCACGCGGCAGACGTTGTTCTTGTGCGCGAAGAGCTGTCAGAAACGCTCGTGCCACTGTTGCAATTAGCGAGAAAGACCATGTGGACCATCAAAAGAAACTTCTTCTGGGCATTCTGCTTCAATTTCCTCATGTTGCCCTTGGCTGCTGGGGTATTCTACACCTGCTGCGGCCTTTCCGTTCCGCCACTGGTGGCTGGCACTGCGATGGCCATGAGCAGCAGCTTAGTGCTCCTTTCCTCCCTACAATTGCGATTTGTCAAGCTCCAGTCGTATCCATCCCCAGTGGACGGAAGGTCACTCGGACTAGGAGGTGCAAAAGAATAACAACGAGTCGTACTCAATTCGCTTTTGTCTGGTCCACATCCACAAGTAAAACCACAACTGATTAGAAGCTTAGCTTACCACGTCTTACTCTTACACTAAAGTTGGAAACCTAACGATCCTTCACCTATGCAAGATTTCATGACGATCTCCTACCGTTTGCCTGCTTTTCCATACTAGCATAAGAATGAACTATTAAAGCGAATCTTATTATACATAGATACTGTAGTATCTGTAAAAGTTGTCATCTGTTGGCCAATTGGTAAAAGAAATAATAGAAAGACTCATGCTATTGCTCAAGCGATGCATACCCTTCTAATCGTAGGAAACCATCTTTACTTTGCCGATGCGTCCCATTCATATTTATATTGAACCTGCAGCCACTGCCACTCCACCCGTACACCCATACCTGCTCCATAGCCTCTGCCGAATTTTGCACTTTGCAACCAACTCGTTTGGGATGAATGTAAGCTTTAGTCACCTTCTGCTTCTGCTTCACCAAGAGTGCTGCTGCTGGACAAAGAACCAAACAAATGTGAAGACAGCAAAGAAACGTCAGCGACGTTGGTTTGTCAAGAAAATCTTCGCTGTGTTCATCTAGTTGCAGCAGTACGCTGTACGTCGTAAGCGTTGCAGGATGTTGAGCGAAATTCAATAGTAGGAGACGTTGTAGTACCTCAAGATTTTCATCAGGTTTTGGTTTTCTCCTTTATACAACGACAACGAGGGAAGCACTCAAGAAAGTCGAGGATCGCAAGTGATCGCGTCAGCGACGTAACATGACGAGTGACTACCACATTGCATTCCTAGGAAATGTATTCAGGTAGATGATAGTGATACAGCTCTCCCTCTCTGAATGATGAAGAAAAGTGTTCGGTCTTCGTCATCGACGATCAACATCATCAAGGTGGTTTCGAAAAAGTTATCTAGACATTTTCAGACTCTGGGGATATCCTCCATATCGTTTATGCCTACGTTGCGCGCGTTTGATGCCCTTGCCCGCGCGCGGTTATAAAGATGCCCGCGATTGCGTGCAACAAGGGCCGTGCCCGCGGGAGAACAATTGCAATCGCACATTGCGATCGTTTGCGCAGTATTTGTAGAAGAAGTGCCAGTCTGGACAGTCGCCCAGAAATCGTGTGCCCAACCTGCCTCGCGACGCGCGTTGAAGCTGCGCCCTGGTCGCCACGTAGCTAGAAGACGACAGAAGATATGTGTCAACTTCATCGTGAATATACGAGTACGCTTGCTTATTCATCTGTTTACGCACCTTGAAGTTCCCACGCACGAATCAATATGAGGGAACTAAAGGTTACTTATAGATTTGTGTCTCCAGACAGCAGCGTCAATGCCGCTTTTTTGTTTTCTTTGACGCAAATATGTCCATACATGTTGTTTGACCGGAGCCCGGTTTCTTTGAGTGTTTTTCTCCGTTTTCCTACCTTTACCTTCTAAGCCTTTTTTTTAATCCTGATTTGTTGTTGGCATGGGCTAAGCACTATATTGCTTGACTTCTTATATTTCTTCAGATGTTTGTTATAGTTGTTGTGGCGTTGTGCAGCTTCGCAAGCATTTGTATCGACTTACCTCTATGGCTTCTTTCTGAAAGAAGACGGGACCAACATTTTCGATGATACATGTGAAGCACTGAAAAAAACCGGAGCTCGTCTGCTTTGTATTTTTTTTATGTTCGAAGAAGGTCCAATTCCTTTTTCTTACTACACTGATTCGATCCGTGGTAATGTATAGTTTTAGTTGGTCCCATCTACACGACCAGTACCTGTACAACTACATCTACAACGTCTATGTCTATCTTCAATTTTCATCTACCAGAGAAATATCTTACCTAGTTCTGAAAATGGTGAAACAGTGCGACCGGTGTAAAGCCGAATTTAAGGGTTTTGGGACAACATGTCCGGAATGTCGGAGGAGTGGGCCAGCACCAAACTCAGGCAGCACACCGGCGTCATCCTCAACTGCTTGCATCGTGTGGTAATTTTTGACCCATGATACATTTTGTGGCGTCTTGACTTGCTGCTCTTGCAGTGGTTCATTTCGCGTTCAACACGCACCAGGATGTTTGAATATTATATATGAAGAACTTCCTATAGAGTAGTAAACAGTTCGTTGTAACAACATCTTCTGTTCCACCCATTCATTCTTCAGCAACAAAACGGTATATGCGATGGAAAAGCTAGTAGTGGATGGCGCCCTGTTCCACAAAGACTGCTTCCGGTGTAAAGCCTGTAACGGCAAGCTGTCAATAGGGAAATTTAGTCGCGCACCTTCCGGCGAATTTTTCTGTCCAACGCACTTCAAGGAGCTCTTTCGGCTACGAGGAAAGTACGATGAGGATCCGTCGAAGCTGAAAACAGCTCACGACAGCGTCATCAACTCAGCTGAGCAACTTCCTTTTTCTGGCGCAGACGACCAGAGGAGTAGTGATGTGCCAAGAGCCACAAGCATGGAGGGTAGTCATCAACAGCCATCACCGTGTCTGCCAGGTACGATGTCAGCGGGAGGAGACGTGATAAAAAATGAGCACGCGGCGGTTACCATGGACGTCGACACGACCGCCAGCGAAAACACTAGTAAAACAGGCAGTCCGAGAGCTGCAGGAGGTGGAGCAACTGCTGTTGCCACCTAGCATTGCGCTTTGTGGGCGAGGTGAAAAATGCAAGTTTCTTTGGTACCGCCTCGCCTTTGTGGCATACTCGTACTAAGTACCCACTTAGTTACGAAGAACAACCACGAGAATAAGAAGTCAAGTCGCTAGTCCGAGTTATGAAACCATCATGATGATGTTTTCTGAACCTGAACAAATAGAACTAGTTAATATGGCGCAAGAAGAAATACACCGACCTCCTTCCGATGCTAGTATTTGAACCGACAACATTATTGACGCCCTTATTTTTCTTTCATGTTATCCGCTATCGTTTTCGCTTTCATGGACCACCTAGATCACAAACTACAGTACCACCAGCAGCAGAATGAGTCGTAACACACTCGCACTTCTCGTACTAATTTCCTAATTAATATGAATCATGATCAAGTTCAAGGCCATCATCAAACATCCATAGCTACTTGGATTGGTGCTAATATGGACAGTGTTGTTAGCGTCGTGTCGCTGTAGTCAAAAGAGAAGGAGTTGAGACGCAATACGGATGCACAACTTGTTATCAACTAGCACCAATTGCTGGAAACGAAGTGTCATTGACATTTTTTCAGTTTCAACGCGGCATATTACACCAAGAACACTTATCACTTATGTGCTTTCTAGAGCCTCAACCCCTACGATTCATATTCATCATGCTAATTGCCTTAACAAAATCAAAAATGCTACTATCAGCCACCACGAAACTGTAGAGAAGAACATCATCTTCAGCTGGCGGTTTTTATTTGACTTCGGAGGTCGAAAATCAAAGTTTAACTATCAAGAAACATGAGGACGAACGCCGGCTGTGTCTCAATTCTATTTTGTATACGCACAAGCACCGGTACGCACGACCGGTGAATTTTAGAACGAGGTATGTTCCCATTATTTCCCGTAACAATGGTATCTGTTCTCTTACCATTGCTAGGGCTGGAGGGGGGATCTTCTATTAGGAGTCTCAAGACTACGCATTTCCAAACAACGCACACGCAAAAGATATCGCTTATTCAGTGTCCTCCCTGAAATTGGGGATAGGAAACCACGCACGAGCGCGACCCATATTCAGGGGAAGTGATATTGGAAAGATGCTGACATTGTTCGCAACCTCTTGAGCGCCGTATAGTCTCTCCGGGAGTGCTTTGTCGCTTTGCTCTTTTCAGAGAAGGAGCCAGTGCTCGGATGTGGCTAGTACTAATGAAAACGGCATCAAAGACCTGAATGTTTTTTTTGATTGTACAATCGACTACATGAGTACGCCTGTTATCGTGAGACGGTTTCAAGATGACGGTGAGAAAGACGTCAGAATTTGCCTAAAACAAGGCGAGCTATGTGTCTCTAAAAGGAATGCAGATACGTTGTTTCTCAATCACCTAGATTCTGCTACTTCCAAGAACAACATTTTGGCCCCTCAGAGCATGCAACAAGTTATGACTGTGAATGCTCTGCCTCCTTGCGGAGGGGCAGGCTCGGACCTCCTCCACACCTTTCGACCTGTGTGGCGGCAGAGCAGCGTAGCGCATTGGCGGGGCCTTTCGGGATGCTCATGGGTTCCAGCAGCTAAAAACTTGGAAACAGGGACGTCAGCCAGTAGTTCAAGCCGTTGGGTTCCAGCAGCGTCTTGTTCACAGAGTTCACGTTCTTTTTCAGCCGCAACAGCCTCACAGAAGCTGGACTATAGCCATGGGATGTGCGAGGACGCCTTGAGTGCTGGACATTTTACTTTTAGTTTGGAACCGTTGGATAGAGACAACACGTCGATTGTTTCTAGCGAGGCCATCTGGTCGGATGTCGTTGAGCGCCTAGGCGATGCTTTCGGAATTTCGTCGCCTACGGAGATTCAGCGTCTTGCCTGGTCTTCAGAAAACTTTGGACGTGATTTAATACTGAAAGCACCAACTGGGACCGGTAAAACATTGGCGTATCTGATACCAATCATTCGGAGTGTTATCCTACGAAAAGCTGAGATAGGGCAATCAAGAGAAATGGCTACCTGTGGCGGCAATCACAATCTTCGAGAGGTTGACCAGGACTTCAACATCGAGGCACTCATTCTTTGCCCGACACGTGATCTTGTATACCAGGTGCGGGACTCACTAGAGAAACTACTACTTCTCACACCCGACGTGCGCTTTACTCACTTGACTTCTGCTGGTAACAGAGCCAAGTCTTTGCAAGAGCACGAAAGTCTTCATGAACACAGTTGTCAACCGGTTCGAAGCGAGGCAAAAAACAAATATACCAAGAAAGAACACGGATATTTTGAAGAAGATGCCAGAGCTGCTGTGGCTTGTGGTGCAGAGCGCAGTTCGGTTTCAATTCCACAACATGGTTTAGGAGATCTTGCGCGGATCAAGCTTGATCGCCCGCATATCCTCGTTGCGACGCCAGGAAAAGTTGCGTGGCATTTGATGAGAAGCGAAAAGACATCGTGCGACTCATCTCGGAGGTCGTTAAACTTCCGAAATTCGTTTGGGAATTTGGAAACCCTTGTTCTCGATGAGGCAGACGCATTACTGGACATGAGCGCGTATTATCATCAAGTGTCGTACATTGTGGACACAATACGAAGTATCAAGGCCAGAGACAGGTCAAAACCTGCAGTCGCCGAATCGAATGCGATCTTTGATACTCCTGGTTTGGGCATTAGACACTTGCAAACCGTGCTGGCTTCAGCAACTTTCGCCTTTGATCGTCAGAAGGTAGCCGAGAGAAAACTACTACGAAGGAATTTTGCAGTTCTTGACACAACAGGAGTACATAAAGATAACCGATTGAAAGAGAACGCCGACGCACCATCTTGCGCACTACATCCAAGTTTCCTGGCAGGAGCTTTTTCACCACGACATGAAAAAAGCAGGGAAATCCTCAAAAAGACAGAACTGGAAGGGGGCTTTTCAGAGGCGCATGGCAAAACAAAGGATGAACAGTTTTCCCAACGTGGAAGATGCGCTATGGAAAGGATAGACGAAGCCGACGCCTCCGCCAAGGAGAACAGTGAGGACTCAGGCTCAAGCTCCTGTACCTCGCCCCAGACAACAGCAGGCACTCGTACAGAGTTTTACCATGTGTATCAGCCTGAAAACCTGATGTCTGACCTCGTCCAGATTCTCAGCAACCCGAAGCACCGACGATGCCTGGTTGTTTTTCCTACGAGGCGCATGCTTCAGTTCTTCTACGTGCTCTTAAAACACTTTCACCGATACCCTCGAGGCGCAAAATACTTTGCGCTTCACACGAACCTAGCGGAGGATAAGCGGAGGGCCGTCGTTGAGCGCTTTACGACAACACGACTCAAAAAGGACCTCAATGTAGATTTTACTGCGGAACGAAGTAAGCAAATAGACGATGACGACAGTCCAAAAGCAAATGAAAACTCTGCAGTTGTTAAGGAGCATTCTGAAAAGGGTACAAAAGAAATCCTCTTTGCGTCTGATGTCGCGGGTCGTGGATTAGATTTCTGTGAGGTGGATCTTGTGGTACAAGTCGGCATGGGTTTCTTGGGTGTAGAACAGTACACCCATCGTTGTGGGAGAACTGCACGGCATGGAAAACACGGAGAGAGCATCCTGTTGCTGAATCAGTTTGAACGGGACAGTGTTGCTTTTGGCCAACTGTTGCGTGATTCCAGGAAATCCGATGTAACTCCGGACGAACCTCAAAAAGCAAGGAAAGAAACCCGCGGCAGATCTCCTGTTCCCGAAGAATTTCAAAATACTGAAGACTTATCCCGAGTTTCAAGCGAGGCTTGGAACTCGCCACCTGTTGGACTTCGTGAGCTCCAAGTTGAGCACCATCAGCAGTCCTCATTTGGAGTTGCAAGTTTTACGGATAAGAATCATGAGTGCTGTTCTCAGCCTTGGTGGTCTTTTAACCACTTTTATGCAAGCAGCGAGCTGATGTACAAATCGATGCTGGCCTTCTTCGATCGTCAGAAAGGGGAGCTAAAACTACAGCCGATTAACATACATTACCTCGCCTATGGTATCTTAAGGAGTTGTTGCTTTTTCACAACGAGGACATCAACAAGTTGTGGCATTGACGTAAAAGAACAAACAAGGGAAGGCGAAGTCGTGGTGACACCCTCATCAATACCTGTAAAGCTGCCAGACTCTATGTTCCCACCTAAAATTTCACGTGGGTTGGCGAAGCGTCTGAATCTCGGTGGTCTTTCCGATGTCCGCATTAACACGAACACTCAGAGGATCGAGCTATTGGCTGCAATGCCTTCATTCCCTGGCTTCCAGAGTCGCCAGCTTCAGCAGTTTGTGGTGCCGAAGAAGCACTCAGGAGAAGAAGCAGACACAAAAAGCCCCTAGTAGCAATGGGTAGTGAGGTACTTCACCAAAGACGAGTTAGTACTCTTACTAGTTACTCGCGCTTTTAGAGTACCATGAACATGATTGAGTTAAAGATCACTTGCACTTCTATGTATGTCTAAGTACTATACGTATAACTCAATAAATTTGGTTTCAGCATCCGCTCACACTGTGTAGGGCCAATGCACTAACCCATCGAAGATGTATACCTGTGTATTACATTAAGTACCTTGTTGTGAAAAGCTCAGTAAGCCGAGGATGATAGACAGGCTAAGTGCCAACTTTCTGCTTTTGTCCTGCCGATGTATCAGTTCTGCCAGGAGAATCAAAAACCGTAAGCGACAGACCGCACTTGTTTCTTATTGGGCAGCACACTAGGAGCACGAAGATTTGGCGGAGAAAGCTGACTCAGAGGTGTTCGTCTTCGGCATTCGCCTTACCATGGCTGCCACTAGATCATCGGGGCTTGAACGCTGTTCTAGGATGTGCTAGCAGAAACCAGCTGCATCTGGGCTAAAGGATTATTTCGCAAAAGAAGGAGATGTTTCACTATGTTGAATTTAGTGGCAGGCATGCTAAGACGGGAGAAACAATTTGATAAAATTTGCGGAAATTCTTTTCTTGGTGGAAACGATGATGAAGATAAACGAGAGAAAATCTTCTGGGAAAGTTCCATATTAGAGTTGCTTATGGTTTCATAAAAGTAAAACTTCGAAGGACTAGAAAACTGCACGTAGTCCAATTATTTGCGCGGGAGGCACTTGCGGTTTGTGCATCATCCTTGTTTTTAATGGTAAATCTAAGTTAATTGTATTTGTAAAATGTAGACATGACCTCCACCTGAACGCTTGACCTTCTTATTCTTGTTGTGCTACAAGGACTGAGCGACGCGAACGAAGTTGTAGCCCGTATTGATATAAGATTGTAGCGCATATTTGCAAAAAAAAATACGTTATTTTTAAACAATCGCGTTTTTGACAAACCTCCACATGATGGACGATAGCAGGTCAGAAGCCAGTCGTTCTACGCATGATGCCGATTGTTGACGAGTTGGGTATTCCCGGCGTGTCACCTGTCCACCAGAGCGTTGAAATGTAGGAATTCCCGGACGCCCATAGAAGTTGCTGATTGAGTATCTCGAGCAAATGATACCCACGATACTTGCTTCGTGACAACAAAAAGCGAAAGTAGGAGCATCCTGAAATCGTCTAGTTTCTGTGAAACGTCGAAGACTTGTCCATCTTGAAGTATTACGCGGCAGAGCGGTCGGTAGCAGCGGGAACCAGAACGAAAATAACAGCGGGTAGCGACTCTCTTGCTGGCTGCGAGAATGCTGTCAGCGTCTCTCACTGGTGTTGGGGTGAACCTCAGTGGCACCATCGGACAGGAGACGCAGCCGCAGCCGCGAAGTACCGGAAACAAGCCGGGAATGAACCTGCGAATGGTTTTACGATTACGGCCACCCGAAGATCCAACGAAAATACCAGTCTTAGAAAGGACCGAGCCAAGAACGGTTTTCCTCCGAGATACACGAAACGAGCGATACGAAGACAAATCATACACGTTCGATGGCGTCTATGAAAACGAGCGTACCAGCGACGTCTTCGAGTCCGAGCTAGGATCCAGAGCAATGGCACCACTGTAGTTCCCCTTCTTCGTTTTCTCCTTTGCTTCTTTGATGATGTTAGTTCGGTGGCGGCAAGGTGCTCGATTGGGCGAATTCTCGAGCTTCGCGGGAGAAGGAACATCTGCCAGCGGCTTCGCGCTTCATTCACGGAGAGAGTGGGCCGAACAGGGTAGCGTCTGCAGGACCGCAGTGGAGAGAGGCGCCGCAACTGCGTGCGTGTTTGTTATATGCGTGCGGGACAATGTGCGAGGCCTTCGGGCTTCTGAGTCGGAGACACTCACGGCGTGGGAACGCCTGGCGGCCATGCTTGGCGCACACACCTCGCGAGTCATTTGGTGAAGACCGGCCACGGAAGTCCAACGGATGCCGTAGGGCTTTCGGCAGTGTCCTCCCTGAGCTCTGCGATAGCTCTGCGCGCGCGCTCGGATTTATCGTATTCTAGGGCGCGGGCGTGGGTGACTGCGGCCGCGCTCTTCGCCCTTTGGGAAGAGGACGGGGGGGAAGCTCTTTCTGTGGTCGCGTGGCCTGTTAGGTGGCGGAGGTGCGGCTTGTATTTGTTACCGCAAGCGGCCGGGCAAGAAGCCCCGGCCCGCAAAATATAAGGATGAGGACCGAAGCGACTCCTGAATTTGGCCCGCATGCTCACCAGTGCGGGCAGGCTTCGCAGCTACCTGACGCGGCAGAGCATTCCTACCCTTACCGGACAAGCTCCGCGGCTGATGTTGTCTTGCATTTTTCTGAGGGCAAGCATGCCTTGGCTTCTGCTGTGCTTGTCGCGGTGTGTAAGCCAACCGCTCAGTTGGAAGGAATGCCACCGCTGTTCGGGTCGAGTTTCTTTGTTCGGCTCTTCCTTTTCGTTCGGGTCTGGGTTTTCGTTCCAGGTGTTTGGGCGAGAAGTTTGCCGCCGCCCCCTTTTTTTTCATTCTTGTGCGCGCCTTGCCAGCCTCCCTTTCATTGTTGGCGGGCGTTGGTTTCATTCTTTTTTTTGGTTGTTGCTTCATATCCTATTGCCGGTCGGTCGGCTCCGCTCTGGGCCTGCTCGGCCCTCGAATGTTCGTGGATGTTGCCTTCGCTAGGGTTGCGCTGAGTGTATGCAGTGCTAGTGTTGTGGTTGTGGGTGTGCGTAGCCTTAGCTTCGGCACTTGACCAGAGGCGGGGCCCCCGGTTTTTCGTTTATCGCAAAGGAGTCGTGGCCGCCCGCCCCCGTCGTGGTGCTGTCGTGTTGTTTCCCTCATCCGCGATGCAGGCTGAGCCATGGCAAGGTGGCCGCGCGCTTACCCTGGTGTGGTAGCAAAGTAGCGTTATGACGGCTTGTTGTCTCTCTGGTTGTGGGAGTGAGTCGCAGCCATAGCTCTCTGCCGGGCTGGCTTTGCAAGTGCAAACGCTTGCCAGAAGCAAAGCACATCTTGAACTATCAGTATCACTCACACTGACTCACTCAGGTTCGATGGTCGGCATTGCACGGTCTTCGCGCATGGTGCTACCGGAAGCGGTAAGACTTACACTATGCAGGGCGACGACCTCGAGTCTAATGCAGGGTTTATTCCTCTTGCAGTGAGACACATTTTGCAGATTTGGGAAGAGTGTGACCCGTTACGCGAGGACTACAAGATAACTTTCTCCCTGTACGAACTTTACTGCGACAAAGTCCGCGACTTGCTGCAGGATCTTCCCAAAGAAGAGGCTTTTAGCAAAAAGAGCGTCGTCACAAAGCGTTGGCTCGGTGAGGGCAATCCACATCTTAGTGGCGTCAAGGGTAGCGCGGCCGGGGATGGAAAGTACTTACCTAGATTGCTTACCATTCGTGTAATGAATTATGATGTCAACCTATTGAACGATGATTAAGAGCAGATCATTGAACTGTTAGTTCAAAATGGAGGTTTTTGGATTTGGAGAGGTCTTTGCTTCACCTGCCTGTCACACGATGCTCACGTGTTGTTGCAATTTATTGCATGAAACATTGATTGTTGTATGTGACGCGTTAGTCTTTTGGGTAGAAGACAGAGATTGTAGAACACGAAGTATGTTTGAAGCAAGCCGCGCCATCATTCCTGTCATCTTCTCATTTAGATCAAGTTCAAGAACATGATATTGAGAGGTACCGCATTGACGACCTTCCGGTGCAGATGGACAAAAGCGGCGAGGAAGTAGTGGCGCAGCTGATGAGCGTCCCAATTGAGTCGGTTGAGCAATTTCGTGAGCTCTATGAGAAACGCATTCGGCACCGCAAAACTGGCGCCACCAGTCTCAATGATCGCAGTAGCCGTAGTCATTGCTGCATACAAATAGCAGTAGAGAAGATCGAGACAGATGCACCAGTCAAAACACCGGCACCGGCAAGAGCAGTAACTCTTCGCTTCAGTCCCAAATTCAAATTGACATTGGTTTCCCGTTCTTCGAGTTCGAGCTTTCTACGAATTGGCTCTACGACTTGTCTTCAGTTTTTTTATGATCTTGCTAGCCGATTCATTGAAATATTTTCAAATAGAAATAAATCAATGTATTTATTTTAGATGTTGTTACAACGAACTTGACAGCTCTCATCTATCTCTATCTGTTACACCAGGCGATGAGCTACCACACGAAGCCCGTGCAGCAGCAGATTGGGAAGCTTTTTATGGTGGATCTTGCAGGATGCGAAGATAATCGGGAGACTAACACTGCAGGACGAGGAAGCCGGATTGATGAGAGTAAGAAGATCAATTCCACGTACCTCTCGCTTGTGAAAGTTCTTAGTGCTTTGCGTTCTGGGCAACCGCTGAAACCCGTCTGTCGCGATGATAAGCTCACTCGCCTGCTGCGTGTCGCGTTGGAGAGCAGTTCCGCGAATGGCCAACCCACATTGGTTTTGATCACTGTGAACCCCATTCAGCACCAGCTTCAGGCGATACTGAACACCTTCTCGTATCTGAACATTCCCCCAGACAATCTGGCTTCCTCTTCGGCGGCTGGCGTCGGAGGCGGCGCTGGCAACACTGGCACAGGGAACCAGAAAGACTCGGGGAGGCCTATGACAGCGAGGCAGAGCCTTTCCGGTACTCTGCAAGAGCGCGCTCAGCAGCAGGCGGCGAGTGCAGCAGCAGCTGCTGAAGCTCAACAAGAGTCAAACTCTGCGGAGGAGATGAAGACTCCCCCGTCGCCCGCGCGCAAGATGAAGCGCTTTCAGAGTCCCCCAGCGGGTTCACGGACCGAACAGAACAACGGCTTGTTTGCAGGCGATGCTTCCTCGGCGTCCTCAGCGTCATCGAATTGTGGTACTGTTGCTACCACAGGGACTATTGCGAATATCAGCATGCCTGCTGGGAGTGGAGTGTCGACCGCAGGTGGAAGTAGTTCGAGTGCATCTTCCTTTGGCGGTGGAACGGGGATAGCAGCCGAGCGGAGTACGTCGAGCAGCACCGGCAACGCGCGCTTGCGGGGCGCGACTCCGACAAGAGGCGGCTCTTCAGCACTCAGGCCTCCAGGCGGTGCATACTCCAAAGCGTCGGGTGGGCCTGCAGGCTCGACCGTACGACCTGGAACACCTCGCCGCAACTTCTCGGCGCCACAGCGGGCTACCGGAGTTGGCAATAATAGCACCACCGGAGCAGGTGGGACCGCCGCAGGGGGAGGCGCTTCGTCAAATGCTGCTGGGGATGCATCCACCACAACGAACCAGAAAGGAACTTTTGTTCCACGACATTCTGGCGAGCAACGGCGTATACGGCAATCAGTCGCTGGGGATGCTACTGCTGGTAAAAATGGTATCTAAGTATGCTAGCTCTTCATAAGTTGCGGATGAGTTTTCAAAGTTTCATCGTTTTGTCGGAGCTTGTAGCCAATGCGTAGAGTAATCTTTATTCAGATGCGGGCAATAATTTCGGATTTGCTCCTCACCCTCACGAACGCGATCAATAAATTAAAATAATCAACAAGCATTACCAATCCCAATTTCGATGAGGTGGATCGAGCAGCAGCAGCAGCACAGCCCAGGGCTCCGCCTCATCGGGAGCTCCTGGTATGCTATCGCAAGTCGGGAGTGCCATCCGAGAAAGCCTTTTCGGGAGGAATAAGCTTCGAAATAGCGCAGATGGCTCAATCGCAACACATGGCGGAACGGGTAGAAGCCGCAATCAAACGCCGGAACCAGGTACGACGGATGTATCTGCAAAGAACAAGAGGCAGAGGTACTGCTTTAGATGAAACGATGTGGTCTGAAGATGTCGTAGTTGTTTTTTTAGGCACATGCTCTAGCTCTACGACGGACCAATCTTGAAGCTCGTTCTTGTCAGGGAACTCCGAATCTGCTCTAGTTGTACGTGAAGAAAAGAAGTTCATACTTTCTATCGACTTGTTACTATGCTGATACCTCGTCTTCTCCATTCTTGATACAGTGCGGCACACAACGCAACTTCTTCTACATCATATTCGAACGAAAACGACGCCGTATTTCGCGGTCTGCGCGCGCGTGAACGAGAACAGCATACTCGCATTGCGAGTCTCCAGGGCAAACTAGCTGAGAAAGAAGCAGGAAGTAACGAGCTCACATCGCGTCTCCGAAAAACAACAGCCGAACTACAAATGCGAGATGAATCTTTGATGCAGAGTCATGAGGACATGTCAAAATTGAGGCTAGACATTCACGAGCTACGACGAGAGAACAGCTTTTTATCGGAAAAAGTGCAGAATCAGGAGGCGGAAATACAGCGGTTGCGCTCAATGCTAGACCTGCATCACAGCGGAGCTGGACAAAGCTCCACCAGCGCCGGCAGTGGCACAACTGCTATGCAGCACGGTAGAAACCAAATACGTGGAGGGAATGCATCAAGTCGCGAGCTAAGCGGTTCACGAAACACACTGCCGCATTCGTCTCACAGCGGTTCCAAAGTGAATGTGCTTTTCAGTGGCGACAGCACGAGCAATAGTGGAGCACCGTCTGGCGACGAGCAGCTCAGTGTTAAAGGTGCAGCAGGTGTTTATAGTAAGCACGCTAATCCGACAGGCATCGGTCCTCAAAAGACAAGAAATTACGGTTTCGCCGCGCCACCTCGTGGAACGAGGAGTGGCCCCCCTGATGACCAAAACGGTTGCAATTCTACGTCCAATGGAGCTACAGTTATCGAAGATGACGACGATTGTTGGGACGAACGTATTGAGGACAGTCCAGAGCCTGATGACGTTGAGAATCCCGAACCGATCACCAGTGGAAACGGTCTTAGCATTATGGTCTAGCAGTGGAAGAGTCGCGCTGTCTCTCCAAAGTCTTTGGAACTGATAAAAGCATTGCGTTTAATACTTTCCAGCAGACCTACCCAGATGTACAAAAAGTGTATTCCTTTCTCTAATAATCGTGGAACAACGCGCAGCTTTGGTCTTAGGGGTGGCGTGCTCCCGTCTGGGCAGATGCCCTTAGGCAGCTACAGCAGTGGCGGAGGAGGAGATAGAAGTAGAGGAGCCTCTACATTGTTTAACAGTGGCAGTACCAGTAGTAATCCCTTTCTGAATGTGTCATCGCAGCAACAAATGGGGGGAGGGGCGCGAAGGATGTCTTCCGCTGAGCGGGCTCAGCAAGCAGTTGCGCGAAGCTGGGACAGTAGAAATCTCAGTCGGAGTGGAAGCATCGCAAGTTTGCGTGGTGGAGGTCCTAACGCAGGTAGTGGTTCTGCACTCCCCTCGCCAACCGTTAAGGCAAAGTTTATAATCCAAACTACTTGCTGTTGCTAACATGATTCGGTCGTGCGACTGCCAGTTTTTTTATTGTTCGTTTCGTACATTACAGCTCCCGCATAAAGATGACATCAAACAATGGCCGTTGTATCTATTGAAATCACAGGAAGACCATGTTCATCTCTAATGCCGACGGCGCCATACCGCCAAGCGGAACAAACCAGTTGCTCCCAGCCTCCGGGAACATCGGGTCTACCACTTCTACCTCGTCAAGCATGTCCCTCTCCTCCCCCCAGTATATGAGCAATGTTGACACTAGCCTCGGCATAGCGCCTGTGATAATGTCTTCAACTTTATTGTCGACCGAAAACATCGACATGCAGCACCAGGTTGGGGTAGGAGGAGACCATCTTCAAAAGGAACAGCAAAACTCTAACAACCTCGAACTCAATGATCAAAGCCTGAATCAAGACTTGCTTCACAACTCGCGGAACCCATTCTTGCTCTCACAAGAAAATGACGAGCTTTTTGGACCAGGCGGTCCCCATACAGACAGGCACGTCGTTACATCTGGCACCTCTGGTACAATGGGAGCGTCAATGATTAACAATCAGCATCAGCAACATGTCAATGTCAATCTCCAAGTAGGTTCTGGCTCACCAGACCAGGATGGCATGGATCTCGTCAGTGACTGGCCGTCATCAGATAAAAATAGTTCTCCGCTTGTGATCGATCCTCCTCAAGGAGCAACTGTAGGTGACAATACTACTAGCAGTAACACCGACTTGAACTTCGCGAGTGCAAATTCAAGTATGAACAAGATGAACACGACATCAACCTCGTCTCCACAATACCAACAGCATCATCATCTGGGCGGGGCTAGTGGTCGTGTCGGGAGCATTCGAGAACAATTTTCAACGAGATCGTCGAGCAACAAGACCTCTTTCAAACCTTTCGGTGGCGCAATCTCTCAACAACTACAACAACAAGAGCGGAGGCAGAGTGACTCCTTCCATGATGTCGATTCAGATGCTGAAATGGAGGAAAGCAAAAATACCCTCTCGTCCTCGGGTGGAGCAGGAGCTGCTCATCGGGGAATATCGCCGTCAGCCGGAGGAGGCGCTTTCAACAGTTCTTCTTTTATTCTGGGACATCACATAACATAGAAGACATGAAGCAAGATGTGATCTCATTTTCGGAGGTTGTCTGACGAGCAATTGCTTCACTCCGTCCCCACTGCTCACGTTTTTACTTATTTATATTTAAATTACTATCAAGGAACACCTATGAGTAAACTAGTATATATACGTCCTATTTCTCGCGCTGTGCACTAGTTTGGTGAACCGGTACCCTGGAGCGAACTAGTGGGTGCACATAGCGCGAGAGCCGAGCACTTCTCTGAGGCAAGCACAGGCCTCGGCCGCCTCTGATGAGAAGACCTCCAGGGCTGTTGGACGACACGCGGCGCCTAGAATAGACGGATCCTACTTAGCTTGGCCATTACTATAATTCTGTACTTATATACCTTTTACCTAACCTTGACTGGAGTGCGAGCCGGTAAAAAGAAAAAGTGGATAGCAGATCACATCTGCTACACCTGATATATATAGCGCTCGATACCAGAGTTTGCGCTCTGATCAGAGAAGGGGCAGCCTGTGGACTAGCGCATCTAGAAGTTATATAGATATACAAAGGGACATTGCATATTATTATGTTAGCTAATCTAAGCTTTTAGTTGGTCTTGTGGAGCTCCTTGGAGTTACTGAGGTGTGAGCTAGCACCTACGAGACCTCAGTAACATCCCTATCCAAGGCGCTCGCGAGCACCCCCCTCCTTGGCATTGTGATCCTGCCGGGGGACCTCGTAGGCTGCAACAAGACTAACTTAGGATTTAACTGGATCCATATTTCATCTTTGATGGTTTTTGACCCTTCTTTTTTCATGCATTGGCTTGGTTTTTCTTTCTCGTCTTCCTTTACTTGCTGTACCTTTGTTTTCCTGATTCCTTGTTTTTTTGTTTGCTTAAAAACGCCAAATAGAGACACAAACCTTTGGATCACACAATCACAAAAATGGTTTCCTAAAAGTGTTAAGATCAACACTTGGTTGCATGCTGTTGGTTCAAAGTAATTATAGAGGATCCATCCGCCGAAACTGCCGCAGACCTCACCTCAATTAGCTCCTCCACGTGACGCTGCTCAACCTGTACATCCACATCAAGAATAGGGTTAGTAATGAAGCACGTAATTATTATATTTATATTTATATATGTTCCAGGGCGCGGGGCGACGCCCCCCCCCCTAGCGGGGGGGGGGGGGCGGGCGCCCTGGACCCCTTTTTGAGGCGTCTGCCGGGGAGGGAAGGCCGCAAAAGGGCGCCAAGGGGCTACCCCCGGTCCCTTCCCGGCGCTTTGTGTCCCCTGGAGGCCGAAGAAGTAGGTGGAAGGCCGAGCTTTGTGCCCCCTGGAGGCCTGGGAAGGAGGTGGAAGGCCCCTCCGTTCGGCCCTGAGTCATATATAAGTTAGTAGAAATATGTATAATATTAATATATGACTATCGTCGAGCATGTCCTCAAACGAGACTCAGGGAAGTCGTAGGTCCAATCCGGATCGACTAACGCCGTCAGGACTATCGAGCACTGTGCGTAGACATAGACAGATAGCAACTTATTACGTAAGCATTCTCAGCAGCCGCCACGTCTAGTGGGCCAGCTTTAATACTTACAATCGTGAAGAGCGGCAGCTCGATCTTGGGACGGGAGGGATTGTAGGCGGCGAGACGCCATCGAGCGGACAACTAAATGGGAGCGGCCGACGCATTAGTAACCTCAAGCCGCCAGCGTCCCTCACTTCTCTCACGATGACGGAACTTAAGGCACGACTCAAAGAAAAAGGACTAAGTACTGCTGGCAGAAAAGATATTCTCGTCGAGCGGCTGCAAAGGATTAAGTATTAATAAGACATTGTAGTCTGTGTCCGAGTACTTTCATTTCATGGAAAATATCAATGGATGCATTTTTATTAATTTTCAGGAAAATTTATTCGCTGATCATGTAGCCGGGGAGCATTGGGGGTAGTGCTATTACGAGTTCTACTGTTTAATATAGCCAGTGTATCATAGTTCATGTAGGTAAGCACTGATTTTTCTAGATCCACCTAGCCGGAGGCTGATGAACTGAGTATAATCCAGGACTTCCATCAATTTCGACTTTGGTCTGCCGTCGTATAGCATCCTGCCTTGGATATTATGGACCTAGTGAGTCGATGATGATATTAAGCTTAAGTTCTGACTCTGCATATACCACAACGCAATCAAATTAATTTACTCGAGCATCAATCATTTGTATATTTTGCTGCACATGCTCAAAGAAAGAAAAAATCACATCCAGTATCTCTTCTATCAAGTAGAAACGACATGAGCATCACGAGCATGTGCGCTTGCGTCTTGCATGGCGGTCTCCTGGCGCGTGCGAGACAGTAACCTATTGATACCTGACAGTAGAAACGTCTCTGTCTTTACATGCGCTTACTCGGTGTCTTGAACCCCACCAGAAGAATCTCTGCGAGAGGGCAGTCTGTCGATGAAGCAAGTATTGCACTTGCTGTCCCGATCATGCCTAGCTAGAAGAGAGGGCCTACAGAGCTTCCGTCTTGAGGGAATTTGCAAATCTTGAATGCCAGAAAATTGAGAGTGAGTCTGTCCCTTCTTTTGGAAGCGATGGATTGAGAGAACAATTGATTACGTTGAAGTTTATGAACTTAGATTCGTGAATGATCCTCATCCTGTTCGTCGTGACATCAACATCTATTTTCATATTTTTATCTGTTCCTGAGTGTCTTTATCGAGAGTTCATTCCCTGTCTGAGAAGGTAGTGTTCTGTGCACGAGGTCCTGCTATCAGGAGCGTACCTATTCGAGCAATGATATAAGGAGCATTTTTGATGTGCCACCGCATGATTTGGTTGAGAGAGAGCCCTTCTCTGTTTTGAGAGAAAACCTTTGTCCCAACCACTCTGGTTCGTGTCTATCCAATATTTCGCCCTGCAATCATTCAACGGTATTCATACAGGATTTCTTGTTGAATGTTTCTCTTATCTGAGATGACTAACGAGTGGAAGTTCTTGTCAATTTTTTACATTGTGATGATAGATTTATTGATCATGCATACTTTTCCATATTCGAGGACGAGTACTTCCGTAGAAAAATGTGCTATCAGCCAAGCATATCAATATCTATCACTAACTCTTGTTGTAACAAGTAAAAGATACGATTACCCCGAAATAATCAATACCTCTGGAGTTTTTTCTGCGTCTTTATTTAGTTAAGGTATCTATCGTTGAACTCCCTTGTGAATCAATCAAGATGTCCTCCATTCCTGTTTCTCGAGGTCGGAACCAGGATGCACCCCCAGACCAGGAAGCTCGTGGCCAAAGGAGTTACTATCTTCCTCCCTGCGCGCGAGTTAATCAACATGAGACCCCCAGTTGGGGAAGGCTTAGGCTCGTTGTTGACATGGTGAACAAGAAAAAATGGAGGCCAGCCGAGACTTGGAGAGCCCGCGTGAACATTATTCCGGAATGGAGGGTCTACTATTTTACCTATCAGCATTTTGCAGACCTGCTGGTGGACTTGAACCGAGATCCGTTGCACACCACGGATCGCATGTTGCAAGAACTGCAGAGCGCGATCATTCTTTTCATGCAGTTCTATAACTCGCAGGAACGGTCTCTACGCGATTCATTGAAGCGTTGGAGCGAGCGACAAAGTAGAGAAACCTCCGCTGTCGCCCCACTCCCTGTGCCAGAAGATGCCGCAAAAACTGGGAAAAAGAACCGGGTAGTGGAAGCTGGAGGCTTAGGCTTAGAACAAGACACGCAAATAAAGATAATCGTCACACCTGTTGCGAACAATCCTCTCACCGAAGGAGCGACACCTTCGATGAACATTCCCATTCTGCCACTGCCAGAGACCAAGTTTATCACGCCAGAAGAGTCAGATCGCTCAGTCAGAAGACAAGTGGACAAAATCGAAAAGCTCCTAAAATTCGCGGCGCAAAATATTGAGACCGTTCGAAAAATTGCACAGGAATTCGATCTTCTGGTACAGTTGAGATTTCATTTACGACTAACCTAAAGCTGGATATCGACAATGAATAGTAATCGCAGATAAAGATTGAGATACTTCTCGTGTGACGTGATCAGGACGTCATTTCCTGTTTTGAAATTTGTGTGGTGTCACGATGTTAGTTAGTAGCCCCCTCCTCCCTTGAAGTGCTTACCCGTGTTCTCAATGTCTATGGTCCTTCTCTCGGTGATGTAGTGGAAGGAAGCGTTATTTCATGTTGTCCTCATCTATTATCTCCCAGTATCCTTTTTCCGTCTCCGTAGTGGTATGTCTGTGGTATCCCAATTTGTTTCTTTTCTGGTCTTCTGTGAAACGCACTGATGTCTTCCGAGCCCAGACTTCTGGAGCCATGGCCCCTGCCTGTCGCATGCCAGAAATCTCTTAATCTTAATCTTAATTTTGCCGGTTGAATAATCTCAAGAGATAGTGGTCATCGTGTCTTTCTTTGAATTGGCTCTAATGTTATGGCTGTATGATTTTTGGGGTTCCACGAGATGGCTCGCCACCTTGGTTAGGCAAACAGCTTAGCGACCTGTCTTTCCTCCCCTTCTGACCTTCTTGTCTCGTCAGGGATATTGAGTTAGTCAGAAGGGATCGCCATGGGCCTGACTGGGCATTTGTTGTGGGAGTTGACCTCTGTGTCGGCTGCCATTTTGTCTCTACGGTGACCACGAAGGGTCATATCAGGGGCACTCACATGACTTTCTTTGATGAAAATATAAATACCTTATCAGGTGCGCGAAAACAAGACGTTGCGCAAGGGTTTGGTGGAGGTGTTGGAAAAGAAGAAGCTGCTGCGTCAGGCGGAACAAGGAACTGCAGCTGCCCCTGCTCAAGGTGACACGGAGACTGAGGTTCCCAGCCTGGAACATGAATTGACAGAATGTTTGGGAGGTACTCGTTTAGGCCACTCCTATGTGCGGTTACACCCGCTCCTGCTGGTGCTTACCGATGCCTTGGGCGCCGGAAGGAAGGCTGACGGGCCAGAAACAGGCAAGAGTCGTTGGACGATGGTGGGGCGAGCCTATCTGGGCTCGCGCAGCTTTGGGGCTGATAAACTTGCGAAAGCCAGTGATGCTCCTGATGCTTTAGATGCCGAAGACTCGCAGACCGCTTACAAGAAGTTGAGTGCTGCTTTGCTGCAAAAACCCGGCGCCAGTCCCGAGGATGTAGAAAAGCAAGCAGCGGTAGCTGATACGTCTACGAAGGATCGGCTCGCGGGCTTGCTCACAGGAGCGGAGAGGCTTGTGAAAAGGACGAGCAGCCGTGATCCCCAGGCACCCGCTCTCGGAGACAGCCGAGTGCCTCCAACCGCGCCGCGGATGATGCTCAACCGCTCCCAGGGCGCCACGGCCGAGGGATTCAATTCTGCGGAGCAAGGCTCGGCGCCAGGCGTGATTTCTCATAGACAGCGCCATATTGTGGTGAACGCGATGCACGGTTTGTTTCCCGGTCTTCAAGGTCCGGAGGCGCAGAAACGCGTGGACCGCGAGCTTGGTATGGCACAAGTCAATATCATTCGCGCCTTGGATAAGCTGCGCCTTGTCGAACAGGCGCCGTCGTTGAGCATTGCCACCTCCGGTGACAACGTTGAGCGTGAAGTCGCGAAGCTGTCAGGACAGGAAGAGAGCATGATCATTGTCCATCCCAGGGGCTCGTTCGACGCGGACGACGTGGGCGACTCTGATGTCGACGAGAACGAGATGGAAGAACGCGTTGGCGCCCTAAAAGCCCGCGAGATATCAGAGGAAAACTGGCGAGAAACCATCTACGCCGAACTCTTTCACGGAACCATGGCCTTCGCCATCGTGATGGGAGCGATCCTGGGAGGCATGTACCAAGAGCACTTCTTTCCGCTGTTTCAGCAGAACGCACACAAGGTACCGGAATGGCAGCCCTACCTGGTCATCTGGACCACCGCAATCTGCCTCAAACTTCTGGTCGAAGGGAAAGAGAGCGATGTGGTTTTGGTTTTTGCTACCTTGTTCTTGTGTCTCACCAACGTGCTCTCGCTCCAGGAAGCCTGGGCAGGCTTTTCAAATGACGTGGTGCTGAGTGTCGCCGTACTGGGTGTCGTCGCACAAGGAGTTGAAAGAACTGGTGCAGTCGAGAAAATCTTCCTCGCGCTTCTGGGTACTACTTTTAATATTTATCTCTGTTTTTATTTAGTAGATGCTGTTCGACTCATCTCATGTAGGCTTCTCTGGTGTTCTCCTCTCCTCTCCTCTTCTAGCTCTATCTCTCTGTTCTCTCTGGCACTGATCAATCTCACGCTTATATCACGTTATTTATTAGATAATGCTCATCATGCACCAGCACACTCAGTATTAAGTAGTGAGTCGTGGTTTCATCATCAGGATCAGTGTCCCATTTGATCTTTCAGTCTTAGGTTGCGAGTTTTCTAAGTAGAGAGGTTGTAGCACTAAGTGGATGTGGAAGTTTTTCAACCCGTATTTTTAAAAACAGGCAAGCCTCGCGGATTCAAGATGGCTACGTTGCGTTTGATGGCGCCTGCAATTGTGATGAACGTGGGCATGTCGAACACGGCGAATATGTCGATTCTGATGCCGATCATTGAGAAGTGGTCGATGGACATCGGTATTTCCAAGAACATGTTCCTGATGCCTCTGAGTTTCTGTTTGTTGATTTCCGGTACCGTGGCTATCTTCGCGACGAGCTCCAACCTGATCGCGCAAGGGCAAATGGAAAAGTACGGCGAAGTTCCCTTCACGACGTTCGAGATTGCTCCCGTGAGCATTGGCGCGACCCTAGGCACATTGCTTGTTGTCATCTTTTTGATGGAGCCGCTTTTTCCCGATTTTCAGGCCGAGACGAAAACCGCACTGGAAAATGGCGAGGAAGAAAATGCCAATGAAGACGTAGAGGGGGCTCACGACGGCGCGGCGGCGGCTATGATCGCTGATGGTGATCACGCTGGACAAGGGGAGAACGGCACAACTAATGGAAACGGGTTTCATCGCTCCTCATCTCTAGAAATCCAGGAAAGCGCGGTGAAGAAGCAGAAACACAAGGACACAAAACGCTATCTAGTCTCTGTGCAATTGATGGGAGACGTCTATGCCGACCAGAAGGTCCGGGAGGTCGACTTTCTCGATCGAAATAGCCTTGGCGCGGAGCTCATTGCGGTGGAACGTTTCGGGCAATCGAAAGATCTGACCGATCCTAAGTTTGTCTTCAAAAACTACGACGTGGTTATTCTTTACACAAGCAGTTCGCAACTAGTCAAGTTGTACAAGAACCCAGGGACGAGTCTACTTACCAGAGATATTGGTACTCTATTACTATTTTGCAAGTGCAACATGATTTCAATCTCTCTATGTTTGACCTCTTGTCTAGTTAACGATAAAAACGGAGTGAAGATTGATACCATAGTACTACCCCACGCAGACGCATTGAACAAAATCGATACAAATTATTTAAACATAGATTCCATCTAACGGAAAGGTATTGCGGGCCGCGTATTTTCATGAATATATATTAATTATCTATAAGTATAACAGTAAGTTCATAAACGAAAACGAAATGTTTTCGTCTCCAGGTGATCCTCCGGTGGTGTATCGGATGAGTGACGCACAAGAAATTTGCGAGGTAGTTTTGGACAGTTCTTGTCCCTTAGTGAACCAGCGCATTTGCCCGTCTACGGAGGTTCGCAAACGTTACGGAGCTCGCGTGCTCGGTCTGCGACCCCTTGGGCTGACGCAGAGTTTGAAGGGCACCTTGAGTGTGAGTTTCGACGAGAAGAAGGTCCGAAAAACCGTGTTCGACTACACGCAGCAGGAAACTCGTGGCTTGCGCTACAAGCCAGGTGACACGTTGTTGCTGATGGCGCGTGAAGGATTTGCAGAACGCCACGAGCGAGACGGCGATTTCTTTGGCGTGCGCGTGATTGTCGACGAAGACGAGCAACAACAGAAGTTAGACGAGAAGACGGAGGCTGAGGCAGACGTCGAGGCCGCGGCCGCCCCTGAAAAACCCGCGGGGCCCTCAGTCGCCAAGCAAGTAGCGAGTATAGCCATTCTTCTCTGCATGGTCTACTGCGTCTCCACGAATACCCTGCCATTGCTCACAGCATGTATGACAGCGAGTTTCGCTCTTACATACACGGACTGCATGACAAAGGACCAAGCATTCAAAGCCATCAAAATCCGGACGGTAAATCTTGTTCTTCTAGATGACGATGGTCACACTTAAATACTCCTTTCGTTTCATTTCTTTCCCTTAATTTTTGTTTTTTAAAGTAGACCGGCCGCGGCCACCACGAAGTCTAGTTGTAGTTAGGACATGCTTCCTCCGCGCATCTGTAGCCTCGGTTCCATCTTCACAATAGATAATGACAATGTGCTTGCGTCGCAACAAGATTGATAATTCTACTTACATCTATCAACACAACACAAGATGCTTTTCATCTTCTACAACCACTACAAAACAGGTGCTAACCATTGTCGGCGCCTTTGGTCTGGGAGATGCTATCGGCAATACAAAGGTTGCGTATCTTCTTGCGACTTATGTCACAGATGCCATGGCCCCTTTCGGCACGCCAGGTCTGCTGGTGGGTATTTACGTCGTTGTTCTGCTTCTCGGCATCGTTTTCCATGCGACTGCGGTGGTCATCCTCATGTTTCCAGTCTGTCTGGAGTCTGCGAAGTCCTTAGACGTTCCAGTGCACCAGGCAGTGTGCATTCTGATGATCGGCGCAGGATGTCAGATGCTTTCGCCGGTAAGTTATCAGACGAATCTGATGGCCTTCAGTGCTGGGTCGTACTCTTTCAACGATTTTCCGAAGCTCGGCCTTCCGATCGTCATATTAATCGGGCTGATCTGCGTACCCCTCACAATGATCTGCATCGAGTAGTAGACCAAGTACTTACTAGGTACACTTCGACGTGCCTGCTGCATTTAGCATCTTAAATATTGAAAAAACTTTTACGCCTATTTTTTCCCCACCTTTTCTATGTAGTTCTGCTGCATCATCTGCCTACATCTTATAAATCAAATGTAAGAAAGAATTGATCTAGGAAGTTCAAAGTGGTAACAAGGTGCGTCCATGCGTTGTTTCGCTGCATGTTGAGAGCGATTCGCATTCGCTCTTGTGCATGTTGATACTAGCCCCCACAAGCTTCGCCCGGCTTCAAGTTTAGCACTTACTCGCCCACCGGCTACAGCTAGAGACAGCCCGCGGGCTAAGCAGTGCACTTCGATAAGTCGACTACGACGAGACTGCCGAAGCCCACCGACTTAGATAGTAGATGCGTCGACCTATTGGCAGGCTGATAAGTGGGCCGCTTTCGGTTTTTTATTGGACCGCCGGGGGGGTCGCGCAAATTCTCAACAATTTGCAAGACCTCCACGGCAGTCCAACAAAAAAAACCGGAAGAGAATCGCTGGGCGTGCATAATTACCCGCAGGCAAGGCTCCAAAGCTCGTAGCCGGCAGGCGGTGGCAGGCTGGCAAGAGGGGCGACCTTGACGGGCCAAGAAACAGCAACGCATGGATGGCCGCGCTGCCGCTGGCTGAGTCTCGTTTCTCTATGTGCAGCCGGCGGGGCTTCTTCTTTCGTCGGGTGGTGATATTCTGTCTGGGGCGCGTCTTGTTTTTCGTCGGGCCGAGGTCTTTCGCCACGCCGACGCCCTTCGCCGGCCGGGCTGGCGTGGCCTCTTTCGTCAGGCTGACTCCTCTCGTCAGGCTGACGCCTTTTGTCAGACTAACGTCTTTCCTTCGTCAGGCTGATGCCTTTCGTCAGAGCAGAGGCGCTGCGCTTCCTTTCGTGAGGCCGGCGGCTGTTGTCAGAGGGGCTGGCGCCTTTCGCCAAACGTCTCCCGCCTCACCGTCTGAGGCCATTCGTCGGGCCAATTTCTTTGCTTCGTCTGTCAGATCGATATCTGTCGCCAGGCTGAAGCGTTCGTCGGGCTCACGTCTTTCGTCGGATTTATTAACGCCTTTCGGTTTCGTCAGGCCGACGCCGTCCTCAGGCGTCTTACGTCTGGCGCCGGCCTGTCCGTCGTCTGATGACGTCATGCCTGTCCCCCGACGTTTTTCGTCCGGCGTCCTTTGTCGGACGTCTTTCGTCGGATGTCTGTCGCCAGCAGTCGATCTGTCGGCAGACGTCTGCTCTCTGACGTCTTTCGTCGAATGTCTTTCGTGAAGCGTCAAATGTCTTGCGCCTGAGGTCTTACTTTCTTCAGACGTCTCGTGTCCGACGTGTTTCGCTGGACGTCGGTCTCTAATCAGACTTCTTGCGTCGGACGTCTCTCGTCAGACGTCTTACTTTCGTCCGGCGTCTTGCGTGAGACATCTCTCTGGGGACATTTTTCGCCCAACGTCTTTCGTCAGACGTGGTCTTTCGGGTGTGTTTTGTCCGACGTCTGTCGCCGGGTGGCTTTCGTCAGCCGCTTTTCGTCGGAGTTCTTCTGCCAACTTGCGCCCCTACCCGCGTCGGGCATTTTTTTTGGCTTCTTTTCTGATAGTCTGCCGAGGGGCTGTGGCGTAAGATCCAACAGGAAAACGGTCGGCGACTATGTGGATTTGAGCTGAAGGGGAGGGGGCCCGAGGCTATGGGCAATAGCTTCGAGAAAGAGCCGAGCTGATCTCCTGCGGGGCGGGGGGTGAGTTTTGTGGCGGTGATCAGTGGGGGGGATAGATAAGAGTAATGTAGATTAGTAAGATAGATTGACTAATAGTATACTTTTTGCAATGTTTATTTTGGCACTATTCACTTATAGTATTTTTCGTTAGATATTTTCTACAAGCCTCACCTCCACCACGACATCCTCATCGGACGGAGGCAGCTCGATTCACTCTGGTGCCTCGCGAACGTCACACACCCAAATTCTCTTTTGTCAAGCTCAAGTATCTTAGACAGACCCAATCGATGCAGCTCGAGTGAGTAAGTTTCTACTTGATCAAAGGCAAAATGCTGGTTCTCTCAATAATTCTGATAGTACTAGAGATGCAGTCATTTCAGATTTAAGTCAGTTTTTGTTAAAGTTTATCGAGGAATCAGGAATTATGGGTAGTGCTACTTCTTCACATTTATCATCATGAGTTCTTTCTAGTCTTTCATAGCATGTTATCCCTTCCGCGAGATGAGTCCTGCTACTTGGAGTTGGAGCCGAACGGCCTCAGTGATACTTGAAATGAAAATTATGGTCATCGTTCATTATTGTCGACTGCATCAAAACGTACCTGAAGGATTTTTTAGTTCGAGATCAACAAATGTATGTGGGAACACAGAATAAGAATTACTGGATGGAAAACGTCAAATCACGAGAAAACGCGTAAGTTTTAAAGTAAGTTGGACAAGTTTGTCACAGTCACGCAAAAAAATATTGTTGTCTTTTTTTATAGTAGGTATTCTAACCGGTGTTAGTGTGAGTGTTGTAAAAAGTGAATGAAAAACAGGTCATATGTTGAAACAAGTATTAATACTTTGCTCTTCTACATTAATAGGTAACCCAAGCAGAAAATTGGACTTTACTTGTAATACCAAAGCAAATGTGCTTCGATATCGATACTCATGAGCATACCAATACGCTAGACACTATTATCCTGAATAGATGCATACTAGAACATGAATGTCGAACTTGAACAAGTCTATGATCGAAGTCAGACAACTTCTACAACAGATATTATGCTTATGGATGAATACAAGTACAACCCGTGAGATCTCATCATCTACACAACTGACATTACTGGAACACGTCATGCAACTCGCAAGCAATCACAACGGAGAGGGAGTAGCTTGAATCTAGCTTCTTGATGAGGTGTTGCCAGATAATGAGTGAAGAGGTTTTTCGGCACGACCACCGAGGAGACTAAGAAAAAGTATCACCGCTCTAAAGCTGTCTCTCTATTTTATATCTGGTTAGTTCTACAAATACAATTCGAGGTAACAAGCAAGAGATTTGAAGAGGACCCTAAAACATGAAAACAGATCGGTCTAATGAAAAATGCTCGAGTGAAGAAGAGACGTATGCGAGGAATCAGCGAACGCACTAGTTGTAGAAGGTGGAGGAGATAATTTTCTGAAACAAGCAGAAGGAGTCTGGGAATGAAAGCTGCAGCCTCTCTAGGCGAGATAGCGTTGCTCCATTTGTCACGAGAGCTTGGTAAGAAAAAGAACATGTGCGAAGAGGTAACTCTAGCAAGGCTCTTAATACAACCAGGTGGTGCAACGAACAAGCGCTAAGGGCAAGGGACGCCAGCCTTTAGTAGATCATGGTGCGGCTACAGTCCCAGGTGGTAAGGATGTTGGGATTAGCGCGGTGTTTGCTCTTCGGCGCATCGCTAGCGTCGAAGTCTTCGGTAGAATTTGTACCGTCTCTGAAGAAAGCAGGACCTAATAGCGGAGGAACGACCTCAGCAGTACGAGTACCACAACGCCTCGGAATCGCAGACTTTGCACGCGGCGGTGTTGAGCTGCTACCGTCTGGACGCGTCCGCAGGCTGAGCGGTCACGGACACCACGGGAAAGACAAAGACGATGACGCAGCGCAGCTCGCTATTAATGTGAACCGTCACAATAAGCGCCTCGTACGATGGGCCTCGCGTGGGGAGTGGGTCGTCGGGTTCGAGGCATGCGACTCATGCGAAGTGGTTGACAATTCTATCTACTGTTTCAACTTCCCACACGCGAAACGCCTCAAATTATTGTTTTTACGGCCCACTGTTACTTGCGTAACGTTACCCGGTCTGGTTTTGACAGATGAAGGAAATATATAAGCGGAAATAATTGCAAAGAGCCGTGAAACAATTACTAGGGTATAATCCAAGTACAAGTTGTTGTAGGTTATTGTCTATCCATCGGGAAGTAGAACAAGAAGAGGGCGCTTCCTTTTCTAACGTCCCATCCGACCTCGGTAACATTTGCGGAGCGGGTTCCGCGCTGTCATTCGATTCAGGATGACGGAGATCAGGCTAGTCTCGATATGGTCGTCACCGAGACTTTCGGAGCGCTCAACAGTGAACTGTGCCATTAAGGCTAGAAGACCGAAACGAACTCATTGTGATTACTCTCATTTTGGGTTTGCAGCTTCCTTCCCCTAGTATTGGTATTCGTAAAAAGTTTAGTTGTCCGTGATTAAGTACTCGGAAGCATGCACTTGTGCGGCTTAAGTCTAGGTAAGTACTTCATTGTCGTCGCCGGTTCTAGACATTTGTTTTTGATGTTAGTTAGGACATGTTGAGCCTGTTAAGAGGCAGACGACTTCTAATTTTTGGATCATTTTTCGATGGAGAATGTCATCACGGATGGCTTCTCGCAGACGACCAGCGCGGATGGACGCATAAAAAAAGACGATGACTTGTCTCTGATCCACACCGTCTGCTCGCCCAGGGCCGTGGAAGTTGTGCTGCCGCGGTCGGTCATAGCAATCTGTATGGAAGATGATAAATGAAAAGTAAGCACGCTTTCTGGTGACTCCTCAGTACTGGTCCGTCATCTTTTTTTTATCTTGGATGCATGGGTACTGGGACTGGCACTGCTAGTAGGTGATACCAAGAATACCGACGTGCCTGAGTGCACTTGTATGTAATTAGCGGACGTCGCTCGCACTGAATAGAAGGATCAGTCGTGTTACGTGTTAAGATCTCCATTGTGATTCTTCATACCTTCCTGTGGCGGAGCGGTGCCGATGAATGTAAACTTCGTGACATCGAAACACCCACTGTACTCGCAACTAAGCGTGCAAATTGATGAATACAGCATTCCGGGAATTACCTGTAGAACGCCAGGCTTGGACAGAATCGACGTGTCCGACTACTATTTGCCCTCTTCGTGCACCTACTCCGAGCTGATTTTTCCTACCGAGTTATGAGTTACGAGGTTGAAAAAAACATGGTCATGCATAGATAAATTTACAAGCTAGACGAGCTACCTCCTGGTGACCACGCAAATACATGACTTCGCGATGGTTCTAGCAAACGGTGTTTCATCATGTTGTTTATTTCCCTTTCATTCTTCGAGCAGTTTTTCCACACGTTGCGCAAGCGATATCAATCTATCTTGCGCATCCGCTGCGCCGCTGAAGATTTACGACGAGTCCGCATGTATTTGGTTCCCAAGGATCCGTTGGCTATCACGGAAGTGAACGATGTTACAGTTGCGGGTGGAGATGGCTTTCCGCTGGGCGACATATACCCATTTCGCTGGGATGTCTCGTCCAGTATCGCTCAGGACCCGAGTCGCGTATGGACTACGTTTGAGACGAGCAGCTACATGCTAACAGCAGCAATGGAGGTCAACGTTGGCTGTGGGTGCAACAGTGCTACGCCATTGGATCGAAAAAAGCAATACCTGAATCCAGGTTCAGGTGAGGACGAAAAGAAGCACGGCGGACACCACGGACATCGCAGGCGATTGGATGCACAGATGTTAAGTGATCATGAACATGTTGAAGTTGATGCAGACGGTGAATACGACGAAGAACCAGGACTAACTTTCGACTCTATCGCTGCTGAGCTTTCGCATTACTACTTGCGGAAATTACATGCAAAGAAAAGAAAGGAGACGACCACAACGACCACCACACCGGCCCCGGGAGGCGTGTTGAATTACCTCGTTGTGCTGGAGAAGGAGCTTGCGGACACGTATAAAGCGGCGCTTTTGTCCGACGACCGCCGTGACAAGTACACGGGTGGCCAGCTGATCGACCTGGGTTATCGCGGACTCTTCGAGTCTCAGTGCATCATGACTCCCCACTTTTCGCCCAGCGACGACGAGTACAAGTTCGAGTGTCGGAATCCTGGAAGCGCTTGGATCTACTTCTCCAGTCATCACGACGTGATGGTGAACACGCAGCTATGGCATCCGCGGACGATCGAGCGCGGTGGCTACTGGGAGTTACCGTTCGAAGTGTTTTCGCGACCGCCTAGCGTGATGCAGTTGCAGACGCTGGACCACACGCAAGGCGAAAAATGCGCCAGCCAGGGTGACTGCGGTGCGGACGCTAGCGCGGTGGTGTGCGCGCAGCCGGAAGGCCGCTGTCGGCGCGTTTTGAAGACGTTCACGTTGCGGCTAAACGGCATGGAGACGCACTACCATTTGGGCGAAGTCGTTATACAGACGCACAAAGCGAATCAGGACATGCTATGGCACTCTTCCATATCTTTGCCTCGAGTAGAAAGAATTACTCTTGAACTTTATGCGCCATGTGGTGTACATCAGCCCTCTAAGCATTGCACTGGGCAGGATCGAGATTGACGGCTGTTCGATGCTTCCCTCATTCGAGCCGTTGCAAACGCACTACGTAGGTCTGTGCGGTTCCGCCGAGCAGGCTGCAGAGGTTTCCTTCGTGGCCGGGCCGATCATACACGACGTGCTCTTCAACACACTGGTGCTCTACCGGAAAGCCGACATGGCGTCCATGCCCGTCATGGTGCCATACGGAAGTCCTGCGAGCGTTCTCGTCGAAGTGCTCACAGACGAGGACAAGACAAGAGATTTTGCCTGCGTGCGCCAGGAGGATTGCTTCTCTCCCGCAGGCCAGATTCAGCGATGTGTGGAGTCGGTTTGCCGTTCAGTAGCATTGCAGTACAGCATCGGATTGGTCGTGCGAGGTATTTACTATCTATGCTGCGAACCGGCGAAATAAATCACTACTGTAATAGTTCACTACTAAAAATTCTCATATATGTTCGTGCCCTATCTATGCTGCGATTTTTAGTCTTATGAATGATCGCTCTTATGGTACCACAAGCTGTTCTTTTCTGGTGTTCCATTCACCTGCCAGCAAGAGGAAATGGTGAGAGTTGAAGAGTCGAGTACGTTCCTTCAATTTTCTGAAACTCCCAGCCAAGCATGTGGACGGTGACGTCGCGAAACCGGTGGCGGCTCCGCGCAAGGCCCGCGTGGGTCTGTCGATCAATCTGCCGGAGACCGAGGGTATCCATCCTCTGACAGCAGAACAGATTCCTGGCGTGCGCAATACTTTCGCTGGTGGCAAAGCAGATCTAACAGCCTTGACATATAACAATTGGGGCTGTGCGGCAACTGATACTACAATGCATTCAGCGCGCGCTGAGTCGGCCAAGGACTGCGTTAAAGCCTGTACCGCGCTCACGACATGTCACTACATTGGGTGGTCGTATTTGAGCGGGTGTTGGCTCTACAGCGTGTGCACGGTCGATGCGCACGCTGGACTGCGTCGCGAGTGGGCAATCTACACCAAGCCAGGCTATAGAGAGAAAATTGTCGATCCAGAAAATGCCTACGATAACGAGACACTTCACGGCGAAATGCCAACTCACGAACAGAAGCGGTGGGAGGCAGGCAGATACGTCTATTTCGACCCGTACGAAGGTACGCCGATGATGGAAATTCCGTGCGTAGTCAACAAGACCAACAAGGCCGATGTCGAAGGAGATACTACTTCCGCGGCGCCATCGACTGCAGCTCTTGCCAACCGCATCGGGGCGGCGGCGATGTCTGCCTCCCTCGCTCGCGGCGGCGGAGGCGTAGCTGGCATGGCCTTTTCGTTGAAAGAAGGCGTCACTGAGTTCCTAAAAGATTCTAAAATTGGGGAATTTTTCGGCTTTCTCAATGGCACATCGTCCCCGACTGAACATGCTAGTACAGTTGTCAACTCTTTTCTCAGCGAGTTCAATGGTAAAGCACCTCCGCAGCCGCCTCCAGTCGTAAAGACCTCGCCCTTCGGCTTGGAGAAGCGTCCGCCACAGCCGTTTGCCGATTTTGGGCCAACACCCTTGGGCGTAGTGCAGATGATCGCTGTTAGCGGAGAGCAGCGCTGCATCGGCAAAATGATCGTGGAGGACAGGCCAGAGGGCGAGCCGCTGTACGAGATGCTTTGTGGGCCTAGTGTAGACGTTGCCACTCTGTTCCTCAGCGGTCCAGGGGTCGAACCCGGCAATGTGATCTGCGAGCACAAGTGTAAACCTGGCGATAGCATCTCCATCTCCCAAAAAATGGTTGACGCGGCGAAGAAGAACAACGTGACAGCGGTGGAGGCTTTGACCCCAGTGCAGGTGGCGCGCTTGATGAAACACCCGGAGGCCACGCTTTTGAACGCAGAGGGCGATATCGTGGAAACCGTCGGTGGCCCTACGGAAGAAGGCACGGTCAAGGATCTGAAGAACCCAATCCAGACCAGCCGTGTGAACACCAAGGCTGGACCACCATTGCTGCGATCCATGGAAATAACGGTAGATCTCGCCATGGTTCCAACGACGCGTGTCCCTAGAAGGGAAATCGAAGAGCTGGGCTTCAAATCTTCAACTTTCGAAAACTCGCCTATGTCAAATGAGAAGAAAAAGAAGCCAGGAATGAGGAGGCGTAGACTCGCTGGGGCTCCTGGACGAGAGGTCTATGCAGATGCCCCCCATGATCTTCTTTCCAATTTTTCGCCAGAGGAAATCCGAAGCGTCCTTGGGGTAGCTGCAGGGGAGTTGGATAAGAGGACAGTTTTTTCCGTGTTTGACCACGACGAGGACGCTGTTGATGACTCTTCCAGTAGACGTCGACTAGCCAGTCAAGATCCTTTCTCGATTAAGGAGGAGCAGGAGATTAGAATCAAGAATCCGTTTGTCAAACCTCGAAAAATCTGTGAGTTTAACTGCCAAGGACGCAAGCAGCGCATTACTGTCCGCGTGATTCAGCAGCAGAAGGCGGACCTGTTCAATAGAGCACTTTTGAAGAGTGGCCAGAGCGCGGGAAAGTGTTCCGACCCAAGGATTCGCAACGTGCATCACGAGGCTTACGACGCGATGAGCAACAAGATTGCCCACGGGTGTAAGAAAGTGCCGCGACAGTTCACATATGAGTCATTCGACCGAGCGATCCGGTTCATCTGCAAAGACGAAGTCGAGCGCATCAAATACTGGCCTGTGATGCTGGATCCGGCGGCGCGTGTGGCTGTTGAAGGCCGCGTGCTGGCGGATGTCGAGGTGACGAACACGAAAGTGAACGGAGGCGGCACGTTCTACCCTGCGTGGATCAGTTTCGACACGAATATCACCTCAGCGGCGGAACTGCAGGCGCTGGAAAAAGCAAAGATGAGTGCAAAAAACAAAACTGAAGAGGGTAAGGAGGAGGACGACGGCGGCGAAGGTGAGACAAGACTACGGCGACTTGCAGACTCAGCTGACAGGGACACTGCGGCGAAAAACGCACTAGCCACGAAGGGAGCTCTGCCTACAGCAACCGTGATTTCGCAGTCTGTTTTGACGTTGTGCGGGTTTGAGCAGGAAGACTATCAGATCATTTTGCAAAAGGGCACGGGTCTGCATTTAGGCGTATCTGATGTAGTGGTAGCACAGGGTCGCGGCTGCAGTATCAAGGAAATCGTGCACTTGAAGGACCTCTTGCTGCATGTGCACACGCATGTGAAGTCTTATCAGGTGGATTGTCCGGAGACGACAAAGTGGGTCTCGGTTTTGCCGCGCATGCGCGATCTCGGTCTCATCATGCGCGTGAACGGCCAGAGCTGGGTGCCTGGAGCCCCAACGAACCCGATGCGCCTGGAGCGCGGCGAGACGCGGCAGTTCAACATCGAGCTCCAAGTGCCGTTGGGTGACGACAACAAGCCGGTGGATGGCTACGACGTGAAGAACGACTGGAAAACAAAGAATGGTGCTCACATCATCGTCTACGTTTCGCGCGACTCCGCGCCGTTTCTTTCTAGTTGGGCTGTCAGCTCGGCCGCAAATGTTGTCGGCGTTACTGGACTGTCGCTCGCTGCGCTCAGCGGGTCGAATTTCCTTGGCGTGGTCAAGTTTCTCCAATTTCTGGGACTCTTGGTTGCGGTGCGCGGTCTGCCAGACGCGTTCTTGGATTTTTGTCATTCTTTCGGGAAGCTGAACCTCTACATTCCAAACTTTGGGCTTTGCGACACTCTGGCGGATTTGGTGATCCCCTTTGACCACGCGGCGAGCGCTGTGACTGCTGCGGTGGAAGCCGGTTTGCCGACACATGTGGCGCGCAAGATCACAACGTTTTCCCAAGCGGGTCCAGAGAAAGACAAGGATTTGGCCGTCTTAGCGAGAGAATATCAAGAACAATTCGTCGTGTTCCGTGAGGAGATGTATAAATTTTACAGCGAATTTTCCTCTCAGCGGATGCTCGTTCTGCAGATTATTGTACTGCCGATGATGCTGCTGACCGCAGGGATCCTTTTCTTTCTGCGGAGATTCGTGCGCTACATGGAGTGGAGCTCATCGCTGTTCGGACGAGACTTTGACCAGTCGCAGATTCGACAGTTTCGCGGTAAGTTCTTCCTTATGTTCGCTTTGGACGTTTTTCTGATCGGTTTTCTGAGAGCGGCCTCCGACGTCTACCTCGGCAAGCGACGAATCAAGGTGATGATTCCAGGGCTTCTTGCTGGAGAGCGGCATGCGGTAGCCTTCGAGCCATCCTTGGAGAGCATGCAAAACTACATCATTTTCCTCGTCGTCCTTTATCCGATAGCGTTTATCCTCTACTCTGGCAGTAACGTCTTGCAGACACGGAACTACATCGGGTTCAACAGTGCTCTGAAGCAGTTCGTAGACAAGGAGGAAGTCCAGGAAATTCGGGCGCGAGAGTCAGTCCCCGTTGTGCCCTTGTTGTGGCGGCTCCCTCTCGTCGGCCATCTCTTCCGCGTCACGCGCGAGGTGGACGGCGTAACGCCAGTTACTGATGTCCGCAACGCTTTTGGACAGCCGGTTTTCAACAAGGCTGTGAGCACTCTGCGCGTCCGCGAACTCGGCATTACGCTAGAGGGAGTAAAACTCGTCGACCCCCCCGCTGCGGATCCGGTCGCGGGAGCGCTCGGACACGAGGCACAAGACCTTGGCGGCGGAATGCAGGCGGCTGCTCAGCAAGTCGATCTGATTCAACGGCGCTGGCAGGCGGTCGTTGTTTCCGAGGTTTCGCCAATAGGCGGTCTTGAAATAGGCAAAAAAATGTTCCAGGAGGGCGAGGAGCTGATCTCGCTGAACGACATTCCTGTCAGACAGTTGAAGCTTCGCGAAATCGCAAACGTTTTGTGCGCTGGCTGCGACTCCGTCGTCACCAACGTCTCCGGCCGCACGCAGACACCGCCAATCCGCTATCGCAAGCCAAAATCCCTAATAATGTCCATGCTCGTGCCTGCGGTCAAGGTCGTACGTCTGGGCACTCGACGTTTTTGGTGGGAAATAAGGCAGATGTTCTCATTTGATGCCCTAGGTAAGTTAGCAAAGATGAAACAGCAACTAGAGCGCGCTCGCGACTCTCTGTGGGCAGAGTCGGCGTCCAGCACCGAACAAGTGCCTTTTGTCGTGACGAGCACGGAACGTTGCAATGAGCTCTTTTTGAAACACTTTTTGTCCAGAGAGCTTTCTGAGGCGTTTGAGAAGGTCGAAAAGTATCGCGAAGAAATGAAAAAGCCAGTGATTGATTTGACGGGCACAGATTTTCGGATTTTGGTCGGCGGCGGTACGTCACAGCAGACACCGGGCTTAGCTTTTGCGAATGACGGCACAGCCCCGAAGAGCACTGTGCCACTCGAGCACCTGCACACTGCTCCGCATCTCCTCACAGATAAAGGGGCAGTTCGTAGCAGTAGGGGAAACCTGTTGTTGTTCACACAGAAACTTCCCAAGATCACAAAACGGCGCTTTGTAGAGCGTCACACTGTCAACGTTGACGCATATGAGGTGGAAGTCCTGAAAACGTCAGGTCTCGACACGGCGAAGTTTCTCAACCTGGAACCGCGAGAAAAGTTGAGCTTGGATTTGAGGGCTGGCTGTACTGCTTTGACGCCCCCGACATTATCCGGGCTGTACCAGCAGCATCACATGCTGATGCCGAAGGAGACATTTGTAGATGCCGAAACTGGGGAACTGCTTTTGCCACCGGCAGAACCGATTTTGAAGAAGGAGATGCGAGCACTTATGGGGGGTACTGTCAAAGCCAGCGCGAGAGGTACTTCCGAAGGTGCCGGCGGTGGTGGCATTCTACCAGAAAGCGCGCGAAGCGGGAGCACCGACAGCGCCGACCTCGCGAATCCAATCTGGTACGAGCAGGAATTGCCGGAGGAGGTCCTCAACAAGGACAGTCGGCTAGATATAAGGTTGGACGGGGTTATCCGCGAACCCCCGCGCGAGCGCGTGGATCCGCTGACCTTAGAGTGCGTCGATGTTCCCGAAAAAGTGACAGCCAAGCACCTGCTTCACCGCGTCTACTGTGAGAAACCGAAAGGACCGGCGGTCGAATTCCAGAAAAAAATCGCTGAGCAGTTCGCCCATGACAGTATCGAAGCGGTTCGCAACATTGAAAAGGATACCACGGTTCTCCTTTCGCCCTTCGACCTGAAGGATCAAGACATGCCATTGAATCCCTTGTTGGATGGTGAGTCCACAGAAAAGAAGTTTCAGCGTAGATTGGCAGTTCTGGAGGTCCCGAAAGTCGTCTTTCATCGTCTCAAGGGTCCCCGCGTGTTCAATCACATCCGTTCCCTGGTATTGCGCGGCCACGGCCAGTGTTCGCAAGGCCGCACAAAGGTCGATCTAGTACTCAAGGCGCCGGAAGCGAGCTGCTATTTCGAACTAGAACTCGTCGCGCAACCAGCGGGATACTTCGACCGCTGGCTGTCCTACGCGCAGCACTTTCAGGACAAGATGCGCAGAGTTCTGCTCGACCGGTTTGAGCTTGGCTTCGCCCTCGCACCCGAGGAGCAAGGCGTAGAAGAGACGGGAACGAGGGTGAACCCCGAGTGGAAAGAGACGCCGATGGGCGATCTTCTGTTCATGGGCCCCGACAACCGTCGGCGTGTGGCGCGCGTGGCAATGCCTATCGTCGCAGGAACTTCGAGTATTGTCTTCACTCGCTGGGAACGCAAAGCAAAATCGCCCGGCTCAGCGATAGGATCCGCATTGGGCAGTTTGTTCTGCTCTCCAGGTCCAGGAACCGACACCCTCGTAGTGCATGGGCACATCTTGTTGCAGGACGATATGCTTAAGAAGCTGTACAATGGGAATTGTAGTAACGCTGCGCGCGAGGTGAAGGAATTCCTTGGTCGCAAAGCGAAGTTCAATCGGCGGCTTGTGTTTGAGGCCTATCGAAAGCGCTGCGCACGTTTTCAACGTGCTTTCGCAAACTACGTGCATGGAACGCCGCATCAGAGACGAAGAGATGCGGACTTCTTTGCGGATCTAGCCTACATGTTCGACCCCAGTGTCGGCGTCGCACCTCTGACCTCGGACGCGGACGATTCGGAGGGCACCTCGTCTGCTTCCTCAACAGGTCGTGGCCGCGGACCTGCCAGAAGAGCAAGGAAAAACAAGGAAGGGGCGCACCGCACAAGTGGTGACGAAAATGGAGAGGAGGGTGCTGCTGGGCCAGAGGCCGGTGGAGCAGAAGAAGCAGCGGGGGATAGCCAGGTTCTCGTTGAAGAAGAGAAGCCCCCCGCCGATACAGAAGTTAAACCAGGGGGTGACGAGGTGTTGCTGACCGCTCGGCGCGCTGAAACCGATCCAAACAAGCGCATGCTAGCCTTCGTCCGTGTGACATCAGCTGTGAGTGTCTCTGACGTCAAGGTCATTCAAGCTGGCCTTGTCTCTCTTCGTCGTGGCGAAAGTCACTTCGACCTCGAGCTAGACTGCGCCTCTAGCGACATCCTCAACTTCGCACGAGCTTCGGACAGTCTTGAGCTCTGGGCCACTGGTCCTGCTGACGCCGGCCTCGAGGCGCATGTGCGCTTCCACGAGGGTAGCATCTTTTGCGATTCGCAAGCCTACGTTCCGCCTGAAGACTTGCGTGTCACTCTGCACAGCAAGGTGTTCACTGGCGCAATGGGTCTCCAAGTACACTTGGATCGCACCGGCGTGTATCGTGACAGTGCGCTGAAGGCGAAGGCCCTCGAATACATCGCACGCGAGGAAGCGGATCTGATGGCCGGCGAGGGTGGGGCGCGACTGCCCATTCCGATGCAGGACGAATTAAGTATGTCTGCTGGAGAAGCAGATCGCGTTTACCACGCAACAAATGTCACAGGCATGGCCTTCATGGTCAAAGATATGCCGCTCGCAACTTTAGTGCCGAAAACGCTGTCGTCACGACCCTTTATCGATGGCGCCGGCGGCGGCAACGTCGTCCAGAAGAACATCGAGGAGGCAAAATCCCGATCGCGCATTCCGATCCTCCGGTTCGCAGCCCGTGGCGCGCGTGGTGATGAGATTCTCAACGCTTATGCGGACATCTACGGCAACAACAAAAAGCTATACCGTCTGTTTTTGCTCCGAAACGTTCCGGACCCAGACAATGCACCTTTTGCTGAGAAAGACACGACCTTCAGCTGTCAGATAGCAGTCAAGAATGTAGGAATTCAGGTAGAACGCGGCATGGCCGACCCCTTGCAGTTGAATCCTCTCTTTGGGGTGCAGGTATTCGGAAAGAACGTAATGCAGCACATGAAACCGGCCGAGCCCGGGCTCAACCCTGTGGTCAATGGGTGGGATTTGACGAATCCACGGTGGCGGTGGGTGTCGAACCACGGAATATTGAACTGGGATGCAACGTATTTGATGAGCGACATCGACCAAAAGGTAAACGCTCGCGACAACCCCGCGGAGCCAGATCTGACTATCATGCCACGCGACATCCTTCGTTTCCAGCTGCGGCGCAACGACGAAGCAAAAAGAGGCCGGCCAGTACGGATATCGGTGTGGATGGATGTGCAGGTTGGGGACAGGGTCGAGCGCCTGACGCTGGTCGACAAAATGTCAATTCCGCCTGGCTACAGTAACAACACCGACTGGCACGACTTCCGATTCCACGTGGGCGGAGCCGTCATTAATTTTGAGAACGACGACGGGCCTCGTGATTTGGTCATCAATAAGGCAAATGGTGTGCAGGTGCTCGGCTGTAAAGATAACCTCCTGAAGACAGCCTACCTTGTGGGAAACAAATGGGAAAAGAAGAATGACAGGCATCGCCGCGTAAAAGAAGGGGAGTTCGATTGGGGCGGAGACTACGAGATGCGCGCGTCAGAGATCGCGTCTAGAACGGAAGGCGTTGAAGGGCAGCATCAGATGTGGAACCAAAATTCACCTGTGTTAACACCGACAAGTACGACGAGCACTGTATACGATCATGACGTTGACGGTGCCGAAGACGAGCAAATGCGCAGGCAACATTACAGTGGAGAAAAGAATGAACGATTTCGGAGTGTTAGCAGCAGGATTGAGACGAGTGGTCGCACTAGGAATGCAGTAGGGGCACAACATAAGCAGTTGTGGGCTGATGCACCGACACCAAGCTGCTCATCAACGTCGCCGCACGCGCACCTCATGGACTCACTAGGCTCGAGTTTCGCTCAGAGAACAGCGCCGCTGCAAGAGAGCCTTTTGGGAGGTAGGAGCGATATCGAAATGACTGAGGTTTTGCACCCAGACTTTATTTTCAGGCAGGACACTTCCGATAGTGAGCAAGACTCGAGTTCGATGATTTCAAGTCGTGGAGGCGGAGACTCGTCAGGCGTTGCACCTTCACAAACACAAGACCATCGTTCAACTGCTAGTGTTCCTAGGAGCAGGTCTGGCTTCTATCGCGAGGGTCGCCATGAGAGGATGGGTCGGCCACCGGATGCTGATGCACCAGCAACTAGTATCACGATATCGGGTGCGGACCTAGAGGATTGCAATGGGGACTTAGCGCGGCAAATCGGCACCGATTTTCCAGAGTTCGTGAACACGGCAGGCACGTTGAAGCTTTACTTCAACGGGGACGCTAAGGATCCGTGCTGGTTCATCTCGGCCATGTCAACATCGTTTCAGACGCCTGGTCGAACCGACACGGAAGGGTCACCCGAGTTTAAGGTTTCTCCTTCTTCAGTTGAATTTGAAATCCATTTTGAATTTGAAAGTGAAACGCATCGTGCTCGTGGTCTAGGGTGATATAATGCGTGTTCAGGAGGACGAAATTTAAGCCCCAAGCGGTATCTCAAGATGGATGTCTGCAACAACAAGTTCGTCTAAGACTAGCACACAAAGTCGCGGCGGTCTTGCACCCAAATATCGCTGTCGACGACCTGCGGCGCAAAATCCGCCATCAATTGGCTGGGAGGCGGAACCTTATAGCGGAAGCTCAGGCGAAAGCCTGCCAAAAGTCACACTTCACTTGCCGTTTGAGGACGACCTTTTCGAGAACGCGAATTCTGGACGACTTCCAGGTGCAAGTGACCCTTACGGTTACGCCAGCATCTGGTGCGATACTGGATTTCAAGCAGACGATGGCGGAGTTGCACCTAAAAAAGTGTTGCAAGACATCGCAGCAATTGACGAGCGCGTGATTCTGCAACCAGGGATGAGTCCCAGCGGATATGTGTATCGCACATCTCGCGCATTCGAGAAGCATCCGTCTGCGGTAGTCGGCGAAACCACGCTGAACGTCACAGTAGCTGGTGGCTATCGTTACCGACTGCCATCGGCGATTACATTACGTCAGCTACCGACACTGCACTGGGCGATACCAGATTACGTTCTTTCAGTCCCGAAAAAGAATCTAGTCGCGCCACAATATGACGAGGACGAGCTGTATTACTTAGGCCAAACAGAAGGCCAACGCTACAATTTTATGGCAGCACGAATCTTGCTTCTGATTGCGATCTATGTCATCGTCTACATGGATTTTGTGACCGACAAAGGCCGTGCAACGATGGAGGAAGTGGAGAAGGACATTGGAGCCGGAACTTTGACACATGCGGAGCTGGAGAACCTTTCTCCGGTAGAAAGAGCGCTCATGCGTGACACGGAGGACGTTGCCTCGCATCACCGCGCTGGGTATTGGCAGATCGTCACGTTAGCCGTCGCCGCGGGCTTGACATTGCTGTTTCTGATGGTCGCAAAAGTTCGGTTGGCGTACGACGAAATGGAGGCGAAGCGCCTCCTTGAGTGGGCCGAGGAGGAGGAGCAAGATGGCGAAGAGGGTGCTTACTACAGCGGCGCAGACGCCGACGAGCTAGAGGAAGACGCAGTGAACTGGTCCGATGTAGACAGTGATCCGGACAGGTTGTTACAGCAGACACCGAGTACGGCCGAGCGAACCCGGCGAGAGCAGATGCAGCTGATGTCCGCGCGCTTGAAGCAACAGAAGATCGTGAAGGCTAGACGAGAATCCTGGCGTAAGCTTCAGTGGTACATGCGGCCGGCGAATCGATGGTGGATGGTCTATGCCATCGCCTCCGCAGGGCCGGACGCCAGTTGCTACGCAGCGCAGCTGGCCGTCGTTAGTGTGCTTCTCTTCACGCATCCGGGAGCGCCATTTGCTTCCTCGGTCTTAGACGAATTTGCGCCCTACGTGTTGATTGTTGTCTCGTCGCTGCTCGTGGTCAGCATGAGCCAGCAGGTCTTAGCTACGAGGTGGATTTCCATGCGACGTAGTGTCAAGGACGTGAGCAGCTTCCTAGCCACCCGGCGGGTACAAGGTATGACGCTTTTATTGGCGCCGGTAACCGAATTGAGGTTCCTCATTGAGAAAATCCTGTTCGATCTCTTGCCCTGGCTGTACTTCTCTTTACGCGACGAGGCGATGTACGGCTACCTGCAGCTGATGGAGGCCTACTACGTGTACGGACGAAGGATTGGCCTAGTCGGTGGCGGTCACAGTGGTCATCATCACCATGTGCACTACGCCGAGCGCCAGGGCTTCTTGAATCGCGTCATCTACAAGCCACCTCCGCCACCGCTCAAGCCCAAGAAGGAAGGCGGGAAAGACAAAAAGAAAACGGCGACAGCAACCTCGAAGAGTAAAACCGGCTCGAAAACAGGCGAACTTCCGGTAGGGCAAGCTGAGGACATGTCTCAAGTTGCGGCCTTAGGGACCGACTTCATGCCTGGTCGAGAAGGCGGTTTAGCCGGAAATGCGAACGCACTGAGTGTGAAGGCGATGCATATTCGCACGTGGGAGGCCGAGCGAGCGTCCCAGATAGGCGACAACATCTTGACCAGCGTCGGGAAGCAAACCCATCCTTGGCGAGACTCGCATGAGAAGCTGCGGCAGAGCACCATGTGTCTGCCAGATCTACGCGGAGCGCAGATGTTGGGCGACCGCGAGCGCATCAAATCTCAGATTGAGAGCATTGAGAGCATGTGCAGCGGCTGGTCCATGGGTCGCGGGACGAAGTTCGAAGTTCTGCCACCACTTTTGTCCTCCGATGCTCTAGATACGCGCGGAGCCCCAGCCATGCTTGAGTGTAGATCCGATGTGGGACCGCCAGGCTTCTTTGGCACTCTGGACAAACGGATCACGTGCTCTAAAAAGTCCAGTGAGCACCCAGATAACCGCTTCAGGAACCCGCATACCATTCGCGTGTGGGAGAACGAGCACCTGACTGGACAGAGCAACTTCTTCGTCGAGCACGATCATTGTGTAGTCGAAACCATGTCTGCCGTTTTGCCCAGACTAGGGCTGCATCTTCCCGCGAAAGTTGAGCCGTTGAAGCATGAGCGGTCTTTGCTGAAGAAGCTCCTACTAACTAGTGGAAGTAGGCACGCAAGCTCGGTAGCGCTGAAAACACAAGATGTGTTCACAAACTTCCCCTGCGTGGTGACGCGGAGCCAGCTGACGCGCCCCATTCTGGAAGAGCTCCAGCGAGAACCGAAACCACTGAACGAAGAACGGCGCGCGAAAATGACGCGCAAGCAGTTGCGTCAAGTAAGAGAGGCACGCGAAGAGTTCCGGAAGCGCTTAGACCCACGATCCGACCACGAGACACGAGAAGTGATGGCCACGATTCAGATCATGTCGTTGGAGGACGTGCCTGGCGCCCTGCCCACAGACTGTAGCGGGGACCAGATCCTAACCTTGTACCGTGAGGAAGAGGGTCAAGTGTATTTTGACCCGAGCAGTCACATGTTTGGGCGCCGCGTAGATGCCCGGATAGGCGAGAACGAGGCGGAATACCACGCGGAGCTGCTGGCAATGTGGTTCATGCAACTGTTCCAGTTTCTGCAACAAGCTGGCGCAGACTTTCATCCGCTGTCGCCACTACACGCACTTTTCAACGAACTGTTCTGGAGCTTCGACCTGCGCAACGTCCGCACGGATTCCACGCATCCAGCCCGCGAGAGCTCGGTCGGTGATGTGTCACTGTTGATGAAATTTCTGCAGGTGTCCCAGAATTCTGCGCTGGGTGGCGCCCACCTGGCTTTCCTCTTCCTTGTGCACGGCGAAGAGAAGTATCTAGAGGTTCTAGAGTCCGAGCTCGGAACTCTGAAAGAGCAGATCGTGCGGTGTCGTCGGCGCAGCAGTGCTTTGCTCCATGAGGAGCTCGAGCACAACGAGATCTTGTCATCAGGAGCGGCGGCCGGATCTGACAAGCGGACCGCGATCAAGCAGAAGTACGCGAAGCGTGAGGAAGAGCAAATCAATACGCACCACAGTTTCTGGGTCTCCGATCCCACCGATCCAGTGGGACAGATTGCCTTCACACGGGAAGCCTTGCAACGGCGCCGCGAACTTGCAGCTGCGAATAAGCGGGTCACGAACGTCGTGTTTCCGGGCTTTCTGCATCTCGTGACGGGCGGGACCTACGGCGCACCAGAAACGGTCCCCAGTGACACAGCGCACGCGCGACCGGAAGACAGCAAGGACGATTCCAAGAAAAAGCCTAAGAACGCAGAAGGTGCACACAAAGCACCACAGCCAGCACCAGCAACCGCCCGCAGTGCGACTAGTACTAGCTCTTCGGACTACTCGACCGGCACAAGTGACAGTAGCAGCGATGCTGGTGCCCCTGCTGGCAAGCCAGGTGCACCAGCGAAGTCGGGTGCCACTGCTGCGGCACCTGGCGCGGCTCCCGCTGATAAGGCTGGCGCAAAAGCAGCCGCCAAAGCGGCAAAGAAGGAGGCCAAGGAGGCTGCTGAAGCCCCGAAGTTTATCGGCGACGAGGATGTCCCCGACGTCAGCGGCCTGCGAGATAGCAAGTTCATGGCTTTGAAGCACATGCCGGACATGATTCGACTGGTTCAGCAGGCAAAGCGGACAACGGTGAAGCTACTTCACATCGTTCTGCGCGATCGCGATTTGCGTCCACCGGTAGCTTGGCGGCCGCCGACGGTCGCAGCCCATCCCGCAGAGTTCTTCAAGTTGAACAGCAACCACGAGGGGAGTGGTATTTTGGGCATGATGCAGATGCGCAATGACCGCATCATCTTCGAGCGGGTGTTGATGGGGAGAAAGTGTCGTGGAAACCGAATGTTCCTCCATTTCGATGAAATTTCCACGATGCGAACGGTGAAAGATAGTCGCTACATAGGAGAGCGCAAAATTTTAGGTCAGACTCTCTACGTGTTGATGAAAGACGGCACGATCTGCTGCTTTGCGATGTCGCGAGAAAAGATAGCCATCTATGAAACCCTAGTTCGCCAGTACGCGATGGACAGTATCCGTCGCGAAATTTTCGGCTACGATGGCAGCACTGTCCGCTCGACGCTCTTACCCGGCATGCGGCTGCGACAAGGAGTACGGGGAAAGCAGCGCTGGTTTCAGGCTATCAGCACGGACTTAGCGTCGCATCGCATGGAGAGAGGCGTGTACGATGGCGGGTGGTGGCAGCACCGCTACCACGGAGTCGGACGACTTCTTCGTTGCGAGTACTCGAAAGAGCTGAAAAACGAATCCTTCAGGACGCTGGGGGAAATACTCAAATCGATTACGGATCAGTCAAAGGTACTGCAATAGCAATTTTGATATTCTCGATGAAGATGTAAGACCTCGTGAGGTGCATGGTTTCGGTGAAACAAACGTAGTACTGTCCTACGTTCATCATGCGATTTTTTTTGCCAAATTTTCAGGCAGGCGAGACGCTTGCGTTGCATATCTACAAGCGAAACGTCCTCGCCTACGACGGAAGCTGGCGCCACGGCAAACGTCACGGCAAGGGTGCAATGGTTTTCAAGCGGTTTGGAGAGTGGTACCGGTTCTATGGGCTTTTCATCGAGAATGAGCCTGTTTTTGGTGAGGTTGACCGTCTTGATTTGGCAGAGGACTTGCTGCCGATCCGCGTGAAGCCTCCACCACCACCACCGGCCACCCCAGCAGCGGCGGCTGCAGCAGCCGCCGCAGCACCAATCTCGAGTGGCACGGGAATCAAATATTACCTTGGCTCATTGGGTCCGATGGAAGACGCTGTGAAATTCATGTCGGATTTTCACTACGTTGGCGCATTTGAACTCTACTCGGCTCTCTGCCTTTGGATGGTACAGGATGATTCTCCCGATGAAAGCCGCATATACGTCCCGTCACCGACTCTTCTTCTTGATCACTGCATGGCGAAATTTGCGGTACTAACTTTTCTACACACTCAATTTCTGGCATTTATAGGTCTCCACCTGGTCCCGGAGAAATGCTTTCCGTTGTAGCCGTACGTCAACCGGCCTACTCTTACAACGCTCCTACTTGAGTATGCGTACAACTACTAGAGAGCCAGTCTTTTTTGTAATTGTAACGACCTCTCACTCCCAGTGAGTCCCACCATACTTCTACCATCCACAGCATCTAACCACCATGACCACAGCATCTAACTCCGGACCCAGCCCTGCATGACTTGCAGGAGAGTCTAAATGAAGGACCATTGGCATTTGCGCGAGCAGCTGGCTACGACGTGGAAGATATTACGGAATTCGACCTGTGGTGCTTGCAGAAACTTGCGCCGCATCTGATGGAAATGCCCTTGATCGGTGCCTGTCGTGCAACAGACGATAAAATGGGAGCGACGTTGTTTAAATTATGGCTGAGAATAAATCAAGAAGCTCAAAACGAAAAGTACAAGGTAGAGGTATTCGGGTATGAGATCCGATTCTATCACGAGAATATAGATCACCAGAAGACGGATCACCTACTAGGGGATGAATGCGGTACGCATAGGCGCTCGTTCTAAGCATAGACGTCGGCAGCTTCGAAGTTGGGCAGAGATTGCCTTTTGTGAAGACGAATTTTTTGAACGTCACCGACCAAATGCGGCTGCATACGAAGAAGTGCTTCCACATGTGGCACCATCTAGAAGTTCCTTGCACTCGAGAAATCTACCCGTCCATCGTGGAGGTGCGCATGTGCATCGATGCAGAGTTGAATGGGACCTACCGCAGAATTTCCGATCTGGAATTCCAACATGTGGGGGATATATGCACCTACAGCGGTAGCGATCGCAAAATCGCGTACGATCCCTCGACGTACGTGTGGTCGCTTGGAAACAGAACAAGAGGAGAAGCAGCATATTTCACGATACCAGAAGGTGAAGGGTTTGGTAAGCCGCCATACGGTACAGTGGACGACGGTAGAGCGATTCAGCCACCGATTACTGACTGGAAAAGCAGAGAAGGGTATCTCAATCTCTCGTCTTACTTCGAAAGTTCTCTTTTGCATGCCTGCTACAGACACGTGATTGAAAATTTTGGATTTACCTACGCCGAAAAAGTATGTACTACATGCTGTAATTGAATGATGCTCGTAATGATAATGCTAGTAATGTTTTTCAACATGATGATTATTCATACTCATTCGTCATCCACGAGCACGACCACCTTTAGGCACGCCAAGAGTCCGCTGTTTGTGTTCCGACAAGAGTATTTGTCATATGCTCCCGCGCGTTGTGTGGAGAACTCGATCCACGGCGATGCCAGTAAGAACGCGGTGAAAGCTTTGTCGAATTTGCCTCTGTCTGGGTCCAAGCAGCTGCTGCAGCAAGCGATCATGGACTGTCGTCGGAACGGCGCCACCGTGGGCGCAATCAAAGAAGGCATTCCACGCGGTGCGCGCATGTCGCATTTTGAGAATGTCGAAGGGGAGGTTTTCGCGGAGGACTCTGAGGTTGGTCGCCAGTTCTTTATCGACCTACAGTTGAAGTACGAAGCGTTGAACGCTCGACACGAAGGCTCGCACGCGTTTTTGAGTGAGCAAGTGCGGCACGCAATGATGAAAGGCCAGGACAAGTTCAAGGAGAAAAACCCGCAATCGAAGATGCCTTACCTTTGGGGACAGCACGGCCAGGCCATGCAGATGCACAAACCGGTCGAGAGAGCGAGACTTAGTACTGTTGCACTTTTCTGCGTATAGCATTCGACAGCAAGGTGATGCTCGGCTAAACTCTCTATTAATCGATAATTGAAAGAGAAGTTCCAGTCATTATGTGATCTTGTTGAATGTATTCCTTTTAATTGCCACCTGTAGAAGGAAACCTTCTCGAACCTGATACAGATGCTCCTGTCGAAACCAATGAGTTTCTATATGTGAAAGCCGATGGATCCGGTGCGTTGCTCCAAGACACACGTGGAGACGAGGACGGTCTGAACCTCTATCACCCTGACGACGATCCTTGGCACTACGACCGGTCGCTCGCGTGCTTCCAGAATGACGCTAGTCTTCGTGGCTTCGTTCAATTTTTGAGTGGCGAGAAGCTCTCCTACGTGGAGGCCGGAGTAGCATCAGACGGACACGCAAACATGACTTTCATTTATGAGCAAGAAGCGTACACTCTTGTTTTTTGAAGGCCTGAGGGATTTTCTACAGACGGCTGATGTAGAACGACCATGCTGGAGTTTAGAATCTTCTTCTTGGATTCATGATAACTCTGTATCTGCTAGGTGATGAGAGATTATTTGTATTCCGTAATCAAATGCTTATCCCTGTCGTGGTTCTAATCTGAGCATGATGGTCGCAAAATGCACTGGGAGGGACTCACAGTGGACCGAAAGTTCCATGGTCGTGGTATGCTGAAAACCGATGGCTGGAGCTACGATGGACAGTGGGGTGCCGGAATGCGCAACGGGTTTGGTAAATACAAAACGAAACCAAGTGCCAAGGTTATGGAGTAAGGAATCGCAATCTTTCATTCTGATACTGTTTGATGGGGACGACGAGCGTCACGAATTTACTTTCTTGTTCGAACTTATATTTCTGCGCCGTCCTCGTCTTTCTTCATCTTATTGTTGTTGTTCTCCTTAACACAGAGAGATTCAGTCTTGCTTGCTTCTAACCAATCCGGTTTCGTGAGTTACGAAGGTGAGTGGCTCGACAACAAAAAGCACGGGGAGGGCGTGCTTGACTTTGACGGCGAGCGCAAGATTCAGGCGATCTGGAAGGATGACAAGGTTTTCCGCGTCATCAAGTACGAGTGCGATACTGCGGAAGACGATCTCGACTTTTCGGTCCAGAAGGATATTGATATTGCCAAAAATGATGGTTAAGGCTCTCGATAATTCATCCTCACCCTCCCTGCTTCCCTCCCTGTTTCCTTCTTGGGTTCAGAGGCTAAGTAGACCTTAAAAGATGAATTACGTTCAGAGCTAAGATGGAGAATTCAAGATTTTTATCCACCTCGATGGGGAACAGGTAGGTATGCCAGTGGACGCGGAAAAAGTAGCAGAGAACGACGAATTTCTCATGGATGGCGTGCGCTACAAGCTCGAGGGAAAAACCTACTCCTAATATGGCATCAGCTCAGGTGTGTCAGGCTCACGATTTTAGCCAGAAGTGTTGAGACTTTCACATCAAGAAAGAACTAGTGCAGATGAACGAAGGTCAATTACAATTGATATAGTGATAAATAATTAAACAGAGCTAGATGAAGTTAGAATGACTGTGTGTTAGGAATGTTGCGAGTGCTTCCTATGAAGCCATCATTTTCAAGGAGAACTTATTTTCGTTGTCCTTTACCTTTGTTCTATTTCTCTATCCTTCTAACGTTTTCAAGGAGCAATAAGACAGGGACTCTACGAGGGTGACCCGGGAACGCTTAAGACTAGCGTAGGAACCTACAAGGGAACCTTCCGAGACGGCTTGAGACATGGGACTGGCACCTTGACGATTGAGAATTTCGTGATTGCCGGCCAATCCTTCAAGAAAACGGTTGTCACGTCAGCGAATTGGAAAAACGATTTTCCAGTCGGAGACGCGGAGGTAAGAACTATAATCTTACCATATCGTCCTCGTCGTGCCTGTTTTTCTACATGTATTTCGTCAGCTCAAGCGCTTCTGCAGGAGAAACATCCATGATGTGGGTCCTCCTCGTTCGAGTTCAAGTTGTACTCAATCTGTAGTAATTTGTGGCCAAGCTCTACCTGAGATTTTTACCTCGGTATCTCAATCTCCTTTCAGGTTACCTTAGGATGTAATAACACTACGATTAGAGTGAACGTAGAACCTGATCGTACGTTCGCGCGTGTGGGTCGTGGGCTCTTTGGGTTTGGTGGTGGTGCGGGCGCGATCACCGCGGAAGGTGGGAGAAAGCCTGGTCTAGTCGCGGGTTTGTTTAAGGCCATGCTCGACAATTCGTTTCCACCTTACGTAGAATTGCTTTCATTTCACTTTGGGAGACGAAGAGGAAGAAGATCCACTTTGTTTGCTAGAATAAGACACCTTACTAGGAACAAACTTTCAAGTCGTGAGAAATGACCCTCTATCAACGAGGTGGTCTAATTCGTGCGCTAGGGGAGGGGCGAAAAACAAAAAGCCGAAAAGCGGTGACGACGAAGACGACATGAACGAAGATGACGAAAACAAGGACAAGGAGGCAGAAGAAGGCGAAGAGCCCACGCCAAGAGAGCCGGTTCGCCCTGCACATACGGGTCCAGTCAAGGCGGCTGAAGAGCTTCCGCAAGACTTCTTCACCAAACTACCGGCAACACCTCAACTAGGGTACTGCATGTGCATGTGCATTGCTCTCTGGGTTTGGATCCTATGAAGGCTTTTTCTGTCAAGAAATTGGAGGTTTTAATATCGCGTTAAGAAATTGGAAAGGTTCACGTTCATCGTGTCAAGATAGTATACTGATTCCAGTACAACATGATGATCACGTGCTCGTGGGTGTGTATGATTCAGAGTTACATATATTCATGATTAAGTAAAACTTTCACAACATTCACGACCAGGTATAAAGGTCGTGTCGAATTGAATTTCTCCGAGCACGTCCTGAAGAAGGAGTGGCCGCATGATGTGCCACGCGGACCGCCATCTGTTCTTGACAGAGTGCGCGATGGTGGGGAAAGCCTCAACGACAAGTATCCAGAGCGACCTGCTTTTCGCGACGCACCGCCACACCTGACGAAACCGAGTCAGGCTGTTTTCCACTACCTGTCAACGTCCTGATCATTAGGTAATCGTTGTAGTTGTAGGTAGATAGAGAGAACGAGAAGTCAAAGCAAGTATAAATATTGGAAAACCCACTGATGATAGATTGGTCGACCGAGTACAATATCATTAAACCAAAAAGCGGAGCGGCAGTAAAAAAAAGCATTTTCCTGTAGTAAACAAATTCAGATCGGCATAGATTGGTTCGTTGTCAGTCAGCTTTTTGATATATTCTACTTTTGGTTATGCTATTGCAATTGCTATCATTTCTCATATCTTCAGTCTGTAAGATAAATATATTTCCTTAGATTGATGATTACATTTTGCATTTTATCCGGTTGTATCTTTGATGAATTCTTTTTGTATATTTATGAAGCCCGTAGTAGCTATGTTGCAGTTATGGAGGAGGACGCGTTGTACGTCGACCGTTGGACAAATGTTAATGACGAGAAATTATTTCTCTCCCTCATCGAACTATGTCGATGTCAACAACCGCTCCTTATTGATGATGCGCCGTTTCGTTTAGCGACCTGCGTTAGAAGTGGTTGACTCATATGATCGTTGCGTCATCTTCCAGGTTAACGAATTTATATTCGTCGACGCGAATGGAATGTTCAGCTTACGCTTTGCTTTTCCAAGGCTAAATTCTTGGAAAAGTGAGTTAGGAGTCAGGTCTACGTTGATGACGACCTCATTGCGACGAAGAATATCCACAAACAGCAATCCCAATCAAGTGATTCATTGCTAAAAATTTCCTTTGCAGCACGATGAAAAGAATATTCAACAGACCTTGAAGAATTTGTTGTGATAGAGAAAGAAACTGATTCAACAAAGTAGCCGTTGAAGCTACAGGGCAATAAGATCCATAAGAAGATGAAACAAAATGAAAATAGGAGAACAATCTCCTGGAAATTGATCTGAACCTGGAGAATACCTCAAGAGTGGCTCATCCCTGAAGACGAAATTGAAAAGATCCCAATTAATTCGAAACGTGGAATCTTCAGGAAATCATCCTTCAAATCTCGAAGAATCTGATGAAGGGAAAAAGTTCCACCAAGTTCACCACGACTAGGTTACATGATCACTTGTTGTAATAGAAGAGCGTGCTTCTAGTAGGTGAAGTTGAAGTGCTGGAATTTCTATTCTCTCCAAAAACCTGAATTTTCTGAATGTGACTCCTCCTCTACAGGATGAATTATTGTGGTGTTTCTTATGATCTGTTTCTGTTTTTTCAAATTGCTTGACTATCAGAGGCATCAAAGAACCAGTGACATCACAGCGTTAGTTATTTGCATGGATTGCATACTAGAGGTGCTAGTAAATTTGTCAAGCAATACTGTGTCTCAACAGTATCCTCCTAAAAGTATTGCTACTCCCACCCGCACCCACGCAGATTGAGAATAATCTAGTCATCGTGGGAAGCTGACTGACACGACTGGTTGTAGAGTTATTTCCACTGTTGATCAGTCCGTCTCATTCCATCATCTCGTGTTGTAGTTGTTTCTGGATGAAAAAATAGGACTCGAGCTCTCGAAGATTTTCCTCCTGAAAACAAACCTTCTTCACTACTAGTAGATTCGTCGTCGATCATATTTCATATCACATATTCTTGTCTGCTATCCCTATCACCCTAAGCTACAGCTGTGACCGTCTTCTTCTATATATAACCTAAACATATTTGAACCTGCTCCACGTGTGTTGAAGAACTCGTCGTGTTGACCAAATTTTTAAGATTCAAGTGAATGTTATTCAAGTGGATGTTTCCACGCTGCTCTCCCTAACTTTCTGGTGGAGCTACCTTCGACTAGCCGACCAGTCGATACCAAAGACCACAACAAAACCTGCCCTCCATGTCAAAGTACTTCAATTTTTTGATGCTTATAATCGGTGTTGCTACTGCTCTTGGTGAACAAACTACCTGTTAGAAGTTGAAGTATTAGAAACATTATGGTTGTAGGCGCGAAAAATGATACAACAAACAACTCAATCAGTTCCAAATTGAATGCTGTTCACTCATCGTACTAGGTACGGCAGGAGTAGCCAAGAGGCTAGCGGAACGAAAATATTCGTTGGCGGTCTCGCACAAGGAACAACAGAAGCCCAGATACATGAGTAAAATTACTTACATAATGTAGATTTTTCTGCGTCTACATAAAAACTAAGTCGTTGTGAAATCTAGACCGCAGTGGCCTACGTCCAGTTTTTTTCTAATTGGATTCAATTACCAAGGGGCTCGCTTCTAAGCTGGAAATCGAATCCCTGTTCTCGTCTCACAGACATTTACCTTCTCCACTAAAAACTGAGATGTAATAAAAAGTTCTTTCCTGTCACAACCACAGGCACTTTCAGCAATTTGGAAAGATAGAAAAGTCAGAGCTCTTCATACTGCGAGGCTTCGGCTACGTTTCTTTTACGGCATCCTCAGCAGTGGACAGATGCTTGGCTCAGCAGTACGGGCAACATCAAATTAACGGAAAATGGGTTGATGTGAAAAAATCCTACCCACCTAGGGACGTCAATCTTCCTGTCAGTATTCAATTTTTATTTCCTTGTGGTCCTCTTTGTATGTTGCTTGAGCTTGACTTTCTTGATTAACCTTCTTGTATGTTTCCGCAAACTACAAATTCAAATGTCTCAAATAGGGCTTCGTTTGTTGTTTATACCGTCGTGTTCGTGTATCTCTCTCTGTTTCACTTCACTCAGAAAAAGGGAGCGGTAAGGATAGCACATCGAAATCTGGTGAAAAGGGCAGCAGAGAAGAAAGAGGACCATCAAAAGGTGACAGTAAAGCAGCTCCGACAGTTTCCGTTGCAGCAGCATCAGTAATTTCGATTTTCCTACAATTTGCTATTCTTTTGGGATCGATGAATATGATCTACTTCTAGCAGTAGACTACTATAAACTCTACTATGCTCGTTGACATTGTTTGGATGAAATGGCTACGAAAGCATCAAATGATACTGACGCCCGCATCAAATTCTATTCTATCTCACATTTATCATCTGTTCTATCTTCACATTTTTTTCCTCCGAACACAGAAAAAGCCAATGACGGTGACCGCAACGGTTCATGGACCGCGCGCTGTTGAAGATTCACGAGTAACCGAACTCTGTGCAATGGGGTTTTCGTTGCGGCAAACAAAACGAGTTCTGTACTATTCTCTCTTTAATCAACCGAATTCGTTACATGATTTATCTAGAAACTGTAATTATAGGCGATTTAGTATTCATGATACGCAACCCTGTAACTGTTGCCTATGTAGGCTCTTGTCTGAAACCTCATGTCAATGATACCGTACCTACTAGCTATTGGTTGAATGATGCATCTCGAATAATTGTTGATCATTGTTATATGTAGCCTTAGCCTGGAATCCGAACCACAAATATTCACAGAGGTACATGCGGATGGGATATGAATAAAGCACTCGATCAGCTGCTGCAGGAAGGCGTCGATCCAGATGAAAAACCTGAAGAGACGCGGCAACCTAGCAAGTAAAGATTAGATTTTTATGCAACTTAGTTTTCTTTTATTTCCATCACATATATAAATGACGAGTAGCTCCTGTTCCTGTTGCTCATCTTGGCAATCCCTTTGAAGGAATCGAATGGCCTGCAAGCACTGCGAAAGATTTATCGACAAGAATTGATGAATTTCCATCCACTCTACTTATACCTACCTAATACTTATATTTGTGTTTATTTATTCCATCAGGGGGAAAGCTGGAGCAGAAACGCTATCAACCGCAAGCGACAGTATCGAAGAACGCGATGACATGAGCAACGACGGTAGAAACGGAGGAAAAGGTGCTTAGTCATCTTCTTTGTTATCTCATACTACATAGCTAGGTAAAGATATGTTGATTAAGATGATATGGGCATGGAATGCGCCAACGCAAAATGCGATCATTGTAGGTTTTACTCCTCCGTCAAGACGATGCGAGCTTGAGTTAGTTTTTCTCATAGATTTTTATTGATGATTATTTTTGACCTTCTCGTATTTCTTTTTCCAGGTGGTAAAAAGGGTGCTAAAAGCAGTCCAGGTAAGAAGGATCAAGGTTCATCGAGTACTTCAGCAACCGGCGCGAGTTCAACTGCAGAAGCTTCTGAAACGAGTGCGCAGGAGATGACTTCCGCAGAAATAATTACGACTAATGTTAATGTCATGGGTAACGGGTCCTGGTCTGGTGCAAAAAACAAACAATCATCTGCGCCACGAGTGGACTCAGAGTTGTCTCAACACGTGGATAACTCAGCAGCTAAGACTGCCTCAGCAACAGCGAACAGTGCCGCTGCAGCGGGTGCAACTGCGGGCGCTGGAGTTGTAAACAGCGCGACCGCTGGTGCCACGAATGGAGCTGTTAATATGAACCTTACTGCAGCAGCTGTGGTTTCATCGACGACCGCAACCTCAACGACACCCAGCAGCGCAGTGAGCAACCAGCATTCCAAAGCGAGTGTTCCAGGCGAGCAACCAGGAGCCCATCAGGGCGGACATCACCTGGGAGGCACGAGCCCGAGCAAAATGGGAGCTATGCATCAGATGGCAGGCGCCGGCAACGCCGCGGCGCAGCAACAGATTTCCAATAACATGCAACATCAGCAGCAACACGTTGCAGCGCAACAGCAGCAACAGCATAGCATTGGAGCCCAAGGAGCAGCACAACAGCAGCATAACGTAGCTGGCGCACAACAAAGCGCTCAGCAGCAGATGATGCAGCAACAACACAATATGGGTGCTGGAGCAGCACAGCAGCAGATGCAGATGGGAGCACAACAACAACAGCATGCAGGTATGCACCAACAGCAAGCAGCCGGTCAGCCGACCGCAGTGCAACAAGGTCAGCAGCACGTACTGAACGCGAACAACGTCAGTATGCTGAGCAACACAACCCAACACACATACCAAAATGACACTGCGCAGAAGCAACCGGAACCTGAACCTATCGCAAATAACACCATGGTAAACTCGAATCAGAACGGTTGGGGAAACCAGCAAATGCAGATGCAAAATGGTCAAGCGCAGCAAAACCAGTATGGAAACTACTACAACCAGCAGCAAAACCAGCAGATGCAGCAACAACAGAGTAGTACTGCTTCAGTTTGTTTCTAAACCCAGAAATTCGATGATATTTCTTCAGACAAGCACTTGATCTTTGTGAAATGATGAGAAACTTTGGTTGATGAATTGATATTGAACAAAGAACAAGATCCAGCAATCTTCTATTTCTTTAGAAAATTTGAACGCCTGTACTTCTTAGCGTTCCTTTTTCCACAAACTATCTCTCAGATGCTCAGTATGGTGGAAACTATTATGGCCAGCAGTATGGTAATCAACAGCAGCAACAGCAGAACTATTACCAGCAACAGCAGCAACAGCAGCAGCAGTACAACCAGCAAGCTCAGCAGCCGCAGCAGCAACAGCAGCAGCGTGAGGAAACGGGAAAAATCCACGTACTAACCAGAACTTTCTTGTCTCGTTTCGTGTTCAGCGATTACCGATTTTTGATCATGGAATATTCAAGATTCTTTTTGATGTTATCATGGTGAAAGAAAAGCTGAGAATGCTTTCTAAACCACGAATCCTCACAAATACGTTGAAAACAACAGGTTCAACCAACGCAAGCGTACGCGCCACCGCAAGAGTATGTGAATGGAGGACAGCAGTTTCTGACGATACAGCCGGATCTCAAAATGGTACCATTAGGATCGGATTTTTCTAATGTTGATCTGTTGCTTCTGCAAGTAAATTGTTCTCGCTTTATGAGATAAATCCACCCGCATGCGAGATTCATACATTCTGGAAAAAAACAAGCATTCACTCTCTCTCTTTGTCTTTTCCTCCCTATCATGCTCTTCCTCTTCTTGCTCCTAAGTATTAAGTATATTCTACTGTAATGTGAATGTCTCTCTCGAAAAAACAAAACAGCCAATCGAGTTGCAATTGTACAATAGCAACGATTCGGGATGGTCCCACGGACGTGATGCCCAGGGAAATAGCGGTTGGTTCCCCACCAGTTGCGCTAGATTCGACATCGTCGTTGGATCGTACTTCTTCTAATTTTGATTTCCTGCTTTGGAAACACATATTCATATTTATTTGATTTAGATATTTCAGCCACGGCCTGCTGTCTGTCACCTTTTTTTTGTATTTGGCTAGAAAGAAGTGACAAAAACTTTTCAATGTGCACCACGTTTCTAAGAGGTCTCATTAATGGACTACAACGGCGCCTTTTACTTTTTAGCAATTCTTACGCAAATTCTTATGATATATCGAACACAATCCTACAAAAAATTGACCACTACCAGATACGGATTCGATACCAAGCCAGAGAGCACGCGAAATTATATCACTTTTCAACCGGGATCAAAGATCATCGTCGAGCAACGCCACGACTGCGGCTGGTGGATCGGTGCAGTGGTGCTGGACAGCCATGGTAACAGATATTTTTTAGTTAGCTTCCTATGAGAAAATTCTCCTAACAAGTTGAAGTATTGTCTGCTGAGAGACACCTCAAGGAACAGTAGCAGAATGCGAAAGCGTACCACGAATAGAAGATAGTGACAGGAGCTTATTCATTATCGCTACTTCATCAGCGTTTCCTGAGGTATCGTCTTCATAGTTGTCCCATTTCTTTTCCAGGTAATCTCGGAGGAAAGGGTTATTTTCCAGGCAACTACTGCCAGGATGCGCCTCCTGCCGCACAGTGAATTCTCGAGAAATCTTCGTGATGGATTTAGTTCTGCTTTTTCTATCGCTGCGGGAAAAACAAAGTGGAAAAAATTAAGGTGGGAGCCACAGGAAGTCATCACGAAAGAAGTAAGTAATTTGAAGTGCGTGTCTGGAGATATAGAAGCTGGCGAGACAACATCATGAGCACTCGCCAGGTGTGGTTGCGAATGTTGTTTATTCTTCGTCTACCTTTACAATTGACAGAGAATTGTAGAAGCATACTGGTATTCAATCTAAACAGAATCAGGATTATTTATCACAATTTGTAAGCATTATTGCCTCGTCGTGCCATACCAGGTACAGCACAAATCATTAAGATTTCTTCCCTCACTCGAACAATGGTGAGGCCACTTTTCTCAATTATTCTAGAGGAGCTGAATGTTGAAGAAGATGAAGGTAAAAGAAGACTGTGCAAGTAAAAGCCGCGAAACTGTTCGTTAAAAAATCTAATAACATCTATCATGCCACGACCGAGACCAATATAAATCATGTAGATCTTCTAATTTCTATTCGATCACAACCGTCAACTGGTATTTTAAGAGATTTCAATTTGTCATTTCTAAGATTTATTGTTGTCCCAAGCTCAGTTCCCTTTTTCCAGTTTATTTGATTCTGTTTCCGACTTGAAAGCCTCGTCCCAGATTTGAAGGTAAGAAAGAAGTACCTATGTACCGCACAGAACTGATTACTTAGATCAATTTTAATTACAACATGCTCATATTTATATTATCCGTGATAGATTTTTAGATTGATAAACTTGATATAGTTGACATGATCCCCCTCTAGCACCAGGAACTCAACCGGAAACAGGAGTGATGTCTTTCCAACCGCTGCAACGTTACATCAATCTATCATTAGGAAGATTGATTAACTCTGTGGTGCTAGGAAGATCAGATTCGATTTTTGCTCCTGCTCTCGAATAGAAGGTCGAAAAGCCGCGATGTAGACGTAAAAACCAGGAGGGGAAGATGAACGTTGGCTTACTTTTCTTATGCTCGTCCTTTGATCGACGTATGTACGTATCAGAATCTATCAAATTCTGCTCATCGAGATGAAGAAAGCTGTAGTGACGCAAGAGGTTTTGTTTTTGTGTTCTAGCAGCACCAATAGTATGGACGAGACGTCATATTGATATCGGCGATTGAGCAGGTTTCATGAAGATTATCACATAAAAAATATGCGGTTAGAAAGCTGGCAAGAGATCGAAGATAAACGTCACAGATTCCAGTCCATAATGAAGATATTTGAGCACGACTTCGTATGCAGATGAGCAGATGTGGCGGTGTTGTAGAAGCACAACGATTTCAATGTAGAACTAAAGCAGCTGAACAACTAACAAAAAAGAGAACTCGACTGGCTCGGCGAGAAATCATTTTTACATGATCCTAGAGAAAGCTTCACATGATCGTGGTGAAAGCTCTTGTTGAGCGAAGGCATCATGAATTTCGTTCTCCAGCATGAGTCATACTTAAGAGACAACACTACGTCGTGCCACAACCTATAGCAGTTGCAGCATCGCCATTTATCTTCATAGTATAGACAACCCTGGTAGCTAGTATGAGAAGGTTGAGGGACTAAAGATTCATCTAAAATTTTTAATCCGTCGAAAGTCGCTGGTGAAAGAAAAAAAAATTTCATCAGAGGTCGCCAGCCTTGTACGACTGCGTACCCGAAGAACGATTGAAGACTCTTACTGTTGAAATGTTACTAGCCAGCCGATCATGATTTCTTTTTACGGGGGGTGGGTGAATTAGAATTTGGATTTCTTTGTACTGATAGACAGATTGTTGAAGAAGAAAGATGTGAACACGACATGGGAAGAAAGCAAGCATGAATTGTAATTGAATACTTCTGTACGTTGTTGGCTACCATACTTGAAACTAGCGAAGGTTGCTTGACTGGGTGGATGTGGTTCGTCGTGATGGTTCATTTTCACAGCAATGCTCGCCTAGTTCTAGTTGAATGACTGGAAGTTATTATAGAGATCAACCTTTCATCTACTTCAGAAATCTTCACTGATGTTAATGTCATAACACGATTGGCCTGGCTGCATTCTGGTACGTGTGCCATCTACATCTTCTCTTTTGAGGGTCTATGATTACGAACGTACCAGTACTACCGAAAAAAGAACGAACGCCACGACTACTAGCAGAGTAATTGTTCAATGTCATAAATATTGTCATGATATTTTTCCGTATATTGTACTTTCTGTGCCGGGTCGTGCCAGCCTTGCCGCGCCATAATCTGGCCTCGTAGTCCCTGTTACACTCTAGCTTCTCTTTAGATTTCCTGTGCACACCCGTCAAATGGCTGGGTAATCTATCAGCATCGTCATCGATAACAATGTTTTAAAGGAGCTACAGTGCGCGTCTTGGAGATTAGTAGGTTTCCTATGTCGTCCATAATCAGACGTTTTTCTGAGGACCAACTACATCCTCGTCGCAAGAAGCGGGGCGGATTTATTGGGAAGGATCGATAGATGTGTCACTATCACCGCCATGATAAAACACGCAACTACTCCGAAGATGAAACTTTTCGTCGAAAATTATAACAAGCATTCACACACTCACACGACTAGCTCAAGTCATCTAGAAGAAGAAGCACTCACACAAGCACATTGGTGTCTTTGACCATGCATGGACAAGAACCGCCAATTTCATCATGGTAAGATGTCATTCGAGATTTACATTTGATCTTCATCGAAAGGAATCGTACAGGAAATTAAGAACGCAAATAACATCAACATTTATATGATCAGACGAGCGACTCTTCGTCATTGGCGCGTCCATGCTTCCGTCTTCGACGAGCATCGCGTCCGTCAGAACGACGTTGTTGACCATCAGGTTTTATACTCTGGTGCTAGAGAGCGTACACCACGTGTTCATCGATTGAATAGTGTCATTGTTCCTACTTAATACGATGAACAAAAGTACTGGTGGATTCTTCTCTTTAGCGTTCTGCGCTTCGCTACGAGAGCTGCGTTACCTGGTAATCTGACCCCTGACCGTGTTTCTTGGATGATGGTGATGGATATGCATACGCCTGCTACGGGTCCATGCACATTGATTATCGTGTGACGGTTATGCTATAGTTGCTGTGCCAACGGAGCCCCTGCTTAGAATCACGCTATCAGTAACCGCATTAAATAGACAAAAGCTAAGCGTTCCGGAAATTCTTTGTGCTTGTGAATTAAAGTTAGTCATCTACTTGTACTTCTGAAGAATGAAGAGTTGTGTTTTAATATGTTCAATATCAAAAACAAACAGGTTCTGCAAATAAAAGAATTATGCTGTAGATTTCACTTCCTTTGACCTAGCTAGTGTAGTCGTTGATAAATTTTGACAAGAATGCTGCTAATGTTCTTTTTCAGCTGCGTCGCGTTCTTGGCTGCGTCCGTTGCTGCCTCGCCTGATGCTGGAGCAATAGCTGGCAGTATTACCACGTGTGCACCAGAGGCAGCAGCAGACGGCTACGATGACCCACTACTTGTTGGAAATGACGCGCAAGATGGGGATGTTGAGCAGCCTGATGAAGATACCTCGGCGAGTACGCTACAATTGATTGAGGGCATGTGCAACGTTACGGTCGGACAAGTAGACAAAGAAAAAGATCATGGTGCTGTCAGCGGAAGTGAACATGTCGGTGCTGCTGCTGCGACCACCGGCAGAGAATTCTCATTTTTGAAGGAAACTTTTTCTGATCATGATGGCATTCTAGGCGCAGGCGACGTCCATGGAAAGGAGGACAGTAAAGGGGATGTTCCTCCTGCCAGGAAGAAAAGGGAGCAGGAGACGCTGCCTGTTCTCGGCGAAGGCTCCAGCTCTTCCTCTAGGTCTACTACGAGAAGGTCGTTGATTTATTCAGATGTAGTGGAAGAAGCAGAGAGTAGAGAGGCAGGCGCCGAACAGCAAGCTCTTCTGCAACTGCCACTTCCCGGAGCTGCTTGGGGGAGCAAGCGTTCCCTCCCTGCTGATTTTCTGCCATTGGCCCAGCAGGATTCATCTGTACTCGACATCAAGAATATGCCAGAAGCTATCGCATCACCAGACCTCAGAAGGCCAGCCACGCCGACGGGAGCAACTCCAACTTCCCCGCCGAGTCCTGATCGCATGTCTTACAACTCTTTTGCGCCTATTTTGACCGACCCGGCAGAAGACTTCGAAAGCGACCGAGATGGTATCACGACAAGTAGGAGTCGAACACCTCCTCCACTACTCCTTGCAGTTCCAGGTGCGCCACCGGAAAGCATACCTGGTATGATCGTGGGCATAAGTAGTTTTCGCGAATTTTGGGTTTATTTTTTTGAAGAATAAAGAAGGAGGTATAAATAGATAATTGTTGAGCAAAAACAAAGCAGGACACAATATTACTTGCAGTTATCTATGCTGTCAAATACTTAAGTAGCTTATCTTCTGCTGGCCTTATCGGGCGGGGCGACAGGTAGTTTCTTGTCTACTTAAACTAGAACGGCCGACTACACCGCCGCCAGCGCTGCCCCCGCTACCAGACTTAGAGGAGGATGGCGTCTTTTATCGGAACAACAAGCTGCGGCAGGACGACATCAAGACTTTCCACGAGAACGCCGAGCCTTTGATCAGAGCATTGAATGATGGGACAGTCACCCTGGCGAATATCACAGGAGGGTCATCAAGTGGGAAACAGCTGAAAGGGCGCCAGGAAAAAACATCTGCAAGAATTGAAGAAAGTAAAAAAGCCTCAGGAACAGAGACGTATGTTTCTCTTAAGGGTCATCGTAAAAGTGTTTTTTAGTTGAGTTACTGATAATCAAGAAATAGCGATATGTCAATGTCTACGGAATTGGGATGGTAGTCCTTCCTGGAGTCAATAGCAATGAAGCATGCGCGAAAACCGATCGACATGCGATAATGATTTTCCAAGAGTTGTATACTGCTTGTGCATTTTCTATCAGGAAAGTATGTATCTACTATTCAAATGAAAAAAAATATATTAGTAAGTTTCATAAAACCATGTTGTTGCTCGAATTTTTCTCGTGGAGACCAGCTGCTGCAACCTCATCCATCCGTTGCCGCCCTTTGGTCCGTGACTTCCATCGGCGGTACAGATCAGTGTACCGTTGGAAAAAAGGACATGATAAAACAGGATGGAGTAGTACAAGAACTAGGCGATGTTCTTGTACAGGAGCAAGCGACACAGGTGACGAGGCCGCGAAGAAAAGAGCCCTGTACCGAACCTAAGCGACCGAGTAAGCTTAAACTAGAGATATTCGATCCGACGAAGGGCAACTGGATAGAGGAGCAGTTTGAAAAGGTGGCTTCTCTAGCTTGTGAACCAGATGAGAAGGTTCGCAAAGAGCACGAGCAGTTGCGCGTTCTCGCGCGCAACGCTGAAACTTATTCTGGGTATTCGCCCAAAGCGGCAGAGGGAAGGTGCGCTCGCGAGAAGCTGGCGAGTCTCGAGCGGAAAGGGACCGCAAAAGTTCAGCAGCGTGTGTGGGCAGCCATCTATACCTTCATCGAAGCGAAAGAAGGACCTCCACGAGAACGCTACGATTTGGTCAAAGGCCTCGTGAATGATGGACACCTCTGCAGCCTACTACAGAATGGACTCACAGTTGTATGATGCGGGGCAAATAGAACGAGGAGTAAATATTGATCTTCACAAACTCACACACAATAAAAGTTGTTATCTTCAGGTGGATCATTCACAAAGCTCGAACGCTCTTTTGTTTTTAGTATGGTAATTTATCCTGAAACTGCGTTTAAGTTTATGGTTGCGTTGAATATTGCATTGATCATCATCTGGATCTCCACTTCCTGCTCCTCGTTCATGGATTTCGTCCAGTAACTACGAAGATGAGCAGTGTCGACGAGATCATGCGAGAAGGGCGATGGCTTTTCACTACGGACCAGTTATTGCCCAGACAACGTATATGGATCCCGCCTCTGCTGCAAAGTATCGCACGAAAAATCAGGGCCACGACGTCCGGACATTCCTCAGATTTTTCCAAGTATATCGATACGAACTGGGATACGGACATAATTTGTGGCGATGCGAACGGTTAGCGTCTGAGAAAGTGAAATCAAACATACCTTTCGATCCGTGGTACGCCGCGCTGAGTCGCAATGCAAATTTGTTTCCGAAAGAGGAGGAAGCAGAGGAAAAAGCAGGAAGTGGCGTTGCTGTAGTAGACGGAGTTGTGGAAAAATCTTCAAGTCGTGGGACAGCGACGAACGTTGAAGTTGTAATTGGAGAGAATTTGAAGTCATCAAGTACTACTGGAATTGTAGCGGCACCACTAAATCCAGAAATTGAGGTAGCCTCTTCATGCATGTCTGCTATGAACTGCACGTCATGCAGTAAACGTCGGGGTCGTGGTAGTTGTCCCGTGGCTCCGCAAGCAAATGCTGAAGAACGTACTCGGTGTCTGTTGGAGAAAGAAGCTCGGTGCGATGTGCCGGACGCCTCTACGGTCATCATGAACGATGGTAACAGGACCAACAGCATACAGGTGCAGGAGCCAGTCTCGGACTCAGATAAAAACCGGGTAAGAGAATCCCCAGCAGCGAAGCGAAGCAGACGAATATGCGATAAAACTGGCGATTCTTTTGATGATAGCACATGCACAACGCAGCCAGAAGCAAGTGAAGCAGGAGAGATTTCTAAGAGAAAATGTAGGCAGCCTGCAGATGCTGATTTTCTCGCTGGTGGTGGTGAAGACTGTGCACGACAACATGATTTTCCTCCTGTTCTAGGTGGAACGGGAGATTCGCTTTCGCGCACTCCATCGCGGACTTCACCTTTACATGAGGAAGCTACGAGTGCGGGAGGATCCGCATTACCTGAAGATTTAGATATTGTCGAAAGTGCATTTGAAGAAAGGCGATCTGCCTATCAATCTCAGTTTCCGAACGCGCTTATAGAAGAAGATGCTAACAATTGCCGCGATTATTTGAAATATAGAAGAAGTTGCCTCTTCAGGCCTGTGATAACGCCACGAAAACGGAGGCGGCCTGTGTCAAGAATAGATGCTTGGGCAACCGAGTGGGCGACAGATTCTCTCCGTGTTCCGGCGCCACCACGGCCTGCGGAGTCACAAGCAGGGTCGACACAGCAAGCTCACATTTGTCCTGGAGAGAATCCGGATAAAGTAGAGGTTATGACGATTTTCTACATCTCCTAGCTGTCGCTAGTTTAAGTGTTTTAGATGTTTCAGTAGTTATTCACACTCGATTAACCATTTTCAGGAATAGAAAGTGCTATAGGTTTCAACTTTGATCATGATCAAGGTCGGTTTCTTGAGATAGGAAATTGAATGATTGACCTCTTGAGTTGTGCTCTCTAACAAAGGAGATGCGCTGCCAGCCAAGCTTGACGATAATTGCGTCGGTGTGTCGGTCATGCCGGAAAAAGAATATCGCGAGCTCGAATTTCACTACTCGGGACCGATACGCGGGTTTCTATCTCAAGCATTTTCCTAATCGTCCTGATCTGCTCCGGAAATTCACTTTCTTTTGTTCTCTAAGGAAGAAGCATTTGTTCTCTTTCGCGCGGCGCCACCTACGGAGGAGCACCAATAATCGCCAAGTACAGCGCAATCAAAAACACAAATACTTGAATAGATGAACTGCACTCAATCATCGTTAGTACCCATGTTGATGTTTGCTTCTTTAGGCCACTTTTTGGGGAATGTAGATACGTTGAAAATGGATATTTGCAGCTGATGTGGCAGTCTAGACCCTGGGAAATAGTCGTTTATTTACTTTTTAGTATTTGATATACTTCTAGTACTCTGTCAACGCAGCCTGGCCGCGCACCAGTGGACCCTCAACCTTGACCCTTCAAGTTCAAGGCATCAATGTTTTACTTTTACAGGTAAGGGGCTCCGCCTGGCAGTGTATTGATGAATTTTTTGCAATAGTCTTGTCCGATGCTAGAACAGCATGCGACCCTTATAAGTATGACACCTACACCTTGTATGTGGAAAATTCTAGCCTGCAACTGAAGATAAGATCTGATTAGACAACTTGAAGCTGCTACGTACTACTGTTGTAACAGTACTAGCACGCCATATGCAAAACGTTCATAACTACGAGCTCTGGGAAACTATGTAAAGAACGCGCGAAAATGACGCAATTTATGATGCTTGGTAAGGAGACAGAGTTCTCATGGCACGCCGGGCGTGTCAACCAGTTACATGTATTTTCGCGATCTTCGTCGTAAAATTGAGCAGTGGTCGGTATTAATTTAGGCATCGATTGTTCTGACGTCGTGCGGTCGTTTGCCAAAAGATTGGCGGTTATTCGGTCTGTGGCGTGGTTGAACTTGAATCTCTGGCGTAGATGTATTGCTACAACAAGGAGACTGCGTGACCCTCCTGGCGCTGGTGCTCGGTGTGATCTGTCGTTGGTAAGTCACCATAATATTGTCTACAATCAATTCGGCCTCATCTCGTTAGACGAATTTCTGACCTAGAGAAACACAAACGATATTCGTTCTCGTCGGTCACTCGTTTAACGGCAATTGAATCTGAGAAAGGACAAGAAGATTACAACCCTCACCCGGTCATAAGAATTACCATACCATCACAACCCTCATCTACTTGTAATAAAGGTTATTTTTAGGTGTCGGAGATAGACATAGAAGACAAGCCTCTTTGTCTTCCTCACCTGGAGCAAAAAAGGAAGAGAAAAAAAAGAAGAAACATTAAACTCTTCAACATCGACCTCATGCCAGGCACATCAATCAAGCAATCAACCTCAACTCCTATCATCCGTGCTCGGCAAAACAAGCACCACCTAGTTATAATCTATTCATCGCAAGGTCTCTAGCGGGTAGTAGATATCGTCAGGGAAATACTTTGAAAGCTGCCGAATAGATTCGGGTCTTCATAGGCACTTAGTCCAGCGACCGCAACCAAACTAGAAAGAAGATGCCTTTGCCAGTTCTGCCAGCGTCCATGGCTGTCAAGGCCATGGCCAGTATCACCGGTGCGGCTGCCGCGGCGAATCAGACCTCCCAGTATGCGAATTTAGCCGCTCAGAATGTGGATCTCGCCATTGACCAGTTTAATAATGCGATGGCAAATTGGGAAAGCTACATCTATGGCGCGCCGGTCTCAAGTATTCCCGCGCCCGGGCGTCGATCCCCGGTCGGGCAGGCGCCGCTAGCCATAATTCCCGACCAAGTCGCTGTTTCATCAATGATGCCTCTGGGTGGACCAGCTGCTGCAACAAGGTTAGGAACTGCCATGCTTAGCGTAATGAGTGCACTGTGGCGCACTCTGGAGGGAAAACACATTCTGGAGGATGAGGAGGATGAAGAGGGCGCCGTATTGTTGTTTGCGCACGAACTTTTAGACACAAACAAAGAGCCAGCGTCCTCTGATGAAGATGGTGCCCTTTCTTGTTCAACAAGAGAAATATCGGAAACTAGTCAAAAACAAAAGGGACGAATCTATCCTGTGCGAGCCTTTAGAAGAAGAGCTGCTAAAGCTCTCAGCGATTCTCATGCAGCAGACGATGGTGCAACAGCCGATAATTTCTTGTCAAATTGCTACATAGTCCAAGTAAGCTGCAATCAATTCTATCGAAAGGTGAAAGATCTATCCAGTCATGAAAACATTTATGATATTCACAAAAATAATACCCTGGTATCCGATGCGGACGCTTCCTATAATTCCTTCTTTTGAACCCTCGATAACGCATAGTTTTTGCCCCTTCTTGTTTATGCTGAAAAAGGTAATAGTGGCAATGTTACAACTGGTCCCACAACCCCATTTTACACTGTTGAGTCAAGCCACTTTCAAACATGTTGAGTGTGAGAAGGACGACATGAAATTTATAGATACCACAGAGTCGCTGCGGCTGTGAAAAGCTAATAGTAATAGATAATATTACAACTTAGGACACTCCGCGTGCGCGTCCGCTAACTTTCTGTTTTTTCTCGCGGAGATACAGGCTACACCGAAAGAGAAGTGGTTTCGTCGTTGGACTAATCCATTTATCGACGTCAAAACAAGGTCACTTCTGTCATTATCTGTAAAAAGTTGCCTTGTCGGAAAAAGGGACACATCAAAGTTGCAGTAGTACCGAGCAGCTTCCTAGTACGAGTACGACAAAAAGCAAAGCGAAGAGAAAAATGGAAACCAAGTCTCGGCTCCCTCGTAAACAGCCGAGAGAGTCACATGTGTTGTGCGCGACGTATAGGTATACTACTATATATTATTGTATGATTTCTGATGATGATGTTGTTTTCATCCCTTCATTTCCTCTAGTTCTTTCCTTCTTTTTTCCAGATGGTGATTCTTGATTTGCATACATATGTCTTCGCCCAAAAAAAATATGGCGCTAGATTAATTATACTCTTTTTCGGCCCGCTACTATTTGACGTAAGTTGAAGAGCTTTATTCTTGTTGCTCTTTTGCCAACTACGTTACCTCCATTGTTTCCGTAGTTGTCCTGTTGTTCCTTTATGTCCGCGAAGGTGAACTTTTTGTTTAACATCTCCGTGTCTCCTACACTGTCCGCGACAATAGCTACGTATGGAGCTTTAGAGTCTGTAGCTAGCGATGTGATCTGACATGTGGCACGGTAAGGTGGTGATATCCTCCTGCTGCTTAATCTGTACCTGCTACAGCTACTTATCTATCACGACATTTCTCTTGTTTATTACAACTAGATGTACTCATTTGAGATGAAGAGTATGGACCTATTCCAATCCACATGGAAAAGAACGGATTACGCCTCGAAGTCTAGTTCAGCAAAGACTTCTGAGTTGTCTTTACCTTGGCCTATCGATGGATCGATGGCCTGTCGATGGGGCCATCTCTTGTCCTGCATACGTGAACGATCTTCATCTGAATATCTCGCCGGCGAAGTTTCACCTGGTGGACCTAGTGGGCGCATGTAGAAGAATCCTGCATGGATCTTCATGAAAGAAGAGGTGGGCAAGGCGGCATGCGAAGGCACCTTCTCCGGTTGACGGCATCAGCAAGCTATTAGCAAAAAAGAAAGGGGATTCTCCGCTTCGTCACATCTCTACTAATGTCTTTTAGAAGAAGTCGCTTTATCAGCCTTCAGAGGACTCGTATTGCCGTCAAGCGGGGGCAGAAGAAATCTTGTACTTCGAGAGGGTAAGAAGTCAGTCGCACTAGCACGATCTAGGCGCTACTAGCTCACCCTCTTCTTGAACAGCACGATACTTGATGTTTTCGTTCCAGAACGAATAAGTGTACGGTTAGACCAGCACTAGCTCGGTCTCGGCGTCGACGTCAAGGACCGATACGACAAAATGCCGCCGATTATAGTGTGGCGGCGCAGGTGGCACCTGCTGAGCACCGACGAGATTTGGATTTTCCACTCCATGATGCAGAGCATCAACATTACCATTCTCACGATGTATCTGTATATCTCCTTGCCGATCATTCTTCTCGAAGGCAAATGGTTCGGCGTACCGACAGTAATGGTATAAGTATATATATATTTTTTTTTCAATGCGTACGTAGTTATTCAATTGATGCATTTGATTGCTTCTGAAGTGCATAAGATGGCCATGTTGTATGGCTCGATGTCTACAAGAACCATCCAAAATCTTCAGGTGGCCATGTTGATTGTAACGATTATAGCGGACAATTGTGTTAGTATATGGAGTCGCAAGTTAAGGCCTCTGCTAATCTGTCTATCTCTAATATACACTACTTCCACTAATATGTTCTTGTATGGGAATGAAAGAATCGCCCGTCAAGCGCATCAATATACTTCAGCAGGGAACATCAATACCCTTGGGGAGAACAACTAACAGCATCTACTTCTGATATTAGAAAGACACGCAGGCACATCCACATATTATCTATGGAGATCATCATGGAAGGTTGGAGAGAGAGGATCCTCAGCTGTTAATATTATTATTATTATTATTAGAAATACTAACAGGGCTCCGGCCTGCCTACGAAATCGAAGGTGAGACCTATGGGGCTGACAGGAAGACGATAGCGCCGGCGCGTAGTTAGATAGGAGGACACTTGGCGAGAGCTGCCCTTTTCTCTTTTCTATCTTCCTCTGGTCCTTCTTTTTTCTAGTTAGGTCTGCTCCACCACAATTATTTCAACTGCTAACAGTTAGCTTCTCTAAGAAATGGATTTTTCCACGATGTGGAGGGGACGCGCGACAGAGTAACGTTCTGGGTAGGCATGATCATCGTTTGGAAGATTCTACTTTTGATCCTGTTGACCTATGACCTCGATATTAGTCCGCGGCCGCTGGTGGAGCTGCCTCTGTTAAGACTTCCCCTAAACCTAGTACATCTTCAGAGAAGTGATTCTAGGACAGACGTACGGACTGCGGGCGGGAAACGGATATTATCCTTTTCCTCCTTGAAACAAATTGAAAATGACAGGTAACTTGTATCATACAGGATGTTGAATACAAATTGCCTGAGTAAAAAAATTCATATCGATTAACACCGGAAGAATCTTCAGGGAGGATGGATTTGGATAAGGGTGAGCTCTCCTCTCTAACATTGCAAATATCGGCGGAAAGAGATGCAAACACACAAACAACACCGGAGTCGAGCAGTTGGCTATGGTTGTACTCTTCGAGCACACCCGCGCCGGCGACAAATATGTACGCCGGAAGCATCCGAGACGCGTTCGAAAAGCCGGCATGGGAGTACCAAGAATTGGACGAGTTGGTTGGCGAGATCGACGATGATATACCTGATATTATGTCTCTGGCTCTGCTTTGTGTATGTGTTTGCGCGGCTCGTTGCTTGAACGGATCCTGTTGATAGAGTAATCTTATCAAGAACACAAATACTGCTTATTTAGTACAAAAATGGACGGCACTAGCGGCTGCGTCTGCGGCAATTGATCTAGTCGCGCCTTACTTGTTTCTTCATGATGAACTAGAAGCGAACTGGTCAACAACTGAGTCATTATGTGAGACGTTGCTATTAACAAGTGAATACTAGTACTCCAATCTTTATTGTTGACACCTTAAGGTTAAGCAGATGAGGGTATATGACGACGACCTAATTCTATGATCATCTTGTTTTCATGCAACGTCGAGGCATCCTGTCTACTTACTATTTATGCTATCCTATTCTCTCGTCCTTGGCTCTCCCGCCCTCCTGCGTCGCGCATAGAGATGTATTGTACTCCTTCTTGTTTACTAGAAGTACGCTAATTTTGGTGGTAAACAGGAGTTCATGGGCGGGTCGTTCGTGCAGACCGCGACTGAGCAAGGAGATCATTTGCACGACATGAGCCATGCGTTAAGGCGTAGATATTTCTTCCGATCCTGGTCTCGCTTGATATCCCACAGCTTGATATTTTTCCTTCTTGAGAATCATTAGTAACGTATGGGATTGAAATCGTATCCAATCCCTCTCTACTTTCTTCCTTTGCCGGCGTCTAACATGAAAGCGAGTTGATTTTTACAAGGACAGCCGCCCTCTGTGAAAAGCAACTGTTTATAATATAATTCTGCTTCGTCGTCTAAGAAGAGGAGGTCTTCATGGTCAGGACGAGTTTCTTGATGAAGATGGAGGTAAGAAAACTTCGATGGATTCGTCATCCTCATCGTCATCTTGTGGTTCCGATTCTTGCGGTGGAGGGACGACCTCTGAAGATGAAAAGAATGGCAAAGGCTCTATTGGTAGTAGTTCTAGCTGTTGCGGTGGCGCCGCAGACACAGAGAAGTCGAACTTGGAGAGTGATTAGGGGTTACTAATGCGAATTCACATGCCAATGCCAAAGAGCATATTTCTTGACTCACACAATCATCTATCTTCTAGAAGTAGCGTCTTGGCTTCGGCCTCGCTGTAGTCTAAAAAAAAAAAAAACTAGTCGTTTGCTACGGGCAGCACTATCAGAGACGCACACATGGCATGGAACAAGTAGCTTTGCAAATCCAAAGCACTGGATGAAGAACCCCGTTCGAAGTCAGGTTTAAAAGCAGGCTGTAGAGGATCACAGGAGTATACATCATAGTCCTCAACATAGATCAACATATGGATTATATGCAAGCACCAGGCTTCCAGATTTAGCACCAACTATAGTGGAAAGTTCTAATGCCGTATTGACGAGGACGAGCACCAAGCGATGACAGCCTCAGCTCGACAGCTCTCGGGAAAGGATTTATTGTCGCTGGCGAAACCCTACTGCGAGAAAATCGTGCCTACGACTCCTGAATATAATTCTTGATGTCCTGCTTTTTTAGTCACAACTCATTATTCATTGTCCTGTAGTTTCACTTTTAGTCCACTCGGTTGCGATTCATTAATGAATTTAGATTTTCTCTGGCTTGTCGTCCTCGTCGAAATTGAAATACCTTCTAACTTACTTCCATTCTTCGAATACGTTTATGCAGAATGAACATGATGATTTAGGCAAGTATGTAAGGTCGTCGTAAATTACAGTAAGCATAAGCTAGAAACGAAACTTCGTAAAGGGGTAACTAAAACTTAATTCATGGATACCCGATGCAACAATAGCATTTTTAACACAAGCGGAACAATCTGCATAGCGGAGTACCAACTACCCTGTCACTTCAACCTCATCTATAAACCAATTTATTATAATAACATGAGTAGCATATCAAACCTAATAGAATAGAATAAGTACTAGAATACGACGCCTTCTTCATAGTAGAGCAGAACTTTGGGATAGAAGGAGGGTTGGAAAGAAAGACAAGCTGCATAAGGTTTGATCCGAAGGGTCCCCGAGAAATGTTGGGCCTTGCGCGTAGCGCAAACAGACAGCTCGATGAGATCGCACTCTATCCGCGTGCAATGGCCACATTATGCCGGAAAGAACTCAAAGTTTTCTTACTTACACTTTGAATTTGTAATTGTATCGGAAGTGGGCACCACTGGGTCTCCATGGGTTTGATATTAGCAAATAATTGATTATTCAGATTTGATAGAATGAAAACATCACTATCAGACTTCTCAAGGTCAAGATCTATTGTCGATATATCACGAAGATCTACGACGTAATTAGTTGTTCCTCAACCTGAACGAAACACCACGATAGAGTTAGCATTAAGATGAACGTCTAGATACGTATCCATCAGGAACCAACTAGAAACCATAGATGAGTTACTAGTCCAGCATAGAGTTACTAGCACCATGGTGTCATAGTGCGTCCATCAGATCACGAGTTAGTAGACCATTTTCACCTGCGGGACGAGGTAGAAAGATTTCGGAGATGATGTCTGTAGACTAGATGAAGTAGAGAGTGAACAGTAACCAAGGAATTACGAATGAACTAAGATTAATAGAAATGCGAAAGCGAATGACACTTCTCAAGATGAATGTTAAGGCTACAAGAAATCCATCTTCACGTGCATCCTGAGACCGTTTCCAAGGGGAAAAAGGTTCTAAGATGCGTCTCAAGACGGATTTCTCTTGGGTCTAAGAGTGGCCATTTCTTATCGCAAGTGCGAGAATAGCTCTAATAATTCCAACAGAGGAGCTGGAAAGCGACCAGGATGAAGATCTCCGACGCGCGTATAATATGAGGGAAGAAGCCGCCAAGGTCATAGGAATGGAAGCTTACGAGTGGAAACGGCATAAGCGAACTGCTCGGGTTCTAGCGAGCACGGGAGACCTCTTGCCACCTTTAAGAACAACAATGAAATTTTTGAAAACAATGATATGAATATTGTCTAAGCGTAGCTTTATAGTTTATACAGTGGTTCTGAAAATAACAAGTATAATCTGTTTCGTGTTTCCCCTGATCAGTATGTGTGACGCACTGGTGATGTTCTTTCTAACGCTACGTGGCGGTCGCGTAAGTCAGCTTGGGATTCTTGTCTACGATATAATCGCCGAGGAGGAAGATGATGATGTTTATCAACAAGAAATGGCGCGCATCTTAAGGCTAGCGCTTCTTCAATTTACATACACACTTATAGCGTTTGTCATTGAGATTGATTTTTTCAAAGTCAGAAGATCAACAAAAACTTTTGTTGCACAGGGAAATTGAAATATGAGTTTCTTGTTGTCTGTCCAAAGGAGATTAAGAGTAGTATCATTGTCAATTTATTAGTCCTGAGGTAGTCAGCATCAAGTGACAACGATGTCGACGGTGCCTAGTAGCTAGTGGCTTAGTATAGTAATATCCTAAAGCATGATAGAAGATATTTTTTTTTCCCCATGCAGGCCCTGCTCACAATATCTTCCAAAGTAGAGTTGTGATCAAATATCATCTTGTTCAAAGTAAGAAATTAAAATGTATAAATGTAATTCTGCGCCGTTTGTTCTCGCTCCTACTTGCTCCACGGGGGAAGACGAAAGCACATACAGCCTGCATAGAAAACACTTTTTTCCGTGTGAGGACAAACGGGGACAACGGGAAGCATTTTCGAATATTGAGCAGGAACTTAGGTCCTCTAAGAATCATGGTGTCGAAGATGAGAGCGAAAAACGGAAACGGAAGCGGGCAATCTTAAGGCCTCTGCCAGCTGTAGTTAGAATTGATGAGTGCTTCTTTCTGGTACGAAGTGTCATGTACCTCTTTAACAAACTGGGCATCCTAGAACAAGTTTTCTCCGCCTTTGGGATTATATGCCATGAGTCATTTTTTAATTCATTAATAACGAGACTTAGAGGGAGAACAGCACGACCTGTGAAGTTTACAAGAGAATTTGCATTGATAGCAACATGAAGCTGTTTTTTTGGGAAGACCTTTAAGGACTATTGGCGTCTCGAATCGGCGAAGCTGGACCTGAAGGTGCGTCGGCAACGCCAACGCGGCCTGCAACTGCAGCAACTCGAGCGAATTCAGCAGCAGTGGTTGATGCACAAGGCAATATCGAACGCGAAGCGGTTGTAAAACAAGACAGCCGTTCTTCGTTTTTAGCTTCTCCATCCAATGAGCTGGAAACGGAGAGTAGTCCACGTTCTTCGCATGATAAGAAGGCAGGTGTTAGGGCTACTGCTAAAGCATCCTCAGGCTCGGCTCCGGCACGACTATCCCTTGCCCTTTTTCCATTTGAAAAAGAAGCCAAGGATGCTCTGAAGGATGCGAATTTGGTAGCGCTAAGACAGCAGGCCGTGATGGCGAACTTACGTCGGTGGATGCCGGTGAACATTCGGAACCCACGGCGTCGTCTTTTTTACAGTCCTCCTCATCTTCCTCATGTTGCGGCGGTGATGACGGAGCGGCTGAGGAGAAAAACAAGGAATATCATGCGTACTATACGAATTCCGGGGCTTTGATGCTGGTGCAGACGGGAGAAACTCTAGGTAGCATTTTCCAGTATGATCGGATGATCCGACGTGCCGGAGCTGGCGACAAGGTCGGTCATCGCTGGGCCTACGTCTTGGAAGAGAAAAAGGACTACTTTTCCCTCAGACTCCTCACTATGATGCTAATACAAAAAAGTAGTTCTGATTGCGTTGAAATAACGCCTCTTCAGATGAGGACTGTTCAATATGATCATCACAGTCAAGGGGTATTGAGATTGACAACTTCACTACTATGCTTTTCATCACCATATGAAGCAAAAAGTTGTGCTGATAGTGTTAACTCGCCAACAAGAATTGGAATTCTATCTCTAATAGAGTCTATGTATGAGTAGAAGGATGATTTTATATATCACCAGGTGAAAGAATAGGAAGGCGTATAATGCCATGGGAGTCATTATAATGTAGTATTATTTTGTGTTTTCCCTAATTAGGTCTGCTTCAGCACAAATTATAATATAGTATATGAGTACGTGGTCCCGACATCAAAGTCTTCTAACTATACTTCGAATGAGGAGGACGCTTCGCCCGAAATTCGGAAGTTGATTTTAAGGGCACTCAGATCGACCCTGAGCACATCTCCTTACCGTCGTAGAGAATAACACGAGCTCCTTATCATTTACATTTCATCAACACTTACACTGTCAATGTTAAGTAGTAACTAAGAGTGAGTCTACGTTGTACTTGTAAGCAATAACATGAACGTTGTACTTAGTTTTCCTTATATCGTAGACTCTAGTTCCGTTTTTATTGTTCGCAGTTTTTGATAATTTCTTTTATTCCTAGAGAGCTTCCGCCGTCTTACGTTTCATTCTCGGAATAGTTGCAGATAATTAGCGTCAGCTGTCCAATTTCCAATTAGCATGTAGCGACGTCTCGTCACCTCGTCTAATGATTTCGCAAGTAAGAGCAGCTAAGGCTAGCTTCGATATGCACAGGATCCTACATTCGTTTGGGAATACCGATTCGGAACGTGATGAGATAGAGGCCACGGTCAACCCCCTGTCGCCCGATAGCGATACATCTACCGGCGCGCGCTCCAGCTATATCTCGTTATGGTTCCCGCCTCAAATCACTTTTTCGACGTCTACTGCTTCCTTCCATACACAGACAAAAAAATTTTGAAAGAAAGCTGAATGAATGAATCTAAAAGAAAATGGAGATTTGAGAAATTCTTCGTCTTGCAGCAGTTGCAACCTCCTTAGTCTCCTCGCTATGAAAATGCTATTCCTATTACAACTACTCACAATGTCAATGGCCACCATAGAAGTACTATTTATTTCTACAACCAGAAGTAAAAACACCTGTTTTACTAAAAGATCAGTCACGACAGCACTTACTCCTCCGTTTATCGGCTTTGTTCATTCTTGAAGACAGAATCGTGGCCGTGGACGGGCAGTAGCACGTCGGGCTCCTCGGGTGGTTTTCCGGATGATCCAGAGAATTCGTCTAGCGGTTTACTTAAGACTGGTGTTTCGTCAACATTCGAGCGGCTTCTCACAGTAAATGTAAACATTAGACATGATCATTATAACTCCATTGACAAAGCGAATTAACAGACACAAGAACATTAACATAATATGTAGAATCTATTTGGGTAAGAATATGGATACGCGGAAGATAGGAGATACCTACGTAGATCATCACACCTGGGCTCAGGTATTATCATGAGCATACCCCTGTCGGTTTGTGTAACTTGTTTCGGTAATTCTAGTTTCACTTTTTTTGTGCTGAAAGGGCTTTCCAATGAGACGTATTGTCGTTTGAATAAGTAGTTGTGCATTTGTCCTTGTTCTCGTGCTTTTTTTGCTGAAATAGATCATGATCATCAACATAGAAGTCGTGAATTTTTCAGGGTGCTTCTTCTTCCTCTTCCTTTCCCTCCTCTTCTTGGAGTGCTGTTCTATCGACAAAAAACCTGCGGCACTAATCTACGAATTCCAACTGTCCGTGGTAGTGGTGGTGAGGATGTCGACATTCAGATGCCAAATGGTATTAGAGGGCGTAAAAATTAAGGCTTTATTCACCTTAATTTGATATCCTTCAACACGTCCACTACGTAGGTACATATTCGTATTTATAGTTTCAAATCCATCGTTCAAATGGCATAGCAATTCTTTTATCTGATTTGAATCTTTCTTCTATGATAGTATCTGAGTACTTTTTGTATGCTCCTGATATCTGCAACTGAAGCTGCACGTGCACCTGCACATCTTCGTCCATGGATATTTCAGTTTCTCTATTTTGATCGACTTTTTGCATACGAAGTAGTACTATACATTTAGGGTAATTTTTCCTTGCTTTATAGCTTCATCATATTTATATACCTAAAAACGTCTTGAGGTACGTTATGATCTGTGAACTTTGAATGTGTTTCTTGATGTGGAGTCACTGTTATAAGTAGTTGACTCATGATATTGTGTTTCAAAGCAATACTAGCAAGAAACAAAGTGGAGCTCCTTCTGCGATTGAACGTTTTCTCTAATCGCAGATGGAGTCGAAGCCGTTGACGTTTTGGAAGTCGCCGGCACTGCGGGGCGTCAACTTTTTTAGCCGCAGAAAAGCAACAATTCCAAAGACGGGTCAGCCTAATTATGGTGCCACTTAAGCACTACCACTAACCTCTTCTAAATGTACTCAGATAGTATTATACACGTACCACAGGGAGGGAGGCCCCCCCTCCCTCCACCTCGGTGGATGGGGCTGTGGTGGCGTCGGCGCGCCCTTTTTTCCGCGGTGGTGTGAGAATTCGCGGAGTGAAAGCCTCAAAAAGCGGAGCCGGAGCCCCCTTACGGCTCTCCGCGTGTACCTCGCAGGCGTCCCGAATCAGGGGAGCGGCCTCCGGGGGTAGAAGTCCGCCGAAGGCGGCCACGGCCGCGAAGCCTGGCCCCTTTTGCTGGGTTGCCTTCATCCCCCCAATTGGTGGCAGCGTGAGCCCCCAACAAACGCCCGGGGGGGGTTGAGGACCAAAGGCGAGGAGGAGTGGGGGCAAAGCGTGCCCGCCTGGGTTCTGTCGGACACGTGCAGCTTCGGAGGAGGGGGCCAAGCCTTGCCACCTTCTGCCCTCGGAGGCCTCCCACCCCCCCGGGAAGCTCTCCCAGTGAGGAGCCCGCACACCGGGGAGAGGTCTGTCGGGGACATGCAACACGGCAAGGGGGCCAAGCCTTGCCACCTTTGCCGCCTTCAGAAGCCTGCCACCGCCGGCCGTCGGTGCTTGAACGGCCTCAAGGGCTTGGGTTCTGTAGGGTACACGCAAGAAGCCGCGAGGGCGCGAGGGTGGGCGTTTGGAGGCCTTCCCGCCTGCCAGTGAATCGGAGAAAAGGGCCCGGACGAGCTGGAGGCCCCTCCCCCCGCCGCCTCCCTAGATCGGGAGGGGGAGTCCAGCCCTGAGCCTCGGAACATATATAGGCTTTAACCTAACCGCGCCGTAGGCATATCAATATACGCGCCTAAACTAACCACGCGCACGTTCGGGCAACAAGAGCAAAGTAGTACTCCTCTATAGACCGACCTGAACAGATTGTTTCTATTGCTTCGTCTGCTAATATGAATAGATCATGATTGTTTGTCGCTTTTTATAGACTTTTCATAGATACGTCTTGGTGTCCAGTAGACCACTAGATGAGTCACTTCTAGCAGAGAAACCAGAAGCACCGCCAACCACCGGAATTACCTAGGTACCTGTAATTTGATGCATCTGTAGTCGTACTAAGACCGGAATTCTAGGTACGCAAAAATTTACATTACTAGTACTTCATAGAAGAAGATGCAAGAATCGGATACAACAACAAATAACAATACAGTAATCTTATGATCTAAGTATCCAAGAGCATACATACACTTATGACAGATAGGAAACTACATAAAAAGGCCCTCCCTTCCCGTGAACGTCAATTACTTTCGACCTTTTTTATGGAAACCGAAGTCCCTTTATTTCTCTTAGAGGTTTATTGCGCAGAAAAACATTCTTGTAGTCTCTTAGTTTTTCATGTTTTGTGGCCGAAATTGGTGCGGGTCCGTATGTCTCTGCGGCAGGTGTATCCTCCGTCTTTCGGCCTCCAAGCGAACAGCACCTACTCAAGCGCTGTGCACGCGATTTTAGGGGTGGTGCGGGCGATCAGCTGGCTCATGATTACGACCAGCGAGGCTCTTTTTTCGAATGTATCTATATTATATGAGTTTCTATATTTTAATTGTCCTCCTCTTTTTGTTTTTTTTAGTTCGGCTGTACATATATATTCGCTCTGACGGTACAGGTCACCTACCCTACCCTGATGTGGAAGTGGGCGGCGAATCAATTCCTATCCTATCTTATTTCTATCATTCATTGAACGACAACGACCAAGAGCTTTATTTATCATTCAATCATTGATGTGAATATACTCTTTTCCAGCTACTACTTTAGGTCAAGTATGAATCTCGAAAGGCATATTAAACAGTGACAAACGTGTGCCTGGGAATTCAGTGAATTTCGGTGGAAAGGCATACCGGTTTCTCGTCCAATAAGTAATTTTTCAGGCGTGTAGACAGTAGGACACCAAAAAAAAAGGCGAACTAGAATGAGACGTATGACATAATGACACCAAGTAAAGTAGGTAACTGTGCTGGTCATATCTTCTAATACATTTTTGCTCTTTATCTGTGTCTTCAGTGACATTATTGTGGAGCAGGATCCGGAAGAAGTTAAGGCACATTGTTTAATTGTGAAGACGAGCGAATAAAAATTGTTTTTTTATTTGTCCATTCTTTCATTCAGTGTGGGTTTTTGTTGTTGACGAGCTTGAGTTGTATTTGGAATGACGCGATGGGTGTAGTTTCGCTACTTTATTCAAGATGAAAATGTTGATATCGTGATTTTGTCGATAAAAAAAAGAATAGTCCTTGGGTGGCGAGTGGTGCGTCCCAACTGCAACTTCTAAGGACAACTATAGCTTTCGCACGTTGCTGTATGGATGTATTTTCGCCGAAGATCGCGAAGGTCGATCGAAGCTGGAGAGAATGCGGTACGTCCATCATCTGTGAGTTTCGATACACTTGTTTTTATTCTTGCTAGCTTTGCTGCATGCTTGAAGTTGAACTTCAACGTTCTATCCATTTCTGAGGCTAGCTCTAGCAGTAGCGGTGACATAATGCTACGGACTATATGTAATGCCTTTCAGTGTATTGGTCATGAATGAAATCCAAAGAAGACCCACCAAGGTCCACAGGGTTGAGCCACTGAAATGACCAAGATCGCCAGGCGAAACTGTAAACCGTGGGCGCCGTTCCAAGCGTCACGGCCATGGTCGAGGCGGGCGTCTGTGGTCTCTCTCTCCTCTGTCTCTCGTTCGTTGTTTCAAATCTCTCAGCTCAGTCAAGGACAAAGCACCACGCGAAAGCCCTCAGGGAAGCCGCTCGACCAAAATCGAACGCGCCGAGGTCGGGCATCAAGGTGACCAGCAGGCGGGTGGCCTTCGGCGTTTCTCGATAGAAGAGGTAGCGCGCTTTCGTTGCTCGCTGTGCGTAGCCGTGTGCGTGCGGTCTTATCAGTTCCGCTCGCCATAATATTGAATACGCAGGAAGATCGTCGAGGCGTATCCTCGTGGCAAGTTCTTGCGTGATCGGATGCGTATCCATCCAGAAGGCTCGGTGGGGTCTCCACGTCAGGAGTATCGACATCGATGGCCGTACGACGTTGATAGATCATAGCGATAGCGTGAAGGTTTCCATATGGGCACAGGAGATGCCGCCGATCCATCAGATCACGATACCCCGCGAAACAGCAAGGACGTCCCTGCAGCCCCAAAACGAATACCCACAGCCAGGGACCAAACCACCCAGGGGCCCCACTTGTCTCAGGCTGTAGGTTCAACCTGTACCGTGTGAGAGACTCGCCCAAAGTTTCGACCTGGGAAACTGTCCACGACTCGGCGGTCTGCGTTCTTGTGGTCCAACGCAGTGGCGATGATAGTCCCTCGCGTCCGACTGCTTGTGAATGATTTGCGAAAAATATGCTACACACAAGAGTCGCGACGCCCTACATGTATTAATCCATTGCAAGAGTTGCATCTTAATACTTAAAAAACCAGCTTCCGTGCGCTGCTGCCAAGTCGCTATCGTTTGCTGAGGCGTATCTTGCGATGGTACAAAGTCAAGCGAAAAAACGCAGACCGTGTTATTCGAAACATGTGCGGTTGGCTTGGGATGCAAGTGCTGACTCCCTTGGATATGAAATACTATGGCTCTACCAGCACCTCTTTTCATAACGAACCGTTGGACGTGTCCTGAAACATCAAGAGGCTCTTGTAAGATCGCTAGAAGAGGTTGCACTACATGAAGCAGAGCTTCTCGTCGTCCTCAAGAAGTAAGTGGTGCAGTTCTTGAGATTGATTATTGTGCGATCCTCGATGGGCCATCATACGTATCATCTAAAACGGTGCGTGGATCCTTGCGCGAGGTGTAGAGTTCGGTGGTGCCCTCCCGTGCGCCTTCCTCGAACGCGGTACACAATTGGACCCAGACGAAGATCTCGACACCATGCTCTTCATCATGACTTATTCCGCTTATGCCCAGGTACCAAACTAAAAACTTGTTAATCTTGACTTTTCGAATTGAAAATGATTAGCACGAGGAGAAGGATATTTGTGTTTCTAGGATGGATTACCCTATTGGAGAGCCTCTTGTTATGATTTCTTCTGCACTGATTGTAACCGGCTAATGTAAAAAAACACGAATTTCATCAAAGTGTAAATGACCTGAAACTTGCTTCTGATGTCCTAGTAGTAAAGGAGACTTCAATAACGTCGCTTGAATTGGGAATCCCCAATGTTCCAAAACTTCAATATTCTATCTCTGCAAAGATACAGAATACCTTTTCTTTTTATACATAGAAGAGTCGTCCTTGGTCGCTGACCTTTGGATTTCCTTAGTTGTTCTTATGTTGCTTCATTCAGGCTAATCTTGCCTTCCTCCATTCCATACAACCACAAGATAATACCACAGGAATGCAGCGCTGCGTGGGAGTTTTCTTCTGAAGATCAACTTCTACCACAAGGATATCAACAGATCACTTACCGCCTGGGTTTACAACTTTTTAGTCTATACAGAAGAGTCGTTTCTCAAATTGTAAGGCTGATAACATTGTTGTTGCTGTACCAAACATCCAGGTCGCCTATGGTTTTCAGGGTGTGAAGAGCAAGAGTCTCTGCGAGAAAGTGAAATCATTCATCTGCAGCTGCGGACAAGCGGAAGGGGAAAAGCTGTTCGAAGATGCGACGTCCCAGATGTTCGGTAGTGAAGTATTCGGTAAGGCAGGCATAGCGAAGAAAAGCAAGAAGGATATTGAATGTTAAGAAATAGGCGGAAATGAATATTTGTGGAACAAAATGATCATACATTATACTTTTAGAAGTTCAATATCAATGATTTCAACCCAATGATCCGTGATTGAATATAGGGTGAGTAAGAGTATCTATTTCTAAAAGAATTGGAGTGACAGAGCGCTCTTCTTGTAGAATCTTGCTGTTCAGGATAACAAGGAACGAGGAGCCTGACACTATTACATATAGTAGAGGAGCAGTCTATTTTTAGACGCTGGCTACGCTGGGTGGCTGGGCGGCCACGCTGGGCACGCTGGGCGGCCACACTGGGAACGCTTGGCTGACGCTCGGCGGACTACTTGAGGGCCACGCATTGGGCACGCCGAGCCCATGCGGCTGATTTTTTTGCGCCTCTGGGACGTGGTGCTGCGCGTCCCCTGAGCACAAACAATGGCGCGTCGCCGCCCTCAAGGTTCCGCTTCCGGGCAGCGCGGGCGTTGTGCTGCGCCGGGTTGCGCAGTGGCGGCCTGCTCCCGCTCTGTGCAGGCTTGCCCTGCGTTGTGCTTGTGCTGCCTTGCGCTGCTCGGTGCAATGCTGCGTCGCTTTTGTTCATAACGGCCCCGGCGGCTGCGTAGTTCCCCAGCGTCGTTGGCCTACGGTAGCGTAGCACTGCCGGGGGGATTCTCAAGCGGGCGCCCTTGGGCGCCCCGCATTTTGACACGACAAGCGTCACGCTGGGCGCAGAATTCGGCAGATCTGGCACATTTGGGTCGCCCAGCGACCGAGTGTGCCCAGCGTGCCCAGCCCAGCCATGTTGGGGTAGGTTATAAACTGTGCTAATATTTTATAATAGGTGAGAAGTATTCTCGAAGTAGTTATTTGATTCCAGTTCCACTTCCACGGATCTCTTATCTCAGACGGCGACAAGGTGGACAAGCTCAGCACTTTTTCTTTCTTCTTTCATGACGAAACGGTCAAGTAAATCACACTGACTCTATGGAAACGGAAGTTGTTCCCTGCTCTAATTACGGGAGAAGGATATTAGCGATTACATGAAGTTGCTGCAGCAGCGACAGCGAAGTTTGCTCATCCGAAGCTCAAACGATCTTCAAAATTTCAACGCTGCAGCGGTCATCAGAGCGAACGAGATTGGGCGGCCAGTTATGTTGACAACGTGCACAGAACTTTTACTACCCCTGCTCTCGAACCAAAACTCCTCTGCTGTGTGCCCTTTTTTTCAATTGATAGAGTCTGAAGCTGGTCGAGGTCCTGATGGTGGTCTCCGGGTCATGCTGAAGAGCCTTCCACGCATAACAACTGCCTGGCCGCAAAAGGCATCAAGGTGTCAAACTTCAGTGTGACTAGTAAGGGATTAATGATCTTTTTGATCTTCTTCTTTCATACAGGTTTCGAACTCCCTGTCGTGAAAAATTCCCATTCCATATTTTGGCTTATCATCTTGAATTTCTTAAGCATGTCCTCTTGCTTTTTTTTCATACCCGTCTCGGAGATTGCTGCGGAGGCCAACCCTGAGATGACTGTGCTCTTGCGGATCATGGCAAGCCGATTTGCCATTGGTTATGTTGCAGTGCACTACCAGCACCTTTTTGCACTTATCAAGAAATGGTCGCCGATGTACTCGACGCCGAAAACGCGCTGGATTGCTGCAATTATGGAGGCTTCGAAGTGTAACATAAGCCCTTTACCTCAAGAATAGATACATCAATCAATCAATCTTCATCACATGCAGTCCTGTCTATTCCTATTGTGATTGAGAAAAAAATGATTTTAAGTATGGGTATGGTAAGCGCAGCGCATTTGGAGGCGACTTTTCTTTCATGCAATAAGCTTGAGTCCATTATATTTATATACGGGTACCAGTGCACCTGCAGCAGTGTCTCACTATCAGTAGCAATATCCTTCTCTATTTGCCTGAAATTAGAAGTGCACGTTGGAACTACTTTGTGTTAGACTTAGAGTTCAAAAAATGGTAGTAATTACTGCCTTTCCTTATGTACTATCTTTATTATGTAGTTGGTGCTGTGTCAGTGTCTCTGACACAAGGGCAAGACTCCATGAGATAATCGTAATAATTGTTGAATTTTTCTCTAGTGGAAGGACGATCGCTCCTAAGTTTATCTACACGATTTTGCGCCTTTGCAAGCACACGCGACGGCTCTCCGTCGCTTTAAGCGTTGACCAAATCGATGACGTTTTGGCGACAGACGGCCCCCGGGAAGTGAGTGATTAAGGACTTGGCTTCTCATTTTCTTATTCTTATTATCGAGTAAGCTTCTTATCTTCTCATTATCGATTTTAGTTAAGCTGAAGCGTCGTGTCATCATCCGCAGCGGAATCCCACTAGTAAGAGTGACGTTGACGGGAAGGAACTACAATGGTTATGCCGGCGGGGGATATGTGACTCATATTCTGTTGAAATCTATTGCTATTCGTATTCTCATCAGCCATCGGTCTATACTGCTAATGATATATGAAATGCGATGGCATAACTGATGTTGAGAAAGATCATAAGGAGGCCTGATAAGGTTCTACCTCTAAAGCCTGTACCAGAAAAGATACCCCACGCTGCATGCAGAGGGAGAGGCGGCCATCCACGCGGGCACTGCTGCACACCATGGTCGAGGCCGAGTCCGTACGATGACGTGCACTACACACCCGGGAGACGATTTCGGTATTGTGCTCGACGACGGTTTCCAGGTCGTTGCCGTCAAGCGGGACTCGCTTGCACACAAGGCCGGTTTGTGCGTTGGCGATTCACTAAGCGCTGTAAACGGAAAGTCAGTAGTTCGCACCGAAGAACCCGGACGAGCTCGCTCATCTTCCCTAAATAATTGTCCAACTGGAGTTAGGCCTGAGTGATACTACTCCCCAAGGAGTTGTCGACATATCTTCTATCTCTAAGTATTTTTTTTTCTGAAGAGTTTTCAGTAGTAGTTCTCAACATTTTTGATCCGATTCCGATGGCGTTCTTGGCAGCATGTTCTATTTTTATATGCAGATCAGCATATTTGTTTACCTTGTTCTACCCTGATGGGCGTCGCAGGCTGAAGCAACCAAGAACAAGTCTAAGGTTAGCGGTCGAGGATCGGCGAATCTCCGCGGGAGGAGTCCTTCGGGGGTCGGCGTGCAACGGCGACGCTCTAGCTCTGGTAACTCCGGCTCTCCGAAGCATGAAGCACTGTCTGCTAGGAAGATATTTCTGCGACGACATAGCGGCTCAGCCGCTGGGCACAGCGCCGCAGGTCTGCAAAGACCTCATCACGACCGGTACGATCCTTTTTTCGACGACCTCGTACGTCAGGGCAACGGGGACGCAAGAGTTCAGAGGGCAGAAGGCGAAGCTGCTTCTTTTGCGGGCTCTGGCAGTTCTCTCCAAGCCCTGCGGGGTGACATCGAGTACCATCCCCTGCAGCACATGACAGAAAAGCTGGCACAGAGCGCGGAAAAGCTCACCATAGAGTTCCAGCGTTACACACCTGGGGGAAGCACTGTGATGGAAGGGACGGGGCGGAGGAGCAGCGACCGATCCAGGATAGGTAGTACTGCAACGATCCGTGATAGCGCGGCCTCTCGCGTTGTTCACAGCTTCGGTTCAGCAAGTATGAACACAAATGTGATTTTTTCTAAAAAATATATTTATAAATACAACCAAGCGCAAGCCGTTTAATTATTATTATGGAGAAGTGAGTGTTCATAATACCTGGGCATGTCTACGGAGAATGATCCAACATGCATATTGAAATGAATACTCAAGAAGCACTTTGTTCCTGGAAGGCTAAAAAGCGTCACAAATATTACGAATGCAATTGGAGTTACTTAGATGAAAAGGTCTAACATGCGCAGATCCGGTACTCAGAGCTTTGGCACGGGAGGCACGTGGGATGAAGCTGAAGACAGTATGACAGTAAAATCTAGTCCTCTGATTCAACACGGGCGTGGTGGAATCGTCCAGAGTCTGTCCGTGCAGGAGAGCGCCAACCGGGAGTTGGCCGACGCATTGGATGCCGGCGTCGTGCGGGAGCTCGACTGGGGCTATTTGAGCCCGCTCGAAAAGAGGATCCCGCTTTTTGCACAGATGAAACATGACTGGGAACAGGAAGTGCTGGCAGAGGCCGAGTTACACCGAGAAATGCGACGGCAAGAACGCGAAACCCTGGAGAAGAAGCTGCTTTCTGGCCTCCGTAAGCTGCAAATGGGCTTGCATACGGGGGGACAGGGGCGCAGAGACGAGCTGCAAATGAAGGTGGGCATATTGCAGCGCCGCAAGCGGGAACTGGATGAGGAGAGTATCGCGAGTGCAGAAGGGCCAGACCCTATCACGCGGGCGGCCGAGGCGATCGGTAGCCGTGGCGGCATGTGCCTGGAGGAAGTCGGCATCGAGCTGCTCTACTGCAACGCGCGCACGCAGGGTGGCGAGCGCTCGGTCTTTCAAGTTGTGCTGGACCACTTTTCAAACGCGCTGGTGATCACGTGCCGTGGAACTACGGACGCGAAGGACGTGGTCTCGGACTGCTCCATTGCGCCGGCTAAATGTTTCGCGGACGACCCCGACGACGAGTATGTCCATGCTGCCTTTCTTGCTTGCGCGCGCTTCTGTCTCAGCTGCGTGGAGAAGGAAGGGTTCATCCGCATGCTTCCCGCAACTTACTCCGTGGTAACTACGGGCCACTCGCTAGGAGGAGGCATTGCTTCGGTGCTCGGTTTCCTCATCGCCAAGAGATATCCGGAATTACTGGAGCAAAAGCGTCTGCGCTGCCTGCTCATCGCGCCTCCAGGAATGACTTGTTCCAAGGCACTTCGCAAATTTTCCTTGTCCTACATGACCACGCTTGTGTGTGGCATGGATGGAATTCCTCGTAGTCGAGGGCTCTCCATCGTTGTTTTCCGCCACTTCATGGCGGAGTGCCTTCGCAAAGCTCGCTTTTCCAAGTATGGTCTTCTGCACACTGAACTGTCCGAACTCAGGAGCCGCCTTTCCCACTTCTGGTACTTAATGCAATTAGGTACACGACTACTAGCAATAGGTGATCAACAAGAGTAGTGTACTACTTCAAATTTTTTTATGCAACACTCTCTCGGGCGCTCGCTTCCTCGTCTGTTGGAGGAGTCGGAGGTATTTTCGAAGCAGTATCCAGCCTCAACTTCAATATGCGACGCACCAGGTACAAAATCAATCAGTCATCGTTTTTCCCGACGAGCCCTTTTAATGTATTATTTGCGCGCAAGTTCGAGGGTGGGGAATTGAACCGAGAGGAACGATGCGAGGTGTTACGAACGTCCCTTCGCGAAGGAGACCGCGTCATCGTAAATGTGGAGGAGCTCCAGATCTTAAGGGTTCCGGGTCGATGATGATTTTTTCTCCTACTTTCTGAAAGACTGACCCCGTTTTTCCTGGACTAGTCTCCCACTTAGTCTTTGTTCTCCGAACAACTGAACTTCGTTTACCGAAGCTTTTATTGTATTGCGATAGATGAAAATGAATCACCATGGATCATGGCTTGTTGCGGTTTCCGCTTTTTAGTAGTTTCTCTCGAGGAATAGAAATTCATTCTTTATCGACTTTAGGAGCTCTAATGATGGATTGTCATAACCAGAACGAGACGCTGCTTTGGACACAGGGCGCAGTAGCTTTTGTTGCGGAAAAGCCTGGGCAAACTGGAATCTGGATTCAGTTTTCGCCAGACGCGTATAAGACGCGTCTGATCGCTCCGGCGTGGAAGAGATCGCTGCACAGAGGCAGCGCACGGACGCCTGCCAGGAGTGCAGCATCTTTAAGTGGAGACGTTCCCGGTGTTCAGGCGGCCTCTGCTGGAAACTACGGAGATGGTCGCGCAACGATGGATACTACTAGCAGTCGTGGTCAGGACAGTACGCATTTCGATTCAAGCTTAAGGCGACCACTAAATAACAATATTTAAGCCTCCTGAGCATGATCTTCCTTGGTTGGCCTGCTCAGGGTCAGGGATGCGAGCGAGTGCCGCGGGAGCTCTAATAGGGAAGCGGGGCCGTGAAACGGACGGACTCAGTTCGTCGAACGCCAGTGAGTCGCACGATGAGGCTGCTCCTCTGAACGTCAAAGTCAATTTAAGACTCAGTATTATTTTTCATTTTTTCGCGTGATACTTTGATATTTGTTGGTCAATGGTCATTACTGGCTCAAGATCCAAGGAATGAACCTGATTTCAATGCCAAATGACTGCTCTCACTCGTCACCTTGATCGTGATCAATGCCGTTCCTTGTCTTGAACTCGTGTTAGTTCCTCGCATGATCATCGTTTGAACTCAATGAATTCTAACATGAACCAGCAGCAAGATCTCCCAGATCTTTAACTGCACCATGGACCTTCATGATATCCCAATGACATTGGGCCCATTTTGATACCATTTCAGGGCCTTAAACAGTCAGTGATCATTCGGCACGTCCGTTCTGATCGTCTTTCTGTTACATTGCAACGATAGCCATTCCATTTGCTCTCAAGAGCCTCGTAGTGCGTCTGGACGTGTTCGGGTGTTCCAACACTGTTTCAAGCCCTTGGGCCTTACCTTACTAAAGGAAATTGCTAGTCAGTGCATTGTAGAAGTAGTGAAAACAAAGTCGCATCATTTGCGCCACAAAATGCCCGATATGAGTCTCGGAGAGATTTCACCCAAACTGGGGCAGAAATCTGATTGGCGTGACTGGCTTCGAGCGGTAACGCAAGAAGCAGACCGCCTGGACCTAGTCCAATACCTCAGCAACGTGTTGAACGGCAATGCGGCAGGGGTTCCGAACCAACCCAACAACAACGACCGCAAGCTCCAGCAGAATTGGCGAGATTTGAAGAGCGTGATCATCAAGTCGCTCAAAGGTGCAGCCGAAGCACATATGAAGGATCAGGATACCACTGCAATGAACGCTGGCGAAGTGGTGACAAACCTCCGTGACGCTGGTTTCAGTCAAAATGACCGCACAGAGCAGCGAATCTCTGCTAAAGCGTTGGAAGGGATGCATTTCACGCATCGTGATTCTCCTCCAGACGTTCCAACATTCCTGGCGAAGGTTAGAGATGTCATGAATCAACCTCCGACCGTATACCCGCCGGAAGTTGGTGTGGCTGTTGCTGATCAACAAAACGGAGCAATCCTCGACATTCTGCCTAAAATGTTTTCCAAAGCATTTCGACAGACAATCGAGAGGATGCAAGAAGAAGAACGTCTAACGTTCGTTCAAATCGGTGAAAGACTCACGAAACGACTTCAAAGCTTGATTGACTCTGGTGAGTACAAGGCCGAGAGTCCATCTTTCGGCAAAGCTTTTCCAGCTGTCGAAGATTCCGATGATGAAAACCAGAACAATACCAAAACCAAGAAGCGCAAAAGTCAAGACGAGAGTGATGACGATGGTAACGCGTTTGCCGCTCTCAAGAAAACAACGATCAAACGACTTCGCAAGAAAATTCGCAAAGAAATCAAGAACGAGGTCTACGCAACCAAGGGAAGTGGAAAGAGTAGTAGTAGTAGTTCTAGCAGTAAGAAAAACAAAGGAAGTGGTAAAGGTAAAGGTGCTAAGAACTCTAATCCTAATGAGGGTATCCAGTGCAACTATTGTCACAAGTATGGACATAAGGCGCATAAATGCTGGCTAAACCCGATGAGTCAAAGCTACCAACCTAGCAAAGCCATGGGCAGCAACTTCTTCAACAATTCATACAACTGTTGGCCGCAAGGTAACGCTATCCCCCCGTGGCACCAGAACAGCTATCCACCGCAACAAAGTGGAGGGAAAGGATTCGACAACAGTAACCCACAGCAGCAATAGGGTGGACAACAACCACAACGCTGAGTCGAAACCAATCCGGAATGGAATGGATATGGGAAACGAGATGGACAATCCCAAGATGAAGAAGAATTGGAAGAAGATTTCGAAGATGAAAATGGAAGACGTTCGCTGAACTTTGAAGAAAACTTTGAGAATGAAGAATATAGAAGTGAACTGTTTAGGGATGAAAGCTATATGTTTGGTAATCGCTCAGGTTGCTATCTAAGTGCAAATAACAGGGACAATAGCAAAACAGTTTCACTTGTTGACAGTTGTGCAAGTAAGTATTTGTCTAGCCATCGTTCCGATTTCAAGAAGATTAGCTACCGGCTTTGTCACATTAGCGGCACCGCTGGAAAGCGAAGTGGGGACATAGGTAGACTGAAAGAGAATAAATTAGGATTGAAATACGGCGTACACTTTGAACACTTACCAAAAGCCATAGATCGCGTTATACCGTGGTTAGGTGAAGGAAACTGTCATGAGAAGGGTTGGCAAATGAATTTCACAGAAAGTGGCGGAACGTTGTACAATACCCGCTCCGGCCGCTCTCTACCCATAACAAATTGCCCTCAGATGCAGCTACCCATTCTAGGTTGTGACATGTTTAGCAAAGAAGAAAATGAAACTGCGGAGGATATAGCATGCACTAGTATAGAGGAAGCTAGACTTCATTCACAAGCCTCAAGATTAGATATACGCCGTAGACTTGGCCACTTTCACGTTGATGGCCTTAGTGTATCTTGTCCAGAATGTGATCGAACCAAAGGTCAGAGACGCTCTCACGCAAAAGTGAGACCCCCTGGGCATATACCTTCTCCATTGAAAACGCTTGCAATTGATTTCGCAGTTGGTATAAGAAGCAAAAGATGCGCTTTAATCATTATCTGTGATTCGATTAAGATGTGTTTCGTTCGTCCTCTTTGCCTTAAGTCGGACTGCGTAGAGGTGATTGAAGAAGTAATAAAAGGCATTCGCCAGGACTACTCATTGTCACTCGACGACAAGGTGGCATGGTTCATCCGTAGAGATAGCGAACCCGTCCTAAGTAGTGACCATATGACCAAAGTCATGCAATCGCTAGCGCTACTGGTTTCGGAAATTCTTGGAGTTCCTTACAGCCCAGAAATGAACGGAACTTGCGAACGTTTCACGCGGACCATTTTCGGTGCTGTGCGTACCATGTTGGTCAAAGTCGACCGACGTCTTTGGTGTTACTGCCTACAGTATGCCGGAGATTGTTGGAATCGCTTACCGCATCGCTATGCAAAAGTGCCAGAATATGACGGAATGAGTCCTGTCGAGATACTAGAAAAGAGGAGAGGCAAGAAGTCCTCGAAAAGTGGTCTAGGTATCGTATGTTAAGAAGATTTGGTTGTTTGGTGTACTTTCGTGAACAGGTCGTAGACACCACCAACAAGAAAGAAGCAAAGCTCGCGTCACCTTATCGGCGTGGTGTGTTTCTCGGTCTGTGTCCAGTTTCGTCTGGTTGGCTAGTAGGTACACATCACAACGATGGGAGAACGAAAGCTGGCTTCGAGTGGAGTGAGTATTCCACACTAGATGTGAAATCTCGAGAGTCGATATTAGTCAAGAACATTGATTGGCTACTGCCTACGTCGAAGGGCGTTTATGTTGATTATGACCCGCTGGAAAACCTGCAGTCTGGCGCGCCGTCGCTGGGTCCCGTCCTGCACAGACATGCGCTGCAACGTATGGCCTGTCAGCCGCGCTTCTCTGGCACGGAGTACAGCTCAGGCGATCCAACCGGCATGGAAATGGTATTAGATAACAATGAAACTGATGAGTTTTTCTGTGAATCTTTGGACAAAGAAGAAGATCCAAAGACCGGTGATGATTCCAACTCTGACGCGCAACGCGTTGAGGAGGGGAATAGCTCACCGGAGCGCGTGTCACCTGACTCTAATCCTGAAGCAAGGGATCCGAGGCCCTTACCCATTCCACCATCTCAGCCAGGCAAAGTTGAGGAGGGGAAGAAAGGCCGAGGAAGACCTAAAGGGAGCAAGGATAAGAATCCAGGACAACGCAAAAGAAGAACAAGAGCCGAGCTAGATGCATGAAGAAGAGACATGCATAAATTTGCCATGCTAGCAGGCGGGCATGAGCTGGAAGAAGGGGAGACCTTTCTCGAAGCACATGTCATGCTGTCAGTTTCCCAAGCCTTGAAAAGCCCTGACGCTGAAAAATGGCGTGCAGCTATCACCAAGGAGGAAGCTAGACTACTTGCCTTTGAGACTTGGGCGCCAGCTACTGACGAGGAGCTGCGAACCTCTTCTCAGGTAATGCCTATAGCAATCGTTCTCACGGTAAAAAGTGATGGAACATTCAAAGCTCGTGCTTGTGTGCTCGGGAATCTTGATCGTTCGGGGAATATCGACACCTACGCCCCTGTAGTGTCACACGCTGCGAGTAGACTTTTACTCGTTTCAGCGGCGACGGAATCTGACTTCGTCATCCCCTTCGACCTTGATTCTGCGTTCCTTAATGCTGAACTCGATCGTGACGTCTTCTGGCGTCTTCCACCAGTGTGGGCGGAGAAGCATGGAGCGGATATCGTCAAGCTTAAGAAAGCTCTATATGGGCTCAAGGACGCTCCACGAGCCTGGTTCAAGAAGTATTGCGTGCTATTGTCCGAACTCGGATGGGAGCCGTGTCCTTCTGCTCCAGGATTGTGGCGGAAAAAGAGCAAAACGCACCCAGGAAAGTATATGAAGACGTCAGTCTATGTTGATGATAACTTAGCTACTGGACATGACTATCACGAGTTACGGCCTGAGCTCGGCCGGATCTTTAGTCGCGCCCCCGGCCGACCTATTGAGATGGCAAAGCGAGTCGATTCTCGCACGGGTTTCGAATGGCTAGAGTTCGACTTTCTTGGTGCGATTGTGCACTATTGTCGGGAAGCACGTTCAGTGAAAATCCTGATGAGTGTGCACATAGAGAAGACTTTGCAGAAGTATAAAATAACATTAGGTAAGCCGGTGCGGTCTCCAAATTTCGACGAGTCTGCTTTGCTTGAGGAGGGGCTTAAGCTAGCAGCCGGGTTTCCATTGCGTGAGATTGTTGGCGCACTGCTTTGGATATCGACAACCGCAAGGCCAGATATTTGCGTCCCTGTGGCGACATTGGCTAGGTATGTCAGTAAGCCCGTTACTGAAAGAATTGCAAAAGCCTGTAGAAAAGTATTAAAGTATCTAGCTACAACAATAACAAAAGACCAAGGACTCTTTTATTCTCCAGAAAGTGAGGAAGAATTCAACGAAATCTACAAGAAGCTCCTACCAGAAGGAAGAGCGCTACCGTATACTAACTGGTTCTCAGATGCAGGATTCGCAAACTGCATAAAGAGCATGCGCTCGCCCAGTGGTTCGATTATGTACTATCGGGGTTTTCCAATCTGTTGGAAACGCAACACGCAAACCGTGCGTGCATATTCAGCTGCAGAGTCAGAGTACATAGCCGCGTCGGACACTATTGTCATGAGCGAGCTGCATGATTTTACAGATTTCTTCAATCCCTTACCCACTCAACTAGTGGAAACGCGGCTTGGTATATCGCCATCCCTCGATGATGCCATATTGTGGATAGACAACCAGTCTGCAATCTCGACAGCAAAGAGTGAAGACGCGAAGCCTAAAAGTAGACACTATGCACTACGTTATCTAAGAGTTAGAGATGCAGCTGAGAGAGTAGTTTTCTGTCCTATTCACCTGATGAAAGCTGATGGACTAACGAAACTTTGATGCTCATCCACTCAACGCAGATTATTACTACATCACATAGAGAATCCAGTAATTAGCCGTAACCATATTGAAGATGATAGTGACTCGGAAGAAGAAGATGACGAGTCTGGTTCAAGTTCTGCTTCTTTGGCGGTGCTTACCTATTCTATCTTCTTAGGGTGTTAGGTCGTTGGTCAAGGTGATGTCAGCGGCTATACAGTGAATAGTGAAGGTTCTGGGTCAGAGCAGGTAGTGCCAGACCGTTCCTGACTCCCGTCATTTCCTCACCTAGCGATTGAGGAGGGGCGTTGGTCAATGGTCATTACTGGCGCAAGATCCAATGAATGAACCTGATTTCAATGCCAAATGACTGCTCTCACTCGTCACCTTGATCGTGATCAATGCCGTTCCTTGTCTTGAACTCGTGTTAGTTCCTCGTATGATCATCGTTGGAACTCAATGAGTTCTAACATGAATCAGCAGCAAGATCTCCCAGATCTTTAACTGCACTATGGCCCTTCATGGTATCCCAATGACATTGAACCCATTTTGATACCATTTCAGGGCCTTAGACAGTCAGTGACCATTCGGCGCGTCCGTTCTGATCGTCTTTCTGTTACATTGCAACGATAATCATTCCATTTGCTCTCAAGAGCCTCGTAGTGCGTTTGGACGTGTTCGGGTGTTCCAACAATATTAGTATTTATAGTATTAGCATTTTTTTAGGACCAAGGCTTCTCCTTAAGGAGCTTCCTTAAGAGAACTGCATCCCTTAAAGGATTTCTATTATAGAAATCTACCATAGGGCTCCCTTGAGGGGGCCCTCGTGATATAATTGGGTTAATATTAGACCCTTCCTAAAGGGCCACCTGTTCCCTAAGGGCCTCCACTTGCTACCTTAGCCATGGCTAGCTAGCTCGCTGCTTAGCCATAGCTAGCCTGCAGCTAGCATAGGAATAGGATAGCCCGCTTGCTAGCTTAGCAGTAGCGTGCTAGCTTGCTAGGTTAGCCGTAGCTAGCTTGCACTTCCTTAGCCATAGCTAGGAAGCTTGCTAGCGGCTTAGCCATAGCTAGTCTGCATGCTGCTTGGCCCTAGCCAGCTTACCAGCAAGCTGCTTGGCCATAGCTTTAGCTAGCTTGCTACTGGCTGCTTAACCATAGCGGGAGCGCTAGCTGCTTGGCCATAGCTAGCTTGCTAGCTGGTTAGCCTTGTCTAGCTTTCTAGCTGTTTAGCCATAGCCAGCGTGCTAGCTGCCCTGCGTAGCCATTGCCAGCGTTCTAGGTTAGCCATATTAGCCTGCAAGCGCGCCGGCTTGTCGCTAGCTTAGCCATTGTCAGCGTGCTAACCTAGCCATGGCCACCCTGCTAGCTTAGCGCGGCATAGGTAGCCTGTTAGCCTAGTCATGACCAGCTTCCTACCTAGCAGCCTCGCCAGAGCTAACCTCCTAGCTTAGCCATAGCCACTCCCGCCTCTTAGCTTAGCAATAGCCAGCCAGCTGGCTTAGCAGTGGCCAGCGTCCATGCCGGTTCATTCTAAGCCAGCCGCGCGTCGCTAGCTTGATGACTTAGCGGCTTGCTTCGTTTGTCTTATCTGTCTAGTTGCTATGGGGTAACCTGTGCCCAGCGCAGCCCGCCACTGATGGGCCCGCTTTCTGGGCATGTGCTGAGATGTTGAAAGGTCATGAGAAAGCTGAAGAGGCGCCCCAGCCTCTAATCAATCTTGATTTCGATTTGACAGCAGAACGATATCCCCCTGAGCGGTACTTTCCTTCTAGTAGAACTGATCACTTCGACCATGAACAAGACGAGAACGACGAAGGAACTGGCCCCGACCGGTTCGTGATTCATAGCGATGGCAGCGAGCTCGAGCGCCGTTCAGGTTATTCCTAAGGCTTCGCACGCGCAACTGTTAATAGAATTACATGATATTTCTAACACCAAGGAAGCTCCGGGTCCTTAGCTAGATCCAACCCCATGCGTGTAGTCAATCCTCTGTCAAAATCGATCAAGTAATAGTATAGGCACCTAGAACAATGATGCAACAATAGAAAAGCATGCATCTTCAAGAGTAGAAAAATATGGAACAAGAATAGAGGCTGACCTCTGCTCTTGTTGCTAATGGTCCGTCGTGAGGGAGGTGAGCTTAGGTTTATTACTAGCCGAGTTCTACTAATTCATCCCGAACTCAGCTTCGCTGAGCAAAGAGTTTTTCTACAATGACGCTGCGGAAGACCTACTGCGACGTGAGGATGAGGCACAACGAATGCACAGCGAAGATGAGGAAGATGGGATGAGCTTCTCTCGGAATCATCGCGGCGGCTCCTCACGCGAGGTGCTGGACCCTCCTGAGGGTGATCGTCGTAGTACACGCAGTACCGGAACCGATCATAGGAACAAACATCAGGAGGATGATAATCAGCCGGAGCACATGCGAGCACAGTTTTTTGTCAGCTACGCCGATATAATTCTCAATTTTAAAGTCCTCTTTGGAGGGGACCAAGCGGAAACATCCGAAGGCATGGACGATGAGGTGGAAGCTAGGTTACTGGAACGCAGCTCGGCGTCCGAAGACGAGGATGAAGCTGGCAAGCATAGTAAGGCTGCCCCGCTCATGATGAATTTCATTGTTCACCTGCACGAATAAGGATCATCTCTCACTGTTCTCAAAACTGATGCTCTGTTCTTCTTAGGGTGATCCGAAGAGATGCTCAACGACTGAGCTGGTGACGGTGAGTGCATTTTTTTCTTGTAAGCTTCTCTAAAAAAAGCTATCATGGCGCCGGATTTCATGATCACATGGCGGCCTTTCTTGGAGGTGGTGCAATTCCAATGGCATGTAGCCAGCGACTTTCAGGATCCGCTGACGGTGCAGTTTCCATGAGAAGAAAACTAAGTATGCCAGGTCTGGAAATGGGACGGCAGTGGCAGGACGTTCGAAAAATGTCCGCGTTGCGGAACCAGCAAACTACTGGCATTCGGAAGCCCTCTCTGGAAACAATTTACGCATAGTTCAGAGCTGCGTTTTTTTCCTTCTCCTTGACACGAGTCGTCGTTATTTTATATATTTGGCTATAGCTGAAATCTTGAACTTCGCCGCAAATTATATCATGATCATGGTATTCCTACGTCTTCAAAAATTACGAGTCGGGGACACAACATCTACGCCAAGAAAATACTTCTAATGCATGCTGGGACCTGACACAGCGGTCACTGTGGATTTTCAGAAAGCCCTCAGGTTCATGCGGTCAATGCGTCAGGAGGGCCCACTTTTGGACGGACCTCCATCCACTACTGCCAAGCAGAAGAGAATGATGCAGAGCACTAGGATGCAGCAGCGCAACTCTGGTGACGGAGACGCTCCAGTTGTCGGTGGAACGGCGAAGTCATTACAAACCTTGTTCAGCAAGAAGTACCACGAAGAAGGTGAGAATCCACGTGATACCGCGTCGATCCACATCTTAGAAGATGAAGATGTTGGCGAAGACGACGACGAGCGGGACTTAAGGCTTTTATTTTCCAGTAAACTTACTCTTACTTACATCGTCTTCGCCAAGATTTTCTTCACCGTAGATACTTGTTTGCTTGTATTGATGCGCTCCGGGCAACGCGTACGATCTCACTCTTCGCCCTAGATACTTCAGCAAGAGCATCATCGTCATCATCATCAGCATCATCATCCTAAGCCGGGAGCCGGGGGCCGGCAAAAGCTTTGTGAAGATGGGCCTTGTTGCATTAGGTCGATGCCTCTTCTAAAGTTGTTGCCTCGATCAGGTGGCGCTAAGGGCGACGCTCTTTATCGTGATTCTGCTACCGAGGGGCGCGCAATCCGACACTCGATGAAGTCGGTTGACAGCTCTCGCTCTCGCAGCGATGACTCGTTGCACTTTGCGCCAGAAATGAATACAGAAGATTGCGATTGGTTTTCGCCGTTAAGGGTCACGATAATTCATTTGCACAAAAAAGCACTTAATTCACATGATTTGCACAGTAGATTATCTTGATCTTCATTCCAGGACTCATTATAGTCACCTCTTGTTCGATATATGATCAAGAACAAGGTGAATTATCGCGCGCTCTAACGTCGCATCAGCTTCGTGAGCCTTACCTGATGTCCTGTCCCGAGGGTTGTTGTCCCGGAAAAATTCTGCATTTGCGCAAGCGTCGAACGCAGACGGAGATTTAAGGCTCAGAAAGTACATCATGACGAAGTAAGTAGACCAGTGAACACCGCTAGAATCAGAACAAACACCGCTAGAATCAGAACAAATTATTTGTATCGGTATGGTCTAAGAAAAGCGCATGGTGGATGATGTGGCGCGCAACGATTTTGCTAACCTGTTGACAGAGGTGTGTGGACCACCTCCGGATGCAGCAGGGGAGGAGGAAAAAAAGAAGAGAAATTTTTTCATGAGGCTGCAGAGTCAAATTCTGGTTAAGGCTTCTTTCTTCGCATATTTACTAGATAATCATGCTGTTGCGGCTTCCTTTGGATCGATCTCCATCCAGTCGCGTGGAGGTGAAGTAGGATACGATGACGATCGTCGACTACAACAGGAGCACACACACGACATGCTCATGCGGAAAATCCAAAGAAACTGAAAAGGAAAGGGATCGATAGTGCAGCTACTAGAAAATGTGAATGTGAATCCGTATCCGTTTCTTAAAAATACGAAGGCGATTCTTAATACTAGCAAGAAGAGGAATTTCAACTTGATCAACAAAATGAAGCGGACCGTCGTCTACGTCTTGTCAATCTCTAAGAAGTGACAGATGGACAAAAAGAAGGATAGTGAGGACAAGAGCATGCTTGGACTGGACGTCACCACCGAAAGTGAGGGGGCTACAGAGTATCTCGAGTCCGTCGAGTCCCGCAGAATCGTTCGCTTTGCGAGAAAGCAGCACTTTTAAGGTTTCGAAGTGACATCTCCGTCTTTGCGGGTGAACGCAGGCGGAGTATAGCCATATGTATAAAGTTTTCAAGTCCTCGTGAAAAAACAAAAAGGAGAGTGCTTCTAAGAAGAAGTCACGAGCTAGAAATATTTAACTAGGACAAGTATGCTCTCACAAGATTGATAGGTAAAGGTATAATGCAAGGTAGTCGATGCCCTATAACCAATTCTGTTACAACGAACTTAAACTTGTTGGAGGAAAAGTAGAATGAATACTAGTACGAGTAGTTGCTTAGTAAGACTTTGCTCACGCTCACTATGAAAACTTCTAGTCTCTACGTCTACGGGTGCTACGGATAGCCCCACCTGATAGGGCTGTCCGTAGCACCCGTAGACTCGAATGGGAGAAGCGCTAAGTTTTCAAGAAGAAGATACGCGACGAGGAGATTGATGAAGATGAGGCGAAGGCGAACGCAAATTTGCACGAGCAATTCGTCATGTCGGACGCCTCGAGTCATGCACGCACGAACTACCGTGTTCGCGCGGCACGATCATCAGGACGAGGCTCCTCTCGCCGAGGAAGTTACACGAAGAGTCCGAGCGTCACTTCACCAAATCGCCGAACAAACACAAACATGAGAGAGTCGCAAGACCCACTGTGGGATGAATCTCCGAGGAATAAAAGCCGAAAAGGAGAAGGCAGCACCGCATCTCCGCCGAATCGTCGAGGCGCAAGCGCAGCATCTCCGAATCGCAGAGGACCCAAACGAGCGGCTTCTCAGACCGGAAAAAGGTCAACGCCGAGCCTCCCCTGGAGAGCCTCTCGGTCTGTATCTCTTCAAACTGGTGCGAGAAGATCTTACAGTGGCGACAAGAAGTTCTGCATCGAAGACAGAATTAGCGACAATAAATTGCTGTATTTCTACCCGGATGAAAGGGCGTCGAGGACGCCTTTACCAGGTGAAGGCGGATGGAGCGGAAGACGAAATTCCGATGGAACTAGAAGGATCACCACTGACTCTCCTCGAAGGCGTAGTACAGCACGCGGGAACTTTTCTAGCGATCGTTCTCCCTTGCTGGGTGGGAGAAGGAGCAGCAGGTTGCCCACCACAGGAGGTAGACGCTCCATGAGGTTGAGCGGCCAGGCGAGAGCTAGCGCCGCGGGTACTGAACAACCAGAAGGCGTGGCGGCCAACGTTACAAATGCGGTCAACTTATGGAAGGAGCTTGATGCTGTGCGCGCTGTGCATCCCCATTTTTAAAGCGACCGTTCACGTGAGACATTTGAACCAGAGAGAAATCATTGGATGATCCCACTAAGACCTCTCTGTAAAATGGATTCTTTACTACAATTACTTATATATACATCATCATGATCATGATGAAAGCATATAGATATGATAGCACTGGTGCGTCAATATATGAATTCAGAGTTTTGCTGGTGACTTCTACAACTGCTCTAATTAAAGTGATGGCGGATGGTACCACGCAGCTTGCGACGGGTATGGCAAAGGGAGCGAACAAGGTGGTCGGTCTAGTCCAGAAAAGTTTCTTCGAGTCAGTCCGAAGACTAACAGGGCTTACCGATCGTGTACTCGACGAGCTAGATCCTGAGGGACTCGCGCTGATGAGCGAGCCCGATCCCTGCATTCTCCACTCTTATGGCGGGTTGATGGGTCGTGTAGTTGACCTACGTATGATACAGAAAAGAACTCTAGTACCATAGGGATGTTGATGACTACAACATATTTTCTTCTGCAGATGTGTCTAGCACTTATTTTTCAACTACATAGCAGGTTTAGAAGTAGGAAGATAACCTCTGCAATACCGTCGATAGAGTTTGTGTAGAGGTGCAATGCAGCTTCGAGAAGGTGAAACGGGAGATAGCCCTAAGATTCCTTCGATGAGGATCTGAGAAGGTGTATGCTGGACCATGGTGAGACGCTTTCCGACATCGACGGAAGTGACTTTGAGTATAGTACGGATGAGGAGGAGGAGGACGACTCCGAAAAGGTGGTCGACGACGCGGACGTCGATGATTTTCTAGCAGCAGATGCTGGCGGGGTAGGAGCGGATGCAGGTGCAGTTGGCGACGATGATTAAGAGATGGCTGAGTCTGTGGTGTTTAATATAACTGAAGTCCATCTGTTTTCGTGTTGTCACTTGCCAGAAGAAAGATGAAGATGAAGATGTGCCGACACCTGAGACGATGACTCTCGAAATTTTTGACACGCATTTCCTGAAACTAGTAGAAGACATTGCACAGTTAATCTCTAAGATGATCTGCGGCTGGACGAATTCGGTGCCTACGAGCGCGAGCATAACAGCCAGGTTGACGATCCATCCTCGACCGCAGGGAAAAGAACTGTGCGATTCTCAGAAAGCCCCTCAAGCGCGAAAGGTGGACACCGGAGCCCTCACAAAGGGCTGCATGTTAGAATTAAGAATGATAGTGATCATAGGAAGCTTCAGCTTGATTATGCTTCTTGTTCGCAATACAACAAGAACTAGAACAAAATGGAAATGCCATCTCTTAACGATGTTACAACTCACTACTCGCAAACGTTAACGTTTTTGTTTTTGGCCTTATCATGTAGGTTTCTCAAAAAGTTGAAAGCAGATGATCTTGGCCGGAGATGACATCATGGAGACATAAAGCGGGGAACAAAGACATAGATAATAGAGTAGTTTATAGACGCTGGGTGGCTGGGCGGTCTCGACGCTGGGTGGCTGGGCGGTCTCGACGCTGGGCGGCAACGCGGGGCACGCTGGGCGGCAACGCGAGGCACGCTGGGCGGCAACGCTGGGCACGCTGGGCGGGCGCTTGGATAGCGCTTGGCGGACTTGAGGGCCACACTAGGCATGCCGAGCCCGCGCGGCCCATGGATTTACTGAGCACAAACAAAGGCAGCGCGCCGCCCCCAAGGTTCAGGGCAGCGCTGGCGCAGTGCTGCGCCAGTTTGCGCAGTAGCGTGCTGCGCCTGCTCTGTTCAGGCTTGCACTGCGTCGCGCTGCACTGCGCTGCTCGATGCGTGCAATGCTGCGCCACTCCTGTGCACCGTGGTAAACTCGCCAGCGTCGTTGACCTTGGCCTACGCTAGGCTAGCACTGCTGGCGGGGTGCTCAAGCGGGCGCCCGAAGGGCGCCCCTCAATTGGAGACGCCCAGCCAGCAGAATGCGGGAGATCTGGCACATTTGGGTCGTCCAGCGACCCAGCGTGCCCAGCGTGCCCAGCCCAGCCATGTTGGGGACCCTTATGGACTGTTCTAATATGAAAAAAAAATGATATGAGAATAATTATTGTCAAGCTCTAAGAAAACGGGCAGAACGCTGGGGCTGACCCAAGCATCGGAGCCGCATAGCCGACGCGGTTCGGCGGCGATGGCCGAGAGACCACCGAGTTTCGACGGGGGCGACACCTGGTCTTCGCGTGGAGGCAGTGAGGGCCCGACTGCAAGTCAGGGTGGTGACTCGCCGAGATGTGGAGACCAGAAGGGGGACAAGAAGGGAGGAATGACGAACTTCGGAGAGCATGAGCTTTTGCAAGGCTTCATCATGAAAGGACGCAAAGTCGCGGTTGGTAAAGACGAAAAAATTAAGGATCAAGTATTTATTTCTTCCTCATTTGATTTTGACTGTTGATCTTCTCTCGTCGTCCCGTACACATATCCTGAGCAGTCAGAACTCGGAAGGCGGGGATAACCTTACTTAGCGTTAGTAGTTATCTTAAATAAAGGAAAGTGTGTTGGACTTGGCGCAGGACTCAACAAAAGCTTCCAGGCAAACGTTATTTATAAAATAACTGAAGGACGACACGAACAAATGAGGTCGAACGATGAATGACTTGCTTCGCTAAAAAAAGAAAGAAAAAGCATAGACGGCAACGGGAATTCAATCCGTACGAAAATAAAGGACAAATGAGAAACCTGAAACATTTCGACAGCGGGAGGCACATTATGACTGCAAAGCGTAGTAATGATCGTTCAGTTCCACAATAGGCAATAGGATTAGTACTACTTGTGTTTTCATGTATCGTGTGTAGTTCTCCAACATTTCACAAGAGCTACAGAGGATCCGTCTTCAATACGCACATTTTTATCACCCGTATTTATGGATAAGGATATGAATATGAATATGTTGATACTGTGTATGATACCATATGCGATTATCAATTTATTTATGAGATGCATGAAAAACATGCTACATACGAGACGTTAGAGATGAGTAGCACATAAAAAAATTACTGCTATAGCCAGACAAAAATCCAGTCTTGCACAATGCTATGAAGCTGACGAGTGACTCTACAATTGAGCCCCGAACTACAATTGTATTGATTCGTGGCCTGCTGGAAGGAGGTAATTCTGTCGTCCAGAAGAACCAAAATTGAAATGATTTTGTATTGTTTTGGAATTTGGTAACCTGAATTTGATCACAAGGATTCTTTTCTTGTTTTCCTTATGATCGAAATCAGGTTACCAAATACCAGGCCCATTCAGATTTTCACTGATTCTGGGCGATGTTCTAGCTCTTGCGAAAGTTTTTCAGCTTTTTCGCGCACACAATTCTCCTATTTCTAATAGAAGCAGCGTCTCGCCGTCGGGCCGCAGCAAAGCTACAACAGGAACTTCGTCTTTAAGCCGCCAGACAACGCAATCATGGGGCGATAGCTCTATGGCGCTTCGAGCGAGAAGGCTGAGGACTCGGATCTTCGCAGAAGAGGGAGAAGCCGCGAATCCACCCGACGAGGATCGTCGTCTAGCCCGCGACACACGCAAGTCCCAGCTTCTTTCTGTCTTCAGCATGTTCGATTTCGAAAAAAGTCATGCTCCGCCTCCTGGGTTTACCGAGACAGATCATCGAGTGCGAAAGGCGTTCCAGACCCGCGTGCAGCGAGCCTCCATGGCAACGGGGCCAGAGCTACGCGGGTCGAAGCGACCGTCCTCAAGTTACGACATTACATCCCGGACCGGGCGAAGCCTGCCTGAGCCGTTTCTCCTGCCACTAGCGCCGAGGCCGCGCGCGGAGGGGGAGGCGGCGTTCGACGGACAGGGGCTGCAGTCTGAAACACGAGCCGTGAGGAAGGAGAAACTTGCTAACTTGTTCCAACAGGCAACTCAGACGAAGCAGGGCAGCGGTGAATTGAACAGCGGTAGCGATGAGTTCAAAAAATTGAATGTACGGTCAGCTTTTAGTTTAATCCATCTTTTTAGGCATCTTCGTGGTAAGTACCCTCATGCCCTGTATTCATCTCATGAAATGCAAGGTCGAGGGGAACACGATGAAGGAGACCGAGATGAATAAATCTAAACGCCGCCTCTAACAAATAGCTCTGCAGGATCTCTGGGGAGACAAGGCTCCGCGTCTCAAAGCTCCTCCTTCTCGAATGATGCGAACTACGACTTAAGAGACCGGTCGTCGTCTGTTTCAATAGCCCAGCCGGGTTCTTTGGAATGGGATGAGGGTCGCAAAGTATCAAAGGCAGCGAACGGAAACGGGCAAGGGGGTGACGAGAACGCGTCCGCGACGATTACGGCCGCGCCCATCAAAGTCCCATTGTTTTCATCTTCATAGTCTCACAAGTACTTCATCCTTGTGCTCGTCCTGAAGTATTTCATATAACAAGTTTCAACTACATGTACCAGCACAGTATGCATCAAGAATATGACGATCAACTACTAGTCTAGCGCAGGATGATGATATACACAACTTGTACAACCACCATGAAAGAACAAATTTAATGTATCAATGTATCAGATACAAAAACATGGTCCCATTCATTGTAGGACGACAGCTTCTTCTCTTCTAACAAAAGCACTGATTTCGACACAGACGAGGAGAATGGAGCACCAACCTCATCTGCTCCGATGCGAAGCAGCGCAGTGGAGCGTGGTCTGGCGTACGAGGAAAAGGTTGCTGCGAGGTTGCAGGACAGTGAGTACCACGCTGTTTGGGTGACCGAAAAAGAGATGGATTTCATCTTTATGAGACCAGAGACCATCGACGACCACTTGTTGATAAGCTACGACGTATGTCTTCGGGCGATCCTCTCAGATTTCTTCTCCGATGTAGTCAAGCTCAACGCTCAAAGAATGGAGGACTACGCGGCAGGACAGAGGACAAGTAGAGTATGGATGATGCCTTTTCTCTCATTTTACAGACCGTCGAGGCTGTGGTGCGCCTTTTTCCCTTGAAGGTGTATACGTATAGGTTATTTATAGGAGAGCCTCGATGGTGTGCCGAGATGGAAAAAACGGCATTCATATAGAGATGCCAGCGCGCTCCTGGATGGGGACGAAGAGCAAGGCCGTAGGTCAGCAATGCAACGCAGAGCCAGCAGAACGACAGAGAAAAAAAAGACTTAAGGCGCTAACATGATGCAGCTCATCCTCCGACATAAAACGTACTTAGTACTAGACAGAGGGCGGCTGTCTCTCCTCAGTCACCGGGATGATCCATGTATTCCCACCAGCTCTAAGAAAGCAGCGCTTCGCCTCTGGGTCGGTCTGTGTCGAGCGATACCGCAGAAGAGATGCCAGCGCCGAAGGCAAACAAGATTGTGATGAACATCAAGAAGAAGAAAGTTGAAAACCAAGTTGTGGAGCAGAAGCCTACATCTTCCTCAGCGCCCTCCTCCTCTCCTGGCACGCAGCAAAGTGGATCCCCCTCGTCACCGAGCACGTCGGTGTCCGATGGAGGCATTTTTCCTGAAGGCGTTGGAAAAGGGACCGTTGACGTTGAGGTTGTGGATGCCACAGATAACGCGAGAGCTGCGTCTAGAATCATCGGTGTTGGACCAGGAGCGGGGGTAGTGTCCCCTCTGGAAGGATCCCGACTGGTCGCGGCTGGAGCACCAGCGAGTGGTGCTCAACCTAGTGCCGCTGCGCTCATGCGGGAAGCGCCTACGCTGGACAGCGCGCAAGATGAAAGCAGCGTAGAGCAGCAACTAGGACTTCAAGTAGGCATGGACAAAGGTCCAGGTCTAGTGGTTCCTCCACCATTTCGCATGAGCAAAGCCGCTGGATCTCCGCCGCCGTTAAAAACTGTAACATTCAGGCTCTTAGTCCTCGAAGTCGATACCGATACATAGCTTGTATAAATATATATAAGTTTGTTTATCTTCTTGTTTCACCCCTGCTCCCTCTGGGAGACTCGGTCTGCAATTGATTTGTATCCCCTTACTAGGCTTGCGCTTCCTCTCCTCATTCCTCGGGATTCTGACGCGAACTGTTTCATCTTGTTGATGGTTAGTGGTGACTATTTGAGATGCTATGATGATGATCTTGTTTGACGTGCTTCCTGAAAAGTATTTTTCACTGGTAGGCATTTGACTGCTACAAAGGATTGATAAATTTATAACGTAGGGATACACGACATCTTCGACTGGACTGCTCTAATGAAAGAGAAAAAAGAGACCGAGCCAATACAGTCGTCCTCGCCGACGAATGAAGACTGGGAGGGTTCGGTGCCAAGAGCAGCCGGCTTTGCCGCCTTTGGGGTTCATCTCGGTAGCCACACCACAACCACAGCGGCATCTGCCAAGTCAGCCGCTCGCGCAAGGAGTGATGCACTTCTCGATCGCACTGCAGCGACAGAGCAATATGGCTCGACAGCCGTTCCGGTTTCACGCGAAACCGAGAAGACAGTTGCTCCTGCTCAGCCTCCTGTGTCTACTGTGTCACCTGCAGTAGTAGCAGAGCAGCAGGAAGTGCCTGTGCGCAGTACATCCCCTGGGCAACAGACTTCTGGTCGTAGTACAAGGGATGCCTCGTCGCGTGCAAGCCGTCCGGGAAGCGCAGCGGCTCCTTCTCGTAGCGTAAAGAGTTTTGGATCATCAGCCGAGCAGACAAAAGAAGAGACTGCCTCAACACTTCAAGAACCAGCTACCTTCTCGCAAGTAGATGATGAAGAGGCTCCAGTGAATATGTCTGCCGGACGAGGAAGCGAAGTACAGCCAGAGAAGCTTCGGCTCGACATCGAAGGCAGTCGTGCCGCATCCACTTCATCCAGAAAGCAGTTTTCCGCTGTCTCTATGACGAGTTCGGGCAAAGACGGAACAAAAAAGTCGACAAAAAGATCTGCACCTGGAGGGCTCCCTTCGGTTGTTGAAGACAGCCCTGTGCTTGAGTTGCCACATGAACAGATGGAAGACCAAGGAAATGCTCGTGGTGCTGACCTCGAAGTTGTAGTTGCTTCCGAGAAACCAAGCAAGATGAAAAATGAGAAAAAATCGGCGAAGCATCGTCATCACCGTACATCAGACGAGTGGTCTGGCATCCCCTCGCACGAGCACCATCATTCGCACTCGGCGACTCGAAAAACAGAGGAGACCTCTGCAACCGAGGAAAAGCCATCAAAAAGGGAAGACCCAAAGGAGCTTCAAGCGATTGCGGGCAAGCACCACCACCACCACCACCACTCTCGCACAGATGACCCTCCCGCTTCCTCAAAGGCAGATGAGCATCACGATCACAAACACCATCGCAGTCTTGATGTCGACAAAGCGAAAGCTTCGACTACGCAAGAGGCTCAAGACATTGTTGTTGATGTAGAGGCAGAACTTGCCTCTCGTCCATCTGCAGCCGCACGAAAAGACGTGGAAGGACAAGAACATGTTGTTGAAGAGGTAAGAAGCTCACCTTCAGTCAAAAAGAGTGAAGGTGACAAGAAAAAGAAGAAAACAAGCAAAAAGAAGTCCTCGGCAGATCCAGATGTCATTGAAGATGAAGGTGGGAAGAAAGCATCTTCTAGTGCTCCTGGAGCTGATGCACAAGAACCGGCGATGAAGACCTCATCGCGTCATGATGTGCAAGTGCATCTGCATCATGTGCATGAACATAAAGCGCCGAGTAAGCGACATCTTCAAAAGGAACTCGAGGAGCTAGTCGATGCTGAGCGAGAAACTACTATGCCTGCTGCCATGCCTACTGATGATCATATGGATAAGAACGCGACGAGAAAGGTATCAACAGAACCCATGCGACAGCTACCTTCTCCGCAGACTATCGCATCCCCGGTGACCACCACGACCAGGGACCAAGTTTCCTCCCCAACTGCTACTGCAGAAGAAGTAGCGATAGAAAATAAACCGACTTCGTCGCTCATGGACCGTATTCACGCACTGGAGGCACACGGGTTCAAGCCGGAGCACGTGGTCACGCCTGGGCACCTTGGTACTCTGGTTATGATCAGCGTTTTTCCATCTCTCTCGTCAGTTTCCCATCTCTCTCGAAGTTGCCCTTTTCCCGTAGGATACAAGCGCGAAAAGGGTGCCGAGATGAGGTGACCGAAATGAATATGAAGCGCACTCTAACGTGTTACCTCCGAAGAAGGACGACGCACCGCCACCGCCATCGCAAGCGTTTACGTCACGTCTGGGCGAGATCGAGAAGCAGTCAGTGGATCACGATCCAGAGACGTCCTCACCGCCGTCGCCGATGGTCGTTGCCTCGCCAAAACGTCCAAATGTACTGCCAAGACGTCGAGGAGCGGAGGAACCAGCACCGCGCCCAGAATCTCCCCGCCCTCAGATATGTCCTCCTGCCGCTGGTCCATCCGACGAGGCCGCGATGGGAGACGCAAGTCTTCAAGACGATGATGCCGAGGTTAAGAAGAGGAGGATATCCATAAGCGTTTGCTGATCCACTGAGACGGATCCAATCGGTTCCTTGACTATCTCCGACTACAATCTGCGCTGTCAATCAAGCTTAGTATAGTTCTTCAGGATCAGGAAACACGAAATGAATTCAAGAACAACAGAATACTTACTAGTAATGGAAATGTTCACCTTACCTAAATTTGATTCGCTACAAGCACATCACCCATATATGTACCAGGGAGGGAGGCCCCCCCATGTGGATGGATCTGGGGCGCAGCACAGTGGTGGAAGAGCGACGAGAGCAGAACGAGCGACGCGAGTTCGTTGGTTGGTTGGTTGGTTGGTTCGTTGGTTGGTTCGTTGGCTTTGCCAGGTCTGTAGGGTACTACACGCAACAAGCCAAGGGGGTGGGTCTCGCCTTGCCACCTTTGCCAGGTCTGTAGGGTACACGCAGCACGCCAAGAGGGTAGGTTCCGCCTTGCCTCCTCTGCCAGCTCTGTCGGGTACCTGCAACACGACAAGAGGGCCCAGCCTTTGCCACCTTTGCCAGGTCTGTAGGGTACACGCAACAAGCCAGCGGGGTCTTGCCTTGCCTCACTGCCAGCTTCAACGCCCTCCGGTTTGGTGGCGCTCTAGGTCCAGGGTGCAGGCAAGAAGCGGGAAGGGGTCAGAGGTGGGCGCTTTGAGGCTTTCCCGCCCGGCAGCTTTTCGAAGAGAGGGCCTGGGGCGGGGGCCCACCCCCGCAAAAAGTTAGATGGGGGGAGGGCCTTCAGCCCTGAGCCCTGGAGCATATATTTATTATTAGTTTCTAGGCATAAGATGGATGTGGAGTTTTTCTAATGCTGCACCTAGTCGTCTGCCTTCAGCTCACACGCATGTGCCGACCGGCGGTCGGAAATTGGTCGGACTAGGAAAGCCGCGTAAGCTCCGTCATCACCACCATAACGAAGGCGAGGCCGCTGAGCTGAGCCAGATCAGTGAAGAGGGTGAGGACTTTGAGGAGGGAGAGGACTCGGTGGAGCAACCCCCGTCGAGCAAACCTTCTAAAGATGTTATGGACGATTCCTCTGTAGTTCAAATGTTCGTCTCAAGGTTATGTCATTACTGAACTAGATTTGCAGCTAGTATTTAGTATCTATTTAGATAGGAGTAATGCTTCCTGAGATTGTATGCATCTATCTCCCCATAGAGCAGTGGTTCTAGTTTTACTCTATGCCGTTCTTCACCTTTTAAGGTCAGACATACGTGATATTGCGAAGGTCCCTGGTCATCTAGGTTCATCGTCACGTACTCGTTTAGACCACTTAAGTATATAGGTATACAGAATCAATCTTCAGCTCTCTAATGCAACACCACTGAGTACGAGCATCAAGGAGGTCGGGAAGACGGCGAAAGCTGGTGCGAAGCCTGGTAAGCAGGATCTTTTTACATCTTCGTCCTCCGATAGCGATTCCAGTAAAGATTCTTCGTCCAGTTCTTCGTCGTCCTCGTCCTCCGCGGAGGAGAATCAAGAGGAGAAGATGGCACAACATTAAGGCGATAATCGATAATTGATTTTATTGTCACTCCTGGGTTATTTAATGGTAGTTGTAGCTCTCTTTCATGAGGTCGTTCCTCATATGAAGAATAAGAATCTATTTATCTTCCTGTTTCGTCGTCCGTAGGGTACACCTAGAACAAAAGGACAAACAGATTATGTTAAACGGTCGATTTTTTCGATAGCTCTAACGAGAAAGCAGTCCAGCTCGGAGGCGGCCATCGCAGTTCGGTATCAAGGGAGGAAAATCGCCGGCCTTTCCAAACAAAGATCTTTCACCTTAGTTAGAAAATGGTAGGAGTATAGGTAGATGAGCTATGGCGCCGCGGCACAATTGCAATTGGTCGAGGATAGAAGACGATGAAAATATAAACACAGGAACAAATTCAAAATATAGACGATATTCAAGAACAAGATCTTTTGTACTCTATCGTGATTAAAGTGAACCGAATCCAAAAAGAACAACGGCACAGAGGCGGCTACTTATGAAGACGAGTGAGAGTCTTTTTAGTGTCAATCAAAATAGACATAGACATACTACAGCAGAGCCATTTTACATCTACCGCGTTCGTAATTCGTTTGTATCTTTCTTGTTTTTCAAGGTAAGAAGATAGAGATTTTTATCTATTATTAACAATCAATCAATAATATTAATAAATTTGAATATCAATCAACAGTGGCGCGAAAGTATCGATGAGACGAGTAAAAGACTTGTTCATCAAAAGATGACGATCTTTTTTTTCTTTGTTGCCACTGAGTATAACTTCTACGCAACGGTACTTCATTTTTTTCAGGAGTACAGTATTTCTCGAACTTGCTGTTTATTTGCTAGAGGATGGTATATGTGTGATGAATTCAGTCGTTTCTAGGATACCAGGACAACAATGATAGAAAAATCTATATTATAGAGTAGTTTATAGACGCTGGGCTACGCTGGGTGGCTGGGCGGCCTCGCTGGGCACGCTGGGCGGCAACGCGGGGCACGCTGGGCGGCAACGCTGGGCACGCTGGGCGGGCGCTTGGGTAGCGCTTAGCGGACTTGAGGCCCACACATTGGGCATGCCGAGGCCGCGCGGCCAAAGGCTTTACTTGCGCCGCGGGGACGCGGTGCGGCGCGTCTCGTGAGCACAAACAAAGGCGGCGCGCCGCCCTCGAGGTTCAGGGCAGCGTTGGCACAGTGCTGCGCCAGTTTGCGCAGTAGCGAGCTGCGCCTGCTCTGTTCAGGCTTGCACTGCGTCGCGCTGCACTGCGCTGCTCGATGCGTGCAATGCTGCGCTGCTCCTGTGCACAGCGGTGAACTCGCCCGCGTCGTTGGCCTTGGCTTACGCTAGACTAGCACTGCTGGCGGGGTTCTCAAGCGGGCGCCCGAAGGGCGCCCCGCAATTGGAGACGCCCCGCGTCACGCTGGGCGCGGAATTCGGTAGATCTGGCACATTTGGGTCGCCCAGTGTGCCCAGCGTTCCCAGCCCAGCCATGTTGGGATACCTTAGCATGAACCATTCTACTATATTATGGCTCGTTAACGATTAATGTAAATCAAATGCCCCTGCTGGCTCTTACGGACTAGATCATATTAAAGGGTACAGTATGAACTTGAACCTGCCGAAATTTTCTCTCTTTTTTAAACAATCAAAAAACCTAGTGCGATTGTACAGAATTGAATGCCAATATAAATAGTGTCTTGAGGAATTGAATGCTAAATATAGTCCTGTTGTAAGAAATTATTCCAAGAATAGTATCATCGTTAATGTGTATGTGGTAAATATTAGATTCAGACATTTTACTGCTTTTTTTTTGTAAGAAAGTAGAAATATTTATGTTTATAAGTATAAGACCACAAGCAAACTCCTCTTCGATGAAAAATGAAACTACATGTTTACTTCAAATTGTACACTCAAATTTAGCGAAAAGCACTTTTCTTTCTTTGATGATGTAGTCTCGGTCTGATGTTTATATATAGTTTCATAGTATTTTTCGTTACATAGATGCAGCCTTCGCATACGCTGGGCAGACAGCTCCTCGGGAAATACACAGCGGTGTTCCAACCAGATAAGAAATAGAATGCAGAAAGGTCGCGATGTATACCAACAGCGGATCCTCTCGACAATATCAATAGCGCACGAACGCAAATAAGTCATGGAAACCAATCTACTCGCAAAAGCTTTGCTCTACAGTTGCGCTGGCGTGTCTAAATGATCTATGCGGATTCAGATCGGCCTATGATTCTCAGACGGAAAAGTAAACTGGCGACGATTCTGATTTGACTTTCATGCCGAAGCCTTTTACCTTTGATTAACTCCTCTGACGCTGGAATTTAATCTATAACACCTACGCCTAGGGAGATTTTTCTCCTCGGGTATTGCTTGTTCTTTGAATTCTTGTTGGATCCCAAGTAACAACTTTCTTGTATAACTACTTATACCATAGCAGACGAGCAGTTTATAGCACGCGTGGCGCATGGAGTAGCATGGAGTGCATGGAGCGCAGACCCATAAGGGACGCAAGAGGCGCCCCCCTTAGCTCCATGCGATCCATGCACCCCATGCCATGCGAGCTCCTGGCAAACTTTATTATAACTTACTCTGTTATATAGTGATACATACTAGGCCCCTAGGGCTCCGCTCGCCATTTCTGTTACCTCTCTAGACGTTTCCAGAGCGTCGCGTAGTCTTGTCCCGTACTCCTGTCCTGTGCTCCTGTCTTGTACTCCTGTCCTGTAGTCTTGTCCTGTAGTCCTGTCTTGTACTCTTGTCTTGTATTCTTGCCTTGTATTCCTGTCTGGTACTCTTCTCCTGTATTTCCTCTCCTGTACTCATGTCTTGTCCGCCTGTCTTGTAGTCCTGTCCTGTAAATTTTTCCTGTAGTCTTGTCTTGTACTCTTGACTTGTAGGCTTGTCCTGTAGTCTTGTCGTGTAGACTTGTCGTGTAGACTTGTCTTGCTGTCTTGTTTTTGACGTATAGGCCTGTCTTATGGGTTTGAGCTATAGGCTTGATTGATAGGCTTGGCCTATAGGTCTGTCCGATAGGTCTGGTCTATAGGTTTGCTGTCTAGGTCTGTCCTTTAGGTTTGTCTGATAGGTCTGTCCTAGAGGTCTGCCCGATAGGTCTGTCCGATAGGTCTGTCCGCTACGTCCGTCTTATAGGGCTTGTCCTATAGGTCTTTCCGAATTCCTATAGGTCTGCCCTATTGGTCTGTCCTATAGGTCTGTCTGATACATAGGTCTGTCCTATAGGCTTGTCTGATAGGTCTGTCTTGTAGGTCTGTCTTATAGGTCTTATAGGGCTGCGCGATATGTCTGTCCTATAGGTGTGAGAAGTGTCACCTCCTTATAGGTGTGTCCTTTAATGTGTCTTGTATTTTTGTGTGTGTGTGTTGTGTGTGTGGTGTGTTGTCGTAGTACTGTGAATCACTTGTGGAAGCTTGCAGCTGAAGCATGTGAGGATCTCTATGTCGTCCGGGTACTTCGTTGTCTTCAGGGTCTGCACAAGATGCAGCCTACCAAGATTGGCATACAGTGTCAATATTAGCGACAGCAGACAGGAACTGTGCTTGCTAGTTAAATACGAAGTTAAAAGATCGATACCGATAGTTAGGCTCTCCTTTGGAGGTACCTTTATATTGAGTGGCCTCTAAAGTAGATCGCAAATGCCACATAAGAGGTTCCACGACATGACATGTGTGCTGTGTTGTGGTGTGCTGTGCTGTGTTGTGGTGCGCTGTGTTGTGCTGTGTGGTGTGGCTCGGTGTGTTGTGTAGTGGTGTGCTCTGTTGTGTAGTGGTGTGCTGTGTTGTGTAGTGGTGTGCTGTGTTGTGTAGTGGTGTGCTGTGGTGTGCTGTGTTGTGGTGTGCTGTGTTGTGGTGTGGTGTGCTGTGTTGTGTTGTGGTGTGCTGTGTTGTGGTGTGGTGTGCTGTGCTGTGTTGTGGTGTGTTGTGGTGGGCTGTGTTGTGGTGGGTTGTGTTCTGGTGTGCTGTGTTCTGGTGTGCTGTGTTCTGGTGTGCTGTGTTGTGGTGTGGTGTGCTGTGGTGTGCTGTGCTGTGTTGCGGTGTGCTGTGTTGCGGTGTGCTGTGGTGTGCTGTGTTGTGGTGTGCTGTGTTGTGGTGTGCTGTGTTGTGGTGTGCTGTGTTGTGGTGTGCTGTGTTGTGGTGTTCTGTGTTGTGGTGTTCTGTGTTGTGGTGTGCTGTGTTGTGGTGTGCTGTGTTGTGGTGTGCTGTGTTGTGGTGTGCTGTGGTGTGGTGTGGTGTGCCGTGTTGTGGTGTGGTGTGGTGTGGTGTGCCGTGTTGTGGTGTGGTGTGGTGTGGTGTGGTGTGGTGTGGTGTGGTGTGGTGTGGTGTGGTGTGGTGTGGTGTGGTGTGGTGTGGTGTGCCGTGTTGTGGTGTGCTGTATTGTGGTGTGCCGTGTTGTGGTGTGCTGTGGTGTGTTGTGGTGCGCTGTGGTGTGCTGTGTTGTGGTGTGCTGTGTTGTGGTGTGCTGTGCTGTGCTGTGCTGTGTTGTGGTGTGCTGTGTCGTGGTGTGCTGCGTTGTGGTGTGCTGCGTTGTGGTGTGCTGCGTTGTGGTGTGCTGTGTTGTGGTGTGCTGTGTTGTGGTGTGTGGTGTGGCTCGGTTGGGTGTGGTGTGCTTTGTGCTGGGGTTGTTGTTGTGTGTGTTGGGGTTGCGGTTGTGTATGTGTATTGGGGTTGGGGTTGTGTGTGTGGTGGGGTTGCGGTTGTGTGTGTGTTGGGGTTGCGGTTGTGTGTGTGTGTTGGGGTTGGGGTTGTGTTTGTGGTGGGGTTGCGGCTGTGTGTGTGTTGGGGTTGGGGTTGTGTGTGGGTTGCGGTTGTGTGTGGGTTGCGGTTGTGTGTGTGTTGCGGTTGTGTTTGTGTTGGGGTTGGGGTTGTGTGTGTGTGCTTTGTTGTTTTTGGAAGGTACACATATATTCCTCACTAAGTGTAATTACAACACTAAAAATCGAACAAATTGAATTTGAAATCGAAAGAGAGCAAGGTAGAATTTTCTCTCTTTTAGATCATCTTGATCAACACCAAATCAAACAGAAGATGGTCGTTGTGAAATCCAATTCATTGATGAAAATTATCAGATGTATCCGAAGATCGAGGAGCACTTGTCACAACTATTGCGTGTAGCTGTAGCGGTTCGTATATACGAAGCGAAAGTGCGTTGTCCGCGAGACGAAGTTGCATCCTCGATGCGGAGCTTCCTTACAAACTGGCGCAGCTGCTGCGATCGGAAGAGCAAGAGTCAACCGCATAAGGCTGACTCCGAGTAGAAGTCAAGCGGGAGAATGAACATACTCGTACTATCACTTGAAAAAATAATTTAAACTAACGACTTTTTATTTGTCTTCTTCCAATCTTCACGACAAAGTGACTTCATGTTATTGAAAGATGTGCGTAGATTACATTGCGTTGGTAATCGTGTCTTGACAACGTAAAAGCCGGACAGTCCTGATATCGTAAAAACAAGATAGACATACTTGATGCTTGTCGTTTGCGTATGAACATGATTAGTTACGCTGCAGCAAATTGGTGGATATCTTAGATTGTAGACTTCCTGCTGAAGCCTGAAGGCCAAGTGAGTCCTTTGTCTGGTCTCGGAATCCAGCGAAGTGGAAGTTCCTTTGATTTTCTTGTATATAAGAACTGTACATGAATTTACCCTAAGCTGTAACAGACCACACTAAATTCTCCAATTATTTGGAGCCACGGGATCTCGTGGAGCTCGTATTGGAATCGAGGTCGGTGCTGTCGGTGTCGCGTTCTCGGCATTCAAAGACGTGAAGATCGATAAAAAAACTTCAGATATAGAGATTGCTTGATCGACAGACAGACACTCAAAGACATTGTTCTCAGCAATCATTTATCATAGCCAAAATAGATGATCTGTCACTTGATTGTTCTACTTTTAGACAAAATATTCGTGGCGCATACCAGATATGGCTCAATCTCAAATAAACTAAGTACTTGCAGCTCCAACAGGGGGATGCAATGCGCAAGACGCAGCGTAACTTAAAAGCTCCAACGGAGGCGCACAAGACGCGCGCAAGTTAAGAAAAGGACACCTCGCAAGCCGGAAAAAGCATCCGTCTGCACCAGCTGCTCACTATAAGTCGATTCCAGATCATCTCTAACTTCATTCACTAAATCGGTATATTAACTTCATCTATGATCGGAGATACAGATTATAGCTCTGTCAATCGAGACACGTTAAAGGCAGATCGTCGTCGTGATATCATGTGAATATCGATAATATCTGGTCGGTATGAATATTGTATCTCAGCAGACGAGGCAGGTCTAGGATGCATAGATCTCTGGTGCTTTGAAACACAGTGCAGTATCAGATTCGGTTTATTACACGCTTCCCCGAGATTTCCCGTACTGATGCTACCCGAGAAGGACATGCATGTGAGCAACAATCTCCAGAATGTTCCGAGTTCCTCGTCATACATACGCACCTTTTATATACATCCACTAACTATGGAGTAAATCTGAGTTCCGAAAAGTAGCCATGGACGATTCTTTTTCTTATAGTCTTTTTAGGAAGACGAAGCTCTCATTCTTGGATTTCGAAACCTTCATCATTTCGATTTCTTGTATTTTTTGACCGGAAGCCTGCTACCTCGTCTTTGGTCTGAGGGGTAGTTGGCAGATCTCGTCTGCGCCTACCTCACTAGCGTTCCATCTGCTTGGGAGCGTGTACTCGTATGAGACCCACCCGGAGCGTGTACTACGGCCAGACTGCTTCCTACGCAGCCTTCACCATAGACAATGCCGCCCTGCCGCTGTTTGAATCGCAGGTGGAAGTTTTGGGCGAACGATGAAGTCTGGTCTTTTGCTAGTCTGTGGATAAGCCTCGACGTGGTCCGGATCATCTGCCTCTCTCTGTTTTTGGTGCATGCCTGCAAGCACGGGATATTCATGCTGATACTGCTTGTCGCAGTGCTGTCATTCTTATTGGATTGCACCTTTCCGTGGTGGAGTAAACGAGGCTACCTGAACGACGTAGACCGGAGCCGGCGTGGTCTGAACTTCACGCTGGGTGTTCGGTTTCTCCTGGAACTTCTCTACTTATGAACTATAGATTCATCATGAGGTAGTTAAAGTTGTTTTTTTGATGATCTACTTCGCATACTTACTAGATGATTTTATTTATTATATTCCTCTTGTTATCTGAATTTGCTTGACCACAGAGACAGAAGCTTAAGTCAGCGCCACATTTGTAAAAGAGTTCGTTGCGCAAAAAGCCATTGACAATTCTTGTCACGGCCTCCAAGTGATGCAACCTCATGGTTTGCGCGCACCTTGTCTGGACACAGCGCTCGTGCTGTCTGCGATCCGAGTGTCCAGCCGAGTACAATCAGCAGCATTTTCAGCGGCAGAGGTCCCAATGAAGAGTTCACCTTCGACTGCTCAGACGGCACGAGTGTAGACCTCAAGGCGAACAACGGGATGATAAACTTCCCACCGGAAGATCAAGTGCAATGCTACATGGTGCAGCGCGGATTCATCATGTGGTCAGCGCTTCTCTTTCTCGCCACCTACAGCATGCTCAGCCTGGCGTTTATCGTCTTCTCCTTATGACTTACACTCACTTCGAAACACAAAAAACTGTCTGAGTCTACTATAACGAAGGTCATATAATAAGTAATTGAGTTGCGCTGGCATAGTATTGCTAATGGTGCATTGACAGTTCATCTTGATGAACAACTAGTAAACAGGTGTGAAAAATCTTCATCACGCATAGCTATTACTTCAACATGTTGTAACTACCTTGGCATTGGCAAAAATATGGAGGACATCAATAGTACAGAAAGAAACCACTACGATATGGAGAATATACAGAATTAACGACTTGCTCGTCCTACTTTTGCTCAGTTCTAATTTCTGTCATTTTTCTGTCGGAGAACGCTTATTCCATCACCCTGCAGGAGGATTTTGCTTTCAAAGAGCAGCTGGTTGGCACCATCACCAGAGAAGATATCATAGCACGTGAAGCGGAGAATCAGCAGAGTTTTCACGTTCTCATTGACACTGCATACAGTATGGCATATCTCTCGAGGTGTGGAGCTTCATCTGTAATTGAACAACAAGAAGAAACCTAAATTTATACGCAAGGCGACATCCTCCAGCAAGTAGTCGTGGAGGAGGACAAGCGACTGCAGCGACTCCCTCACGATTTGGTAGCAATTATACTTGTAAAGTTCGCTGAACTGCATCATGCAAAAAGTAGAATGCAACATGTACAGAGCGAGCACGAACGTGCCGGGTACAAGCAAGTATCGACATTTTCTAATCCTCGTTTCCTCCGCATGATTCTCGGTCTGTATGGTATCCCGCAGAAGAATCGGGATCTAGTTTTGCGAACGATTGTGGGATTTTTCGGGGTCCATAATCTCACCCTCGGAGACGTGCGAATTGGGAGAACCTTGGCACAAGGCAAGCCCTTCGGTGGAACCCTTCCGACGGCGCATCTTACCAGAGGACAGCCGATATCAAGGTACTGCGCTACTCGTCCCGCCATTTTTTCTCCTTATTTTCGTATCGATCTAGCAGCAACAGGTAGATGTAGTAGTTTAAATGTGGATAACATTGATGACGCTGTAGTTCTGGCTGCTGCTGTTCTGAAGAATTCATTCGCAGAGCGATTACATTTTCGGAATTATCTACAGCGTCACCTCCACTCATCTGCGTACTCAATGCTACCAACAAAATATATCAGGTCTGAAGATTTCGAAGAGATCAACTTTGTGTTGACATTTATCGGTTATGCCTGGTTGGCTTACGGGTACAATGAGGAAGAGGAGCCCGAGCGGCCTCTTGCTGCGTGTTGCCGTGTAATCGGCAGATGGTTCGGTGGTGGAGGTAAAAAGATTGCCCAGAATGTGGACGCTGCGAGCAGGCTCGCGCAGCAAGCTGGCCGTTTAGATGTGCCTGGTGACGATGAGGAGGATGAAGAAAATGTCGACGACGAGAATACTGCAGAAGATTCGACAAGAAGAAGTACAGCATCACGGGTAGTTGACCCCGCGTCTAGAAGAAGTAGTAGAGCATCGGGCACATCGTGGTCTTCAGGAAGTGCGCCTGCCCCACTAGAAGTAGAAGTCCCGAAGCCGAGTCCACCCCCTCCTGGTGTGAGAACAAACTTTGCGACGGGGAGGAAGGGGAAAACCAATACCAAGCGGCATAATCCAAATATGAAACGTGATGAAGAGCAGGATCGAAAGTTCGAACGGGATATGGAAAAATACCTAAAATTGTTGCAGATACGGCAAACACGAATGTTTCGTGTGCAGGAGCAGGCCGACCGCCTCAAGCGGCAAGAAAGGGCACGAGAAAAGCGGCAGCAGCGAGACTTGGACAATAAAACGAAAACACGACTGCTGGAAGAACGCGAACGCATCTTGCAGTCCGAAGTGTCGAGACTCACAAACTCCGGTCGTCTGCTATCATCGACCTCTGCAGCAAGATCCTTTGGCAGATCTACTGGCGCTACTTTGTCCACTTCATCAAATAGAGGCTGGGCAACCTCAGTAGCCATCACACCTTTACAAATCTATTCGCTGGACGATGAGGAAGAAGTCAAAAACGTTTCCTCATCACAAGCAAATTACACCTTAGGACAGCCTGTAGATCAACATCAAACGGGCAAAGTTTGGCGAGGACAGAGACAGGCAGAAGGAGAAGCTCTTTCCGATGAAGAAAACGACAATTATTACGGACAAGAACCGGAATTGTATTTAGATGCAGACGAAGAACCAGCACAGCTTGATATATCGAGTCGGCCGACCAGACCTGCCTCTTGGATATCTCATGCGGATATGGGATCACAGCATCAAGCTCCAAAGCTGTTCTCGCATCGCGGTGAGGACTATGCTCCTGGTCCTCCCCTTGCCCCAGACCCAGCCAGACCACAGCGTGCGCCTCTTGTAAAACAAGATTCCCATCTAGACGAAGATGACAAAATAATGCGTTCGCGGTGGCAGGAATCGATACGAGAACGAGCTAATATCGAAGCAATCAAGATGAGAATAGCCAACTTAGAAAGTAGACTGGATTTTGATCCCAGCGACGAAGAAGAAGTGCTAGAAGGTCCTCCTCTACTGCAACAACAAGAAAGTAATCAACTTCCGGAAATACTGAAACCAGAAGCAGAACCTCCGAGGAACACTCTATCCACAGAGAAGTCGAGTATTCTTCAAGAGGAAAACGATACTGAGCTTGAAGGCGTCATTGACGACACTGACTTGTCTGAGTCCGAACGGGAAGAGATCAGACATGCGATAGATGAACAGGAAGGAGATGACGCTGCGAAAACGCTGACGAGAGGAGATACAACAAGACAACAATCCGAGGACGCGCGAGCGACCTCGGAAGACATCTCGAAGCAACCAGCGAAGACTTCCGCCAGTGACTTTTTTGATAAGAATATTTCGGAAACGGATGCGGAGCGGGAGCAAAGTTTCAGGTCGGCTCCATTCGCTTACTCATCCAAACGAGCGTCCAGCCATCGCGTATCGGACGGCGTGGGAGGAGCGCGCGGCCCTTCTGGTCGAACTCGAAGGAGGACTAGTTCAACATCTTCTCGTAGTGCTGCGCTGAGCTATCCCGCTTCCTCCTCGCTAGGCAGTCTTGCCTTAGATGACGATTTGTGCATCGAGCTCTTGCACGTAGACACAACACCCATCGGCGGAGAGCGCGGGGTCTATTTTGTAGTGCTGGATCACTTCACGCGCACCCTAGTTCTAGGTTTTCGGGGCACCGTGGACATCAATGACTGGATCACGAATACGTCCTTGGCGATGGAAAAGATAGCCCCGGACGCAGACCCGGACGAGACTATCCACTCAGGGATGCTGGCCTGCGCCACAAGCACCCTAAAGGAACTCGAAGAGAAGCTCGACTTCCCGGACTTTCTACCTGAGGATTACGGTATCGTCTGCGTGGGTCACAGCCTGGGTGCCGGGAACAGCGCTGCAATGGGCTTTCTTCTGGCTCGCCGCTACCCGGAACTCCTCATGGCTAAGCGCCTCAAGTGTCTCTTAGTCGCGCCGCCTGGGACTGTTTGTTCTCTGCGATTAGCGCGTGAGAGCGAGAAGTTCATGGTCAGCATCGTGAACGACTTGGATGGAGTTTGTCGCGCGCGCCCTTTGATGATGGTCGCATTCCGGAATCACTACCTGCAACTTTTGAATGACGGGAAGCTCTCAAAACATGACATCAGCCAGCTAGGAGACGTGATGGAAGCTGTCGAGAAGAAAGCTTCAGCACCCGATGGAGCAGCTGCAGGTCGTGTAGTAGTAAATGAGTCAGATACAGCTGGACGAGACGCGGCAGGTGAACGTGGAGGTCCTCGTGAAGAAGTTGACGAAAATTATGCGCACCTACAAGCTGGCCGTCGTGGTCGTCCTGAAGGTAGCGTATCGGAACCATCAAGGGTTCCGCTAGCGGCTCCAAAAGCAGGCAGTATTCCTCGTGATGGGCGCTCCTCAAGGCGCGGCTCGCGGTCCGGGGATATTGAAATGAGCAATCCTGATGCAGGACAAGAGGGTGGTAATCGTGGCCGCAGTGCGCGGGAGCTGCCTCCTACAAGAGAGACCGCACATCAGGGCGCGCGACCTCTTGCGCAAAGTCCGACCAACTCTTCAAGAAAAAATGACAAGGGCTTCAAAACTGTTACACGATTGAAAGCGCGCCTGTGGGACCTATGGCACCGCGCCAACATGAGCGGCTACCATCCTATGTCATCTTTCAACGTTTTAGCAAGTCGTCAGTTTGCAGCAGCCGCTTTAGAGGAGAGACACAGGCAGTATTTAAACCCTTCCACTCCTGCTCCTGGTGGGCAGGAACTTCTTTCAGATGGAAGACAAAGGAGTGGCACTAGCGGAAGAGGCGCCGGGAGCGGTAAAACCGACGAACGACGTGCTGCAAATTGTGCTCCAACTTCGTTCCCGTCTAGTGGTTCAGCACTTTCCTCTTCGTCTACATCGAATCCTTTTCCAGCTGAAGCCTGCATTTCAATGTTGACGCCAAGTGAGGTTGTCGACGAGATACGCAGTGTTTTGGAACCCGGAGATATGGTCGTCGTGGCCGTCGAACAGGCGTCGGTCGAGCGCGTAGACGCTGCGTCTTTCAAGCTGCAGCGCGGGATGGAGGGCGTCGTCCTGAACGCGCGCGGCTTGAAAGGTTGCTGGCTCGACTTTTCAGAGGCTGTCGAAGAGCAGGCTTTCTTGAGAGGAACACATACACAAGGGCTCGGACCTGGAACTTCACCAGCACAGACCACGGGTACGGGGAGCGGGGGGTCGCTGAATCCGGCCGAACGCGTGGAGCATCGAGTCTACGTCAGTTGGGAAGATTTGATTCTGCACTTCCATTTCGTGTTTTTCAGCATGGAAAAGGAATCCGCTCTGGGCTTGGGAAACAGTCACGCGGGACGTAGCGGCCGCTACAACTCTCGCCGGGGGATGCAGTCGACGACGAAGAGCGGACGAATGATTTCTGCTCCAGAAACAGTGGTATGGGCAGTTCGCAGAATCAGAGCAGCAGCGCATGCGAGGATGAGTTCTCGCGTCAGCAACAGCTCCTCTGGGGGCGCCTCGCGCGATATTCTTCCCATTACACCGGCACACGCAACGGGCAAGAAACTCACGAAAAGACAAGACAGCAATTTACTCCTACCTCCTGGTGGGGTAGACGCTAGCATAACAACAGGTGGCAGGCCTGACGACCGCGTGCTCCACGCCGAAAGAAGAGCGATCTCGCCGTTCATTGAGCGGACTACCACTGGCCTTAGAGGACCAAGTTCAAGAAGACCAGTCAAGGCATCGCCTAGTAGAGGGGCCGAGGACGGTCGACTAAAATATGGACAGATCTTCTTAGACAAGCTGGTAGAGCGAGTTCACGGAAGCGGATATGTTGCGGCTGGAGAGCGAGGGGGCCCTGCAAAAGGCGAAGCCAAATACGATCCAGCTCGCTTGTCTGGTGCAACAACTGGAAGCTGGGGCACTGACAGCACGACTGAATCGATCTTGTTTCACACAGCATTAGCAGATCCGAGAGCAACAGCGCTTGGACAAGACGATGCTGCTCGCATTTCGACGAATGCGCGAGCCGAGCCTTTGCTAGCCTCTTTTAACCGGAATAATTCTAGGCAGCAAGAAGAAATCGAGCAGTTTCCCTCATTCACAGGTGGAGGAAATTTGGTGAATGCGCAGCTTGAAGAAGACTCGCTGACGCGGCCACACCTGAAAGAGCGAGTGGTGATGGAAGACCCATTTTTGTCAGGTGGAAACGGTGATACATGGACACCGGGAAAGCTTTTGCATGTGCGCCGCCGACGCACACCAGAAGAGAATGTAGCCTTAATCCGTGCTGCTGGAAACGATTTTGAGCCGCTGCTCTGTCGCCTGATCGGCACAAGTGGAGGCCAAGAAGTAGTCGCTGGAACAAGTGCGGCCGATCCGTCCCAGACTCAAGGAGATCAGGTTGCTCAAGAAGGACGTGGAAACAGTTTTGGTGGTGGTCCGTTGAATGCAAGCGGTGGTGGGGATCTTTCTATTCCCCAACAGACTAACCCGATGCTCACATTCGTCGATACAGGCGATCCGGAACTTGTTCAACGGCGGATACTCCGAGAAGCTGCGCAAGCTCGCGGCATAGCGCCAAAACCTGTGACGCCCTTCCGCGCAACGAACACGGGCGCCGTAACGGGAACCTTCGCAACGCGGCAGTCCTCTGCCATTGACCGCAAGGTAGGTGGGGTGGTGCGAAGGTTTGCAGAAGGCGAGGCAATTGAAATGATAGAAGCCTCCGCGATTGAGAGTAGGGCCAGCAGTGTCGATCACGATCCTATACTTCCGTCTGCCCCTCCTGCGATATCCCCCAACAAAAGAGCGCCCCCTAAAAGAAGCACAAGGAACGCGCCAGTTGCGTTGCCGCTTTCTTCTCGAGCTTTTTCTCAACAAAATAGGAACGCCAACGCGTCAGATGCTGTAAGATTTGAACTACCCGATGCGCCCATCTTGCCCGTCCGAAAAGACTCTTCCCAAGCACAAAGACGCGTTCGAGTTAAAGAGCCTGATCCAAAAGAAACTTATCTTTTTTACGGTGAAGAGCGAACTAGACCAAGCGATAACGAGTCCCCAGAGGACCGTTCTAACGCGGGCTCGACAGGTTCTAGAGGAGTATCTACGGGCGGCCCGGCAGACGGCGGGACCGGAAGCAGCCCTCTCAGAAGTAGCCGCCGCGGTCTCTCTGGAAGGCGATTGCGCCAGGAACGTAGAAATCAGCTGCAAGAAGAACTGCGCAACGCTAGGCCTAGGCGTCCAGAGGCCTCGGGAAAAGATGAGAATGAGTCGAATTTTGGTGACGAGGCGCAGGATGACATAGCTGGCGCAGATACAACTCCTTCCTCACGACAGCAGGAACTGCGGGAGCGCACACCATACGCCTCCTCGACACCGTCATCAAGTGTCAGTAAAGCAGGGTCACCGTCGAGGCGAAGCTACAACACTTCCTCCACGCAGCGCTCTCGAGGTCAGAGAGCGTCTTCGGATACAATGCAGAGAGATACCGGCGACCTGTTCAGTCTAGCGACGGACTTTTCCTTCATCGAGCACAGACCCGAAGACATGTATGCGTACAATCCGTACAAATACGATGACGATCCGCGAAACCGTGAAGCCTTCCAGCATATGGACACGTATTACCATTTGAACCAGGCAGGAACGGGTAGAAGGCGCTCGAATTCTATGGAGACTGAACGATCGCAGAGTTCTTTTGGTGCTTTTCCGACAAGGGATATTCAAGTAGATGCTCCTGGTCGGTACACGACAAGCGATACTTCTAGGTCATATTCACCTGGTCGGCGTCCGACACGGTTTGCGTCTAGTACAGGTCCTCGTATTACGCCTTCCGGTCGGCGCACGGTGGCTACTTCTTCGTTGCGCGGCTATAATCTTCGAAGAGCGAACGCCGATCACAATGAAGAAATACTCGCCGGCTTTCGTGCTGAGCAAGAACAGTATGACGTCTTAGGCGGTGGCGGAGCCTGCAATTGGCTCGGCCGACTCTTCCTGGGTGATGACGAGCATGCAGTCGCGAACTTCAAGGACGCAAACGAGCCTGACACCTGTCGGTTACGTGTTTCGGATTCCAAAATTGCAAGATTCATGATCGACGAAAGCTGGCATCTCTTGAACGAGTTAACTCTGGACCATCGACGGGCGGAAGAGATGGAACGTGAGCGGAATAGCAGGGAGCAAATGGCGGCCTTAAGCACCTCTATAGCTGACAGATCGGCGAGTGGCGGAACCAGGCCAGGAGTCGGCTCGTCAGGTGGGGTGATGAACTTCCTGTACGGTAGAGCGACGGCCACTACAGCTGCGCTTTTTGGTTTGGGGGTACCTGTTGCTCGTGACGCAAACCAGGCCTTTCCCCTGCATGACTTACTGCCCAACATGAGGATGGGCGGGGAGCCTTTACCTGAGGGCAGCATGAGGGATTTTGCAAGCAGAAAGATTCAGATGTCCTCTCCTGGTATAAATCGGGGCGAAGATTATATAACACGCCCAGCGACTACTGTTCGGGTTACGACGCGGATGCAGGCTGGTGCCCACGCAGTGGATGAGGCGATCCTCGCGCAACTGGACCGTCTGGGAGACCAATCGCGATCGGCACAAGTTCGCGCTAGCCGCCGAAGTATGAACGCTGTTAACGGTGGAAGCATGTTTACAAACATGCTGGAGCCACATCCCGAGCCTCGATTTCTCTCTGTGCATGAGAACGCACTAGGAAGCGTTGTCTCTTCAGCACCTGCTCTTGGTCCTACTTCTTCTAGCTACAGTAACGCGGGAGAGGATGGAAATCCAAATCCGTCATCTTCACGAGCCCGAGGGAACAGTAGACTAGGCAGTAGACAACTGCTTCCGTCTTCCTCTCGAGGTCTTTCTGGTGGTGCGGATATCGAAATGACTGAGCCCGGGAACTACACCTCGTCGAGAAATCGTCTAGCCGTGCCTCCAATAACAGCAGCGGCGTCTAAGCAGGAGAGGAGGCCCGCGGACGATGCCGAGGAAGACGTGTTTCAAATCGATGGGGAAGGCAATGTCCTTAGTGTGACGAGAAGACGAACAACGAGTCAATTAGACCTTCCAGTAAACCTCTCAAGCTCAGCCCAATTTATTTCCCAAGAGGAGACAGATGCAGCGGTGGAACCTACTCCTACTATGAGAATGGACCGCCAGACTGGTCGGCCATCAACAGCGACGACTGTGTGTGAGAATCAATACGTCAAGGAAGAGCGCGAGTGGTATGGTGTGTGGATCACGCGCGATGAGTTGAATTTCACGCATAATGCTCCCGAAGTCTTCACCGATCACGGTCAGCATGCGTATGAAGAGTCTCTGCGTTACATTTTCAGGATGTTTTTCGCCGAACAAGAGCTACAAATGCTAGACGAAGGGCGTGGGCCTCGTCACGGCGGGAAATCTAACGTCCCAAAAAGTGTCGTACAATCACCTGCAAATGAGGCGGTGGACTTCGACGTGGAACACAAACATAACATGTTCTACGAGCGTATCCTTTCCCCGAATGCGGATATGACAAGGTTTGCGGAAGAAATTGGAGCTGATCGAGAGCAGCACCAAGAACAACGTGGAGACCAACCGAAAAAAGAACAAACGCGTGCAACTAAACCTAGACGGACCCAGAAAGCTGATGATAACAATGGCTGGTCGTCTTCTAGCTCGAACACAGAAAACGAATACCACCCACATGTGTTTGATTTCACTCGGCAAGGTTCGCATGTTGCGGATTCTGGTGGTGCTTCCCCTTCGCGTCGGAGCGACATGGAAATCGATTTGCCAAGAGTGCGGAAGGCTGCGGAAGATACGAGGAGCTTGAAAGCCAGACCTAAGCCCGAAGTTTCCTCACATCGGAGAAAGACCGGCCATGTCTATTTCTAAGAAACAATATGCCCATATCCATATGCTCTCTTTCTCTCAGAACTATGTGGAACTGGAAGCAAAAAAACGAGAAGCACAAACATCACTGCTTGTGGTAGTTGTAGTTCCCTTTAATTTCTGATTATCATGCTCAGTCATTCGTTTCTTTGTCATGTCTGGCAGCACTTCGCAGGCACTGCAGAGCGCGTGTTGTGAAAGTGTTCACTTCTTTGAGTCAGTCTGACACTACTTAATCGCGCTTGAAGGAAAGTCTTTGTTGTGCGCAATCTTTTGACGCATCGTAAGTTGACTAGCTCTCTGTATAAATGGTAGTACGTATCTACTTCTACCTATTCTAGAAGCAAGGAGCGTCCGAGAGCTGGTCCATGCTACACCTGTTGAGGTGAGCTGCTGAGTATGTTTCTGCGTAAGTATCTTTAATGTTTAAGCAAATTGACAGAGGCCTCATTAGCCCGAGACAACTGGACGGTCGCAGCGGAACTAGGATTGTATACTTCTTGTGTGGAGACCGACGAGTAAAAAAAGATCAACGGTAAGACGAATCAAATTTTCGCTTGATGTGAGAGATAAATTACAGGATCGATTAATACAACTGGAAAGCCTCAACCTTTCTACTTCTGCAAGAATGACGTTGTGGGGCGGCCTTTCCTCTGGTTTTAAGAATCTGCAAGATCTTGCGCAGGAAACGCAAACGAAACTTCAAGGTTCCATAGCAGCACAATTGAACAATGACGAGTTTCCGGTCCCAGAGATGCGGAGGTGCTCTGAACTTAACTACCTCGACGTCGACTGGCATCACGGGAATTATAAATGAAAGACTTTTATTCTTCGAGCACACCCTATAATTTTAATTTTGAATTATCTAGTATTTGATCTACATCAATCAGGACCATTGGGCCCAAGTAGTCAATGCCCAATTAGTTGGGAGTCTCAATCTGATCAACCCTATGCAACGACCAAGGGTTCTTCTACTTCTTCAAATCTCTTACTCTAACTTTTCTGTCACACACACACACATTACGCAGGGCCAACGGTTCCATCGGGAGCAACAGCCAGGGGTATACGGGTAAGGCAGAGGATGACGAGGACAAGGCCCTCAACGCTTACATTCGGACCCAGTACCAAGCTCAAAATCGCAGTCGAGCGGGCAGCGCAGGAAGCAATATCTCAGGCGGGAGCATTCCTTCCGGTAGCAGCAACGCGACTCCAGCAACTGCGTCCTTCCCATCAGTTTCGTCGACCGGAAATGGGCTCCCATCGAGTGCTAATATGCCTGTTGATGTAACAGGAGGAAGGGCCGTGGCAAATAGCAACATGCACCTTCAAGCCGGTACTAACCGAGCGGGCAGTGTTTTGCCACCAACTCCACAGCAGACAAATTTGGAATTGTTTCCGCCGCCGCCTGCACCTCCGCCACCGCTGCCTGCTCCAGGAGGAGGTGGGACCACACCGGGTACTGTTGGCGCAGTGAATCGTCTCACTGGCTTGCCCGTTTTGCCTGCGGGAAGTGCGGAAATGACGGCAGGTAGCGCTTCATCTACTTCGACATCAATCGATGGCCCGAAGAAGAGTCCAGCAAGAGAGCTATTTGGAGCAAGGCCAGGGCAGCAACAACGCAAACCTCCAAGCAGCATGCCGTCCCTCCTGGCCACGATGTCAGTTGCATCGCCGATAGACACCCGCACAGCAATCACGACTACCGCTCAGTCGGGAATCATGACACAGCCGCTACCGCCTCCACCCGCAGCAGGTGGCTCTTCAACGTCGTCAGCAGTACCTTTCACACCGCAGTTTGAAGGCGACGCAGCAGTCAAAAAAACCACAAGTATGACACCATCGTTAGCTTCAGCGCAAAGCTACACAACACCAACACACGACGGGATTCCAGAAACGAGTTGCCCACCGAAGCAGAGAGAATCGGTTACGATACCTCCATCCGCCGCAACGTCGTCATCGTCGCAGTCGCCTGGACCAGGTGTTGCCATGGCATCTAGTGCAGTGCCAGCAGCATCATCGATGGGCGTAATATCTGTACCTACTAGTACTACAACTTCTTCCATAGGGCTGGGAGGTCCTCCTCCAATAGGAGTAGACTTAACACCCTCTCTCAGCGACAATATGAATGTCCTTCATCAAATATCTGGAGTACCAGGATCTACAATAGTGACGCCTTCTTCCATACCTCCAGCTCCACCTCTTGGCACTTCTGCACCTGCTGAAGCCCCTCAACAATCCGCTACTTCTAGTACAACAATCCCGATGGTATCTTCGGCTGATTTAGAGGGCGAGGGATTCTCCTTACCATCGCTTCTAGGCGCAGCAGGTGGCGATGCTAGTGCTGCCATGAACCTCATGTTTCTCCAGCAGCAACTTCGCGAGACGCAAAAGCAGATACGCGTGAAAGACCAACGCATTCAACAACTTGATTATGATGATGAAACATCTACTGTTCTAGATGTTATATCTCGTGTGTTAGTGCTTGAGTTTGTGGGAGCACTCATGCGATGAGATGTATACTTCGAGACAGGACGGTGATAAAAGTCTATCAGTCAGATACAGACTTTTTCGTGTGTGACAATGTTGTCCGCGTCAACAAGAACCAGTGCTGATACTATTCGTTCGATTTTTTGTACTTATCTGATTCTAAGACTCGCAACAGAATCAGCTATTTCAAGAGCAGCTTCAGCAGACGAGTCAGTTGCAGGCGCAACTTCAGGCCCGGTTTCGTGAGACGGAAGGCCAGCTGAGGCAAGCCAAAGAGCAGGCGACTCAGCAGGAGACTGCAGCAGCAGCGGCGGGCGCATCGTCAGGTGCACAAGACGCACAGAAAAGCCGACAGGAAGCAGACGAGCTGAAGCTAGCGCTTGAAGCATTTCGCACGCAAGTGGAGGAGGAGAGAAAAGAAACTCAGAAACAGGTACTCATTGATCATGTCTTCACTATTATACTGTTAGTGAGACGAGCATGGGATTAAACCGAGATGTATTTGCAACTGCACCTTTTTATAGTGCCTCGTCCATTCAAAGAGGAAGAGCCCAATGCCCAAAGCGCCTCTACTTATATATATTTATTTCTAATATAGAACATCTCAGCTTCGCGGGTACGAGACGAGCAATCAGCAGCTGCAAAATCGACTTGACCGGCAGCAGCAGTTATGATGAAGATGTCGTGTTCATCAGCTAATACTGACTTCATACGGAAGTAGTCGTAGTCCTTTTAACATCTAGTATATGTGCCACAAGCACATCACTGACATTGAAATATTACAAGCCCCGAGTTCGAGATTATGACTCAAATAGAATATTTTTACGAGGCTGGCGGGTACCCGTTAGAGGACTTTTCCTCTTGAAATTTCAGTGCGCTCTTTGTCAGTTTCTTTTTGTGTCTTTACGAAACGTCCTACTTCACGACTACTACTTTTTCATTCTTCAAAATGCGCGATCTGGAGACGAACTACGCTCAAGCGTCTGCGCCATTACAAAAGCGCGTCGCAGAACTAGAGGCCACTGCAAAGGGCAACACCTACGATCTGCAGCGCACGATCGACGAACTCAACACAGATGTCACGTTCGAGAGAGAAAAAACAGAAGCCATGGCGAAAGTACCCATCACATTAATGCTTTTCGCTTGTGAATGACTCTTATTATACCTAGAAGTAGAAGAAGTAGAGGTAAAACAAAAGAAATTGCATGGATATGCGTCAGATATTCCACGCTTGAACGACGACTTGATGACCCATCAGATAGACGTTCCAATTTTCTGAAAGAAATCAGAAAATACTCTACTTGTTGCTCAATCTTTCTATCAGGAAATGCAGCACTGGCGACAGCAGCTTTCAGAGTCGCACGCCCTTGTGGCTGAGCGCGAAGAAGAGGTTCGGAGCCTCAAGAATTCGGACCGGCTCGAAATTCAAACACTAAAACGTGCTCTCGCACAGCTACAAAAGCAGGTCGCCGCGGCAGCGGAACAGAACACGACGACGATCAGTACGTCGTCAAAGCAATCATCGGTCGAAGCAGAAGCGCATCCTCACGAACAGGCTATCTTGGAGAAAAATGGTGGCGAGCAAAGAACCGAATTAGCAGTACTAGAGGGTGAGGGACTAGCGGCTCAACAACCGCAAGAAGCTAGTGGATCCTCGTCGACAGCCACAGGATCAACGTCCACGCCAGACCAAGCGAATCGGCCAGAGGGAGCAATAGACGAAGCTACAACCCCTGCGGCTCTTGGACTTGGCGCAGTAGAGAACGACCAGCTTACTACAACTAAGTATAACAGCGTGTCGATGGATAATGTAGTTAACGATAATGATAATTTAGAAGTAGATCTCAGTCCATCTGACGCGCAGTGTATACGCAGACAAAACGCACACTTAAAAAGCGAATTGCAAAGGCTGCGAGACGAGCTTATGCGAAGGAGAACTGCTACACCTGCAAGATCCAGTGCCGACCACCCAACAGGGGCTTCAAAAAATGGCGATTTCGCACCACCTGCTCGTGGCGACACTAGAAATGCCGAAAAAAGTGCAGGCGCAGGAGATTTTCAAATCGCCAGCAATAGCAACAGTACAACCACTGCGACCATGCATTCTTCAAAAGACGTGCAGCACAGCAGTACTAGAAGTAATTCCAAAGAGCAGCGAGTTTTGGGGACACCTGCTCCAAATCGAAGTAAAAACACTCCCTTGCAACTTCCCCTTGGAGACGCATCAACCCCAGGAAGCGGATCTGTTTTGGGTACCACCTCCGAGCAGCTTCTAGCTCCCGCAGAGCGGGAAACAGCACTCGTGGATAGTTGGTTCCAACAGGATGCGATCAATCTGACAGTGGAAAACGATCGCCTGCGAGCAGACTACCAAGGACTGCAGTCACGCTTCGAAAAAGCTTTGCAAGTGATTGGGCGTCTGCAAGAAGAAATCGAAAAAACGAAAAGATGACTGATTTCATTCGTTTTATGTACCATGGTGGAAGATTAATGATTTAGATAACGCTCCGTATCCAAGTCCGATGATCATCAAGATGTAGATTGTGTACGCGATTTACATTTAACTCTACTTCTGTCACAAAATTTTGTGCGTTATGTATCTATCAATTTTATCGCCTTATGGTTATGAACACTCAATGTAAAAGCGATGTTTACTACTGTACTATCCACCTCCAGAATCCTGTCGTGTTGCTTCATCAATTTGCAATAAAAGTCGTGCTTCTACTCATGAAGATGTAAGCCATTCTCAAAAAGAATAATCCGTCAGTTGTGTTTCGTTTTTCCACTTTTCCGACATCACAGCGTGCAATATTTCGAACACCAATGCATGCAGTACAACTACATTTACCATATCATTTATTTTGATATGGTGAAAGTGAAATCTGTTTCGAACCGCACACAGCGACCAAAGGGGAGCGTGTGAAGGTATACCTTCGGAAATACATCCGTTTCACGTCATGCGTATAAAGAAAGAGCAGAAGTGTTGTATTTCGATGCTCACTGACATGTAAGATCCACCTAGTAGATAAGATGCGAAGATCCTAGAAGATGCATTGCTGCTCAAATTTTGTTACTTCTTTCCAACTCATGTTTCTGATGCTCCGACCGTTTCTTTGGATTTGTTTTTTTTGAAGTCATGTACACGGACCCAACAAGAAAAAGGGCAGTCGCGGTTCAGGCTTTAATCGTTACACAAACAAAACGACATTGTCGTTGTCGTGCTTGATCGAACGACGCCTCGATGAAACTTTATTTACTATTACTTTGTTATTGTTTGTTAAAAAATGAAACTATGAATATCTACGTATAAATCAATGTAACCGTGTCTTGTCAGTGTGTAAAAGTACAACTTCGAAAATTTGTTTCGGCGTAGGTCCAAAATGGCTCCTACCGGTGCTGGCAGTGCTCCACCTAAAAAGGTGTGGGACCTGACTGTCATTCTTTGTACCATTGGTTTTATCGTATTTGGTGTTGTCATCCAGTTCAGTGCCTTTGGTGTGTATAATATCGCGACGGTTCCGGGACCTATCGGCCCAGACGGACGTCCAGAAACGCAACGATATGGGGCGTGGATGATCGTCGCTGCTCTAGCGATGTTTTCGGAGGGAAGTTATGAACTGAAATAGTGCTGCTTCGGAAGATCTATATATTAGTGTTTGTGATCGTGATTCGTTTCTTGACCGTGTTAGTAGCTGCTGGCTCAATCTGTAAGTATCATCTAGAAGCTGTAGATGATAGCTAAAAACTCCTGACTTCTAATCTGCTCTCCTCTGGCAGTACCCATTAAGCATGTGGGCGTGCCAGGGCTGTTCATCAAAGTCAAAGGATTTATCATCCGGGAATGCCAAGGTAGTTGCAGAGACCAATGGAGGAGGTGAGACTTTTGAGAATAATACGCTGGATAAAGCCGGCAAGAACAAGGAAAACAAGAATGGAGATACTATTGTTGAGGAAGAGTCCCTTCTTTTAGAAGCCAATGACGCTAATGCAGTGGAAAAGACATTACTTCAGCATAAGGATGGAACGAAGAAGAAACTACACTTGAAGAAGGCATCAAGGGAAGCGGAAAGTTCGGAGGAGGAAGAGGGCCTCGTTCAAAAGGACAAATTGGAGATAGAAGATCCTGCAGATGCAGATGACATAGAGGAAGTGGAGGAATCGGAAAAACCCCGGTCGCCGTGGAGTAGAGCTCTGTTTATGTTCATGATTTCAGGGGCATTTGACTTTATCGGATGCATAGGTACCCTGACGTCAAGCACCGCAATCGACCCAAATGTCAACCAAATGTGCCGCGGAACGAGGATAGCGTAAGAATACAGATCACCAGACTTGTTCTTACTGTTTTCGCAACTACTTCATGTTCTAGTTGAACTTCAATCGAAAATCTATTCAGGCATTCCATTCGATTTCGCGAAAATGCAAAACATGTTACCGGAAGTCCTTAAGAATATGAGAAGTTTTTTGTTGCTATTCTCCCCTCTTCGCAAAGACCTCGTCTGCTTCCATTTCAACATTACAGGTTCATCGGAATTCTGGGTTGGGTGTTTCTCGGAAAGAGGTTGACGCGCAATCAGTTTATCGGTATGGGATTTGCGCTTGTAGGGATCGTAGCGCTCAGCCTCGGGTGTATCGTCTGGCCGAATCCACACAAGCCTCCGCCGACGATGACACGGGGCCTTGCTGAGATTAAGAGTTTCCACATTGTATCGTGCAATAACATCCCACTGACTCTTTTCCTACTAAGAAGAGATACCAGCGAAGTTCTCAAGAATGCAATGTCCATATCTCTAACGAGAGGATGGGCCTCAAAAAATCCGCAATCGGAATCATCCTCGCGATAGCTGGAAACTTTTTTGGTAGCATCCAATTCGTCATCCAGGCGGAGTTTCTCCAACGGCAAAAGCATGTTCCTGTTATCCTAGCGGTTGGCATGGAGGGATTCACTGGCTTCCTATGTTTCGCAGGCCTGTTGCTGCCTGTCTTGTTCATTTTTGGTCAATCCGGAACCAGGCTTGTAGAGGACGGCGCTAACAGCGTGCCACAAGTCGCAGGGCCCGGGATTAGTATTAAGGCTGGCTTCATTTTCAATACCATGTTGGTATCAAACCTGCATCCTTCTTGTGTGAAGAGCAATGCATAGAAGCGCAGTGCGCTCTTCGATAAATCCTTCGCTTCCAAGAGAAGAATCACCCTGGCCAGGACATACTCTCTAAGATTGACACAACCGATTCGCCAACGACAGCAAGTCTATCTGCCAATAGAATAAACTCTTCGTTCCTCGAAAGCCAGACAGTCTCAGCCTCTCGGAGTTCGGCCTGTGGTACAGATGGACTGTTATGAGCGGGAATACTTTACCGCATATGATTATAATACAGTACAGTTTATAGACGGTGGGAAGGTGGGCGACGCTGGTCCGCTGGGCGGCCACGCTTGGCACGGTGGGCGGACCCTTGGCACACATGGGGGACACGCTGGGCGCGTATAGCGTTGCCCCGCTGCTTCCGCCATTGTACAAGGCCGCAGTCGAGGGCGGCGCGGCGCTGTGCTCTTTTGCGGAGTGGCCACGCTCTCGCTGCTTGCGGTGCTTCGCTGCTGTATGCAGTGCCGTCTGGGTGTGTAGAGTGCGGCGCAGCGCTGCAGCGTGCCTCAGTGCTCTGCTGCAATGTGCGGCCAGTGCTGCTGAGGGATATCCCCAGGCGGGCCAGTAGGTGGGCGCCCCGATTCGTATGCAGCTTGCTGCGGATCCAGGGCGCGCGCGCATACTCTGCCGGGTGGCTTCAGAAATGGGCGCCTGAAGGGCGCCCTGATTTTTGGCCCCAAGTCTCACGGTGGGCGACATCTTTCGCAGAAGGCCCACTTTTGGGCGGCCCAGCGTGCCAAGCGTGCCCACCGATCCTGGAGAGGGAATAAAGCTGCCTAATATCTGCCTATTTATATTGTAGTCGATTGCCCACGCCTCAACCTCAAGGTAATGCCAAGAATACGAATAGTTATAGTTCTTATAGAAATAGTTCCTACAGTGCAGCATGGCTCGTGGATAATGGCGACCAGGAGCGAAGCAGGCACACACTTCGAGCGTGGGGCGGCCCCGGTCGCAGCGCTGACGGGGCCAGGAACGTTCAGCCCCGATCTGCTCAGCAAGAGGGAGGCAAAAGCAAAACCTTCGCCGTTTTCACTTAGATGCAGCTGCGCGGCGTGAAAGCGGCCAGGGCGGACCCCGTCCGCACTTCTCAGAGGAAACGGGGCGCGTATTATCCTATGGCCGCCCCAGAACTGCCAAACTGCTTAGCTTCGTGCTTGCTAGACGTGTCGCGTCACGGGTAAAGGACTTTAGTCATTGAAGAGATGGCGACAGCCGCGCCTCGAGAGTTTCTGCGGGTGTAGGGCTACAAAATGCCGCGACTTACGTCTGCCGCGGCGGCAGCGGTTGCTCAGCGAAGTACTTGAGCGCGCGAAGCGCGTGCAGCTTGATGCGGCTGCTTCGTCCTCTTGGTCCTGAGCTGGAAGGAAAAGCGCGGCCCTTTGAGAGGTGGTTAGACGCACACGCTGGCGCCTGCGTGGGTGCTTCCGCATGTCTTCAGCCAGCTGCTACGCATTGGCACCCCAGTCATGCGTGGAAGACTGTGAGGACGTTAGGAGGCCAAGGACGCAGCCCCCTACTATTGGCGTGGCGGTCGTGTGATCATGATGAACCGCCTGAGGAGCTTCGGGCGGCACCCTATTGCGCGGACGGTGTCACGCAGTGAAACCCCGACCGAAGCGAAGCGCGTCGGCTGCTGTTGCTTGCAGGTGCGTGGCAACTTTGAGGGAATGGGAGAGCGCTGCGGCTGAGGGTATCAAACCTTCGCACGCTCATGGGTGGCCGTTGCCTTTGCTTCGTGTGTTCGACTAAAGTGAAGGCGTGCGAAGTGTTCCGCTTGGTGCTCATGCTCTCCCAAACGGATACAATTCAGGCGGGGCGTGCCGGTGGAAAGTCAGCCCCGTAGGTTCTTGAAAGGGAGAACGTGAACAGTTGCCCAAGAAAGCAGCCCCGACATGGCTGGCTGGAACCCGCGCGCATTGGCTGCGCGCCTTCGGTGGGGGCGGCCCCTGGCTTTGCGTGTGCTTCGCTGGGGTTGGCTCTGCCTGGGGCGTATCTAATCCGCCCGCTGAAGTGGGGGAGGGTGGAGCGGGGTGCCGCCCTTGTATTCTTATAAGAAGTATAGCGGTATAGGATCATACATATATATTTTGAAGCTATGGGTATGGAGTAGAGCGAGGCGGGGAATTAGCTTGCTGATATGCCATACCCATAGCCTTCTCACAACCGCAACTATTACACATAAATACACACGGGGGCTCCTGCCTTACCTTTTTCCCAAAGAAATAGTGTGGCTATTGCTATAGAAGAGTAAACTAAAACTACGAAGATAAGCTCGGGTCATTGTCGTGAGTATATCCTCTAACTTGACTTACTGAGGGGTCTGGAAGATGTCCTGCTACTGGTCAGAGAATGGAAGCGTATGACCATTTTCCGGCTATAGCGCTGCAAAAGCGCATTTTCCTACAAGGATGGAGCCAACTTCTACAAAGTCGATCGCTCCAGTTCGCTTTTTTCATGTATTTTGCATTCAACGGCGTTTGCTGCGCGGCCGGATCTGTCATAGGAAAAAGACTTGAGGCGGCCGGACGCTCCATTTTAGGTATTTTATACTTCTAATTCGATGGATTGGGTCAAGGGTCGTGGAGCAACAGAATGAAACTACGATCTATTGATCTATGCATAGACTGGCTTTGAATAATGCATTTCTCTTTTTACGCCGGGAAGAACATCCCTTTTTCATTGTGAGATATGCGAAGTCATTTGTTTGAGAAAGTAATACATAGACTGCATTTGCAGTCGTGCACTTTCCGCAAAATACCGTCAGAATGCGTGCGGATTTGCGTAGTATGGGTAGTCGAGATTTTTGTCTGGTATCTTTAAGGCCATAATTTTTCAGTCGAACAGACAACATTGAACAACATGAACATTATTACTATTAGATACATAGATATATTATATACTCTTGGTCTTGTGTGCCCGTCGTTGTGCATCCGGTATTTACAAGTGGGAAGAGGATTATTTTCTCGTAAAGTATCTATAGTCGACGCAGATCAAGAGCAGAGTCCTCCTTTCACCTACCCCCTCCTGCTGCATATGTAGAATCACATAAAAGAAATAATCCATAGAGGCTCGACCTACTAATATTCGTCTTACAGTGGAACTATTGAGAGTGTAAATCGAGAAGTTCGATGGGACGGATCCACCACCTTCTCTAAAACCTGCTCTACGGATACGATACGATGTGGCATCTGAAGTTCGACCTTACTCAGCAGTCGTTTTGGACCGAGAAAGCGGCCTTTCTTCTCATGCTCACTGGTGTATCTTTTTACTTTGGTGTTATACCAGACAAACAGGCGATTGCGTGGGCCAAAGAACAAGCTGAACTTAAGGCATGAAAACTAGCTAGGTTTTCAACACATTGCTACTAAACTTGATGTTGATGTGAGCTCAGTTATTGGATTTAGCGTAGAATTGAATTCTTCTCTCTGGAAATACGTCGTGCGGAATGATTTCTGTTACAAACTTCACTCAGAATCATGATAATTTTTGCCGTCCCTTCTAATAAAGGCGAAGAAGAAGTAGAAAGAAGCGCGGCAACTCCGTCAAAATCCCCGGCAAAGCAAAAAAAGTAAATGGTGACGTTGCAGCGTCGCAGTCTTGACGAGCTTGAAGATGAGGTGAACGCCGCTTTGCAGAGGAGGACAACAAAAATAGTCGAATCAAAAGGTTCAGGTGATTGGATTGCAGGAGTGCAACGCAGCACTGCCGAGTTCTTGTTCTTGTATCGACATTATTTCGTAAGATTGATTAAATTCACGCATCATGATAGCCGAGGATGTTACAAAATTTCGTTTGAGCTCCATGCTTAGGCTTACCGCGCTGTCTCCTGCTCTCCTAGTTGTCCATCAAACTCAAAGTTCGGCGATGAATATTTATCTTGAGAATTTAGAATGATTTTTCTTGAATTGTCCTCCGTTTGATATGAGTAATGTGAAAGGTCGCTGAATCGGTAAAAAGGGCGAGAGCTTCGTCTGCATAACACTTGGCAACAACACCTGGAGCTGGAGCTGCCGATCTCTTTCCTGTGCAGTGACACCTAATGAGCTATCTTGGCTGTCCTTGCGTCGCCCCCGTGAATTGTCACGGTGAGATATCCGTATCTACCTGGTTGTAGAAACGGGCTCTGGTCCTGAGTCATTTTTCTGAAACGATTTACATTTTTCAAATCATTTCTTCGTTGTCATTTCTCATTCTCGTTCAAGTTAGTTTTCTGTCATTTGGTGTTGGACTGTAGTGAATTAGACCGATTAGATGATAGACTGACACATCCTCAGCTTATTGAACACGCTCGGTTGTAGGAATTTGTCAAGCTACCTAGTATGTACGATCTATCATGAGTTAAATGTAGAATAGAGGTGGAGGTCGTTAAATGATTATTAAGATCATAATATGAAATGTGTGGTAACAGTTTTTGAAACCCCAATATCAAGTTGAAGTTCTTGTGTGAAGATCTAGATCTTATTTCATTGTGACTGATGTGAACTCATTTTTTTGTTGGTATCTATAGCATATAACTAGGCTGAGCGCTTCCTCTGCGTGTGCTTGTCTTCGGACCGCTTCCGGAACTGTTTCATCTCGCTGGCGGTTGAGAGGAATCATCTGAGATGCACACATGACAGCATATATGTTCCAGGGGTGGAGCTGGAGGCTTCCCCCCTGTGGATGGAGCGGCGGTGGCGTCCGCGCGCCCTTTTTTCCGCGATGGTGACACGTAAGGACCTCCGGGCGCCAAGGCCTCGAGAGGCGGAGCCGGAGGCTCCTGGCGGCTCTCCGCGTGCGCCGACTCTTGGACCTTATCAGGTGGACGGCCTCCGGGGGAAGAAGGCCGCCAAAGGCGGCCACGGCCGCGAGGCCTGGCCCCGTTGGCCCTCGTCCGCCACCACCAAACACCCGGGGGGTTGAGGACCAAAGGCGGGGAGGAGTGGGGGTAAGGTCTGCCCGGATAAGGCTGGGCTCTGTCGGATACATGCAGCACGGCGAAAGGGGTCAAGCCTTGCCACCTGCTTCCATCGGAGGCCTTTCACCTCCCAAGAGACTCACCCAGTGAGGAACCCGCACCCTGGAGGTCTGTAGGGTACACGAAACAAGCCAAAGGAGGCCCAGCCTTGCCACCTTTGCCACCTTCGGAAGCCTTGCGCCCCCGGCCTTCGGTGCTTCACTGGCCACAGGGATGGGGGCTCTGTAGGGTCCAGGCAAGAAGCGGGAAGGGGTCCGGTGCGGGCTTTTGGAGGCCTTCCCGCCCGTCCGTCCCTCAGGAAAAAAGGCCAGGGGCGGGAGGCCCCCACCTCAAAAACTTAGATCGGGGGGAGGCTTGGCCCCGGGAACATAAATAAGCATTAGCAGCCAACGACCCCAACTGGTCACGATTATCATGTAAGTACTTATGTCAAACACAAGAACGAACCGCAACCGCGTCCAATGTACTTATGTTTTTGAAATACTTGGGGAGCAAGAAGTTATCAATTCCAGGTTCTTCGGAAGATCATTCAGGTTCGAAGTTGCCAATTCAGGGTGACCGCCCTGGGTGGCGTGACAGCCTATTTAGGGCCCCTCCCCAGGCGTTCCCCTTGGTTGCGTAAATACGGGGATCATAAGCTACTTGAGGAGGAACAGATTGAGAAGAAGAAGTTGCATTATCCTGACAACAACGTGCCAACATTCTCATCGTTGTAAGCGCTGTGTGCGAAGAACGTCGCAAATAATTTTCCCCTTTCCAGTTCCAATGAGGCGGAACAAGGCAGATCCAAGAAATTAGCCACAGCCACTGAGAGACGCAATTCTTCTGGTATCGGGGAAGATGTCTCAGAGGTCGTGCAAGAACTATTTATGACATAAAAATATCAAGAACAATAATCATTCTTCATGACCCACTATAAAGAGCAATATCATTTAATATCATGCCACCTGCGCGTTGTCTGCATCGTCGTTGGCGCTTTGCAAACGATGACTTTTTCCGTTTCGTGCCTCTCTTCGTGCTTTCAAACGGCACTTGCTATACCTCTCTCAGATGCATCCGCGAACAGGAGAATCCTTACATCCTTGACATCTTCAAACTGTGCCGGTTGATCTTCCTCTTGCTGCTTTTCGGGGACGTGCTCCTTGGATTTTGGTCTACGCGTGGAGCCATCTATGACCACAAGAACAGGCGGCGTTTTTTAGACAATTTTCTAGGCTTGCGCTTCCTCGTGGGCTGTGGACTCAACCTTTTGCTGAGCTACAAGCTGTTCTTTTCGCCCCTGCTTGTCCTGAGTTCGAGCAGTGGAGCAGGTGTAGGCAGTGCCATTGGCAAGGGTGTTGCGAGATCATCGGGGGCCGTGGTTGCACGTTCACCGGCAACAGCAGCGTCTTCTTCCGTGGTTGACACGAAATCCTATGCCCCTTCGCCAAAATTGGCCACGACGAGGAAAGTAGTACAGAAGCCGATAGGGAAAACTCCGCATCGATCTAGTAAAGGCATTTCCTTTGCCGCAAGCACCAAGGGAACGCAACCGAATCGAGGTGGCAACGTTGCCCTGTCGAGCTCTTTCATCTCCCAACAACAAGATGTCGCTGATTCATCTCAGAATGCCGAAAATTCAGATGACATCAGCGCATCAGTAGCAGAGGACACTTCTAGTCACAGTCTCCTCGCTGGCCAAGCTGATTTCAACGTCAAAGAGGAGGTGAAAAACGAAAGTCCTCTGGAAGAGCCTGAAGAAGTGGAACAGATCCTTTCTACAACTACCGCTGTACCTGGCCAAGAACGAGACAGCCAAGATATTGTCGATGCAGAGTTCTCCACGACCTCAGATTCACATTCGCAGAGTCCAACAGCACTCCGACGACGTCTCCACATCGCGTCTATCTCGTCGAATGGTCCTCGCGTACTTGCGGAGTTGCAGTTGTCTTTGTCGTCCCATAATGTTGGAGTAGACGAGGATGACTCAGCACATCAACCAGGACTGCAACATCGTGTAAAAACAACTCTTGCGGATATTGTGAAGGGCCGAAGAGAGCGCTACTTGAATTTGGTTCATGATCCAGAGTTCGCTTTTGGTGACACAATTGCTGAGCTGTATGACAGACAGGCACAAAATATTTCGAGGGATGCCAGCAATAATGAGGACGTCGCCGAGATTGGAGATGATAGGAGTATAATTTCGATGCAACGTTCTCCGGGTGAAAAATTGGAACTACAGGCACAAAGCGAAAGCCATCAGAATGAAGGAATTCTTAAAGCCGACGATCAAAAGACAGAAGGCGCGAAGGACGAGCATGATAATGGCACACACGCCGCGCCGGCCAAGGCCAACGAGGACACGATGGCGCGCAATGGAGCTGCAAGCGAAGAAAGCGGGAGGACTCAAGGTTTTCTTGCAAAGCGACGAGAAACGCATGACGGTGTCGATACACGTGAAATTGACGAAGCAGCTGAAGTTGATGACCCAGACTTGCAACAGCAACAGCGAGGCGAGGAAGGGGAAGAGAGGGCGCAATCTGCGCTTACTGAAGGTGAAGAGAAATTACATCCTTTGGAAACAAAAGACTTTGACTGTTCGCGCGGAGAAAGAAATTGTCACCCAAGTGAAGACGAAGATGAACATGAACCGCTCGCTGCGTCGTCCAGAACGAGCATTATTGTCAAATCTGAATACCAAGGGGACGACCAAGAACCCACCGTCGACTTTTCCTCAGAAGTGCATCAGCGTCCATCAGATGTGACGATCCATCAAACACAAAATGGAGGCACCTCCTCAACATCAACCGGAGCGGGCGTCCGCTCACGTGGAATTGCAACTGCCTCGAAAAAGTCTAAGTCCTCTATGAAAACAGCTTCTAGTACTTTGTCCGGAAGTCAGAACAACAACAACTCGCAGCTTTCCGCGGTTTTAGAGACCCTGGGTCTGTTGGTGCTTGCCCTTCACACTCTCTTGTCCTCAATCGTGCTTTTTTTGTTGTTCTTCGTGTTGTCCGACAGCAAACGTGGTGGTTCCACGCGGTCTGATTTGCTCATCCGGAAACTCATTCTATTAAGGCTCTCACTAATCGTCCATCCCGCCTAACTCTATCTATAGATACATAGGGATCCCTCAACCGTATGCGTATGCGCCCCAATACAAGGGGAATAGAAGATACTGACGCGCACGCTTCAGGGATTTCCGCGGGGATGAATTACGGAGAAGTCTAATGCTAGACGTTCGACTGAAAAAGCCACACGGGCGTGAGGCTACATCATTCCTACTTGGAAGGTGGACGCGAAACCTGATCACTCGTGTCCTGCGCATTCTAGGTACGCCAACCGACGTCAAGGATGTGCTGCTTACCTACTTGGCCACGCTGGTTGGCAACGCGAACCTCTGCTGGTCGGACTTTCAAGCAGCTACGGATCTCGCAATCTCTCCAAATTTTGGTGGTAAAGTGCCGCTGCCTTACGTCGAGGAGGGCACGGAAGTGGACTTCACCAATAATTATGGCTTCCTCACGATTCACGAAGATTCCTTTAGATGCTTAGGCGATAGCTGTTTTCGACAGGAGCTACCTATTAGAAATTTTTGAAATGATTTTTACTTGGTAGACGAGAACAGAAGGGAGTTGGCAGTTGGGTACTTACTCCTCTACCCTTACTTAAGTAGAAGTTTGGTCATGCTATCTATACACCAGCTACGAACGCCATTAAGCTTCTTTGTCTCATAGTCTACTATAAATTTTCACGGCAGATACTGCGGCACTGCGTCTGACATTCGAGTTCATCAACTATTCGGAAATCGTTTATGGGTGGCCCCAGTTTTGCTCTATTGCTATCGGTGATAGCCGCAAGATTTGGAACTTGGTCACTCAGGTCCCCGTTACTGGAGGAGTATGTGTCGGCGATAACTACCTTGGTTTGAATGAACGAGCCATCTTGCTAATGCTGCATCATCGGGAGCGACAATATCTGGAAAAACAAAAGTTTAGCGTCGTAGTCTCGAAAAACCTGCCAGGGGCGGCGAAAGCACAACAAGGTACGGCTGCTCCCCTTCCGTCCGAACAACGACAAGAGGGCGACTTGTCGCCACCACCCTCGCCGACTGCACTAGGTGCAGTTGACGAGGTGAACAACACCCGAAGTATCTTCGAAAAGGATGATGCTGCACTTCCTGCGAACAATCATGAAGAACAAGAACCTAACGCGACGTGGTGTAGCGAAGCAGAGCAGGCGGATGAAAAACCAACGCAACCAGCGAAAGGTGGAGGACACGGCCCAATGGACACAATGGCACCCGCTGCATCTCCGAGTGCTGACCCATCTGTGGCAGCTTTTCCGGTTACCGGAGAGGATACTTCCCTAGCGAAAATTAGCGAAGCAGCTGACAAGAAGGATAGACCGAGTTCGAGTTCCGACTGTCGCCCCAATCGCACCACCTCGGTTCTGTCGACCGCGACCGCAGTATCTCTCCCAGATCGGGAGTCTATCACCGTTAGTGGTCAGTGTCAGACACCAACAACTGTGTCGCCACGCCGCGGGATGCAGCGCGCCGCCAATGTTTCTTCAATAACTGCTAACCGAAGTAAAAGCGTGCCGCGTAGAGCACCATCTCTTCGAGCACAGAAGAAGGGGCCTCAACCGATCCAGCTCAGCGCATTGGCAGATCTTTTCGTCGACTGCACGCGAATGACGATAACAGATTGCCGCGACGCCAAAGATTCCTTCCGTCGCTTGAGTTGTAGCCAGAAGAGTGGGATCCCGAGTGTCTTAGCGCCGAGTGCCAAGAATATTAGTTCTAAAACAACGACGAGCAGCGGTCTCGGTTACCATACTTCTGACCAGAACTACTATGATCCATCGTCTCAGAGCCAGAGTAGAACAGCTCCAAATTTTGCAGCTGTCGAGATGCGTGGATGTGTTCCCCAGCGAAGGTTCGCGTCCACAGTTCGTAACGCAGAGTTACAACACACCTGCCAGAGTTCTCATGCTCCTAAAAGCGGAGGAGCAAGAGGCAGAAGTACAAACACAGCGCTGGCAGTCCGGTGTGCTGGCTTAGTGCCTCCTCCTGCACTGCCAGCTCCACCTCGTGTTCGGGAGTCCACGGCAGCTTCCGGAGCAGCCAGCTCATCGCGCAAGCTCGCAGGAAGTCATCATCTGCAGCAAGGCGGGTCGTCCTGCTCTTCGACTCGACACAGTCTTGCGATCGAAACACCTCTACACGCAGCTGGAGGTCGGGAGGGGTCGCTCTTCTCGCGATTGCCTGCCCGCGGTGGCGGCAACAGTCCCACAACCCGCGCTCGCCGCGGATCCTACAACATGAATCTTTTGCCTCCAACTGCAGATGTTGACCAGAAGAGAACCTCGAAAAGCGCGGCGCCGAGTGCCATTCCTTCCCCAGTGGCAAGTTCCAACAACTATGACAACATCTTCAATAAACGCCTCTCGCACGTGCAGCCTACCGGCGGCAGCTGTCGAACTTCTGTTGTTACGCCGCTTTTGTCGTTAGCAGCACGGCAACAACCGGACAGAGAGAGTCCACACGACGGTCGGATTGTTCAGAGTACCAAACGCCCGCTCGACCCTGGCAAACCGCCATCTTCCAGAGTTTCCAGTAAAGTAAACACGCCTGCACTTGTTCACCAGAATGTGATGAACATCAATGACCAAGATCAAGAAGTCCTAGCTCATCTTGCTTCTTCACCGTCAACGGGAGACGGCGTGCCCTTGTTCCGTGGGAGTCGCGGACCAGGAGACCTGATGTCCATTTCTAGCCGAGAGCGAGACGACGTGTCTCCTGTTGCATCTCAAGGCGAGCGCGACTCCAATGCTGATTCTACGCACGCCATTTTTCCTCATTTCTCGTCGAGGACGTCGTTCCCGGCGCCAACAGACGACGAGGGTGGACCACCGCAAGGCAGCGTTGCAGAAGCCGCGTCGCCCTCTCCACGTGGGTCCATTGCGTTCTCGATGCAAGTAGAGGAGAGCAGCACACCAGGAAAAAAGCAATTACTCTTGATGACAGGCGAAAAAGTCAGAGGTGGCAGAGCATCAACATTCTCGGACAAGAGAATTATGGGTACCGTCAACCCATCTCTTACACCATCTTTTAGCCACTTCAAAAGTGTTAAAAAATGTTCCAAAAGATGGGCAAGCTGTCGGTGTCTCTAATACAATTACTAGACGGCACGTAGGAGAAGTCCAGCAGTCGGCACAGGAGCTGCAGGCAACGCCGGACTTCAGGAGAAGCACTAGCTGGGATAGCGCCGGCCGCTTACCGCGCGTAGCGTCGAGTGAGAAAGGTTTGCTAGTTTCGCAGGCAACAACGCCCTTGCTTGAGCTGGCTGACCTAGCTTCGGTAAAGAGTGCTGCAACTTCGCAATCATCAGTACGAAGCAAAACAAACAAAGACAAAAGAGGCAGACAACAAACAGCACAAGCAGGAGGTGGAGCAAAGGAGGGCGTCGCTCTGACGGCAACACCAGTCAGAGAAAGCACCGGTCCTCCTGCCGATCAACATGATGATTTTGCATTTGCATGCAATGATCCCGCTTCGATGAATGCCGGGATTACCACTGAAGACCACATGTCCGTTTGTCCTGACGACGAACTTGAGGAGAATGAAATAACTGCGGATATTGATGGAAACGGTACATCCGAAGTGGAGTCGAAAACGGAGAAACGGATTCAGCTTTGGCATGGAAATTTCTGCCGCATTCCCGGAAAAAGTAGTTTCTGGGTCTTGATCTGCGACCACTTAGCGAAAGCCATGGTCGTCGCCATATCGGGAACAAATTACATGGCTGAGGTCGCGACAAATTTCGTACTGGAGTGCGCGCCTTTGCTCTCGCCAGAGGACAGAGAGGAGATCCAGCTCAAAAAGCGCATTAAACTTCTCGAAAAGCAAGATTACGCCAGTAGTGCTGCGCTAACACCTCTTTTATCTCTACCAGGAACTGGGATCAACGTGATCTCCGATGCAACATCTAGTACGTCCCTCGGTACATCAAGAACAAGAGTAGACCTTCTCGGACAAACACAAAAGCAGAAGCTAGGAGATGTAATGACTAATGATGATGACTTGGATCGTCCGCCAAGTCAAGACGAGTATGTTCATGTGGGGATGCTGGGTTGTGCGGAGCAAATCGTAGAAACATTTCGTCGAGAAGGGTTTCTAGACCGATTTCCGCCAGGATATCGCCTCGTTTTCACGGGTCATAGTATGGGAGCAGGAGTGGCCAGCATCTGTTCGCTGCTTTTTAAACGCCGCTTTGCTGACCGCGTTGTCGTATCGACGGATACTAAAGATCTTACCATCAAAACTGCAAACCTGCAACGCAACCTTGTTGCTGCAGATATTTCGAGGAGCACCAGAGCAGCTTCAGGACGAGAAGAAAGATTATCAACAGGCGGTGAACGTGAAGGTGGACGTGAAGGCGGAGCTCAGCTGTGTCCTGGTGATAGTGACAGGCTTCAAGTGCGAGGAGGGCAACAACAAAGTGACGTGCAATCGCAGAAAAACGCAACAAAAACGCCTGTAGGAGGAACCGATGGCAAAGTAATGGACACACATGATCGTCCTTGGGTGAAGGATAACCTGTCGGAAACTACAACCATACAGCCGCCTCCAGACGGCAACACTAGTAGGCAGCAGAATGGTGCATTACCTCCTATACGTCCCGATCCTGCCGACCCCAAAATTGAGATGTCAGCGTTGTTGATCTGCCCCCCGGGCTGGACAATGTCTCCCACCCTCGCTGAGGAAACGCGTGAGTACGCCGTCACAGTGGTTGCTAGCTACGACAACATCCCGCGTGCGCGACCAGAGTCTCTGATTCGATTTCGCGAACACATGTGTTACTTATTGGAACGAGTCCGGCTGAGCAAGTGGAAGATTTTTCTGATTAACCGCTACCGATGCTGCAAGCGTCGGTATCAGCCACAGGTCGAGGAGTTATGTTCTTTCATTCGCAAAAGCCCTTACAACAGGCCGCTGCCAGGAGTGTTGCGCCAGTCGCGCGAAGAATGCAGGAGCAAAGGCATACAACAGCATGGCCGCGATAGTAAAACTTCTAGACGAGGTATTGAAGTTTCACATGATGTAGATGCGTTCGCAGGGAGGACAGCTGGTTTGGTAAAGCACGAAATCGAACTAGCGAGCAACCCTGCTGGAGTAGCAGCTGGGCTACATATTTCTACCAACGATTTCGATGCTGCAACCGCAGCAGGGTCTGGTGTTCCGCTTTTGGAGAGAGCACGCACCAGTAGTTGCGCCTCGTTTTGCGCACAATCACCTGAGCAGGCAAGTGTTAGAAATTCTTGTGCTGGTTCTGGAAGATTAACGAATTCCGGTTCCTTTGTACAAGGAGACCAACATCGACTGAAGGCTCGGTCTTCACCCGGTTCATTCTGCGAGAGCCATTTTGCTCGTGGCAGCTGCCACAGTGATAATGTTGATCTCGCTCCAAATTATCAAGCATCTTTATCAATAAAGGACTCAACATCAAGTAATCATGCCACAGGAGAGCTCTGCCTCGTCGATGCAGCGTCGTCGCATACGGTACAAGGTATTGCCAAAGAGAATGTGCCTAAAACAAAAGCAGAAAGCCAGCGTCGTCATGGGTATACTGAAGTTTTGGGAGAAGGAAGCCATTGCGCAGAGGATGTTGATTTAGAAGATTTCCGACAACATCTTCACTCAGCACAAAAGCACGAAACTGAAAAGCCCCTAGAGAGCGTGCTTCAAGAGCAGGAAGACCGTGCGCTGGATGACGTTCTCGATTACGATGGTAGTCGCTACATCCGCAGAGAAGAACCAGGTTTTAATTATCGGAAGTTGATTCGTATGCGCGGCTCTCTTTTCCCGGAGTCTTTCTCGCAGATTATTAACTACCCACGACACTTGTATGATGGAAATTACAGGGATATCTTTCTTCCCCTCGCAACCCCGGGGCGTGTTTTGCAGCTGCGGTTGACACGACTCAGCGAAAGTTTAGAAACGTGGAGTAGCAGCGGCGCCTTTCCGGACATCAATAATGGACTTGTTCCATCTGCCTTATCATATGCAGGAGGCAAAGGTGAGAAAAAAACTAAAACTCGAGCGGGCGCAGCTGATAAGGATGCTGACGCGACAACTGAGCATTACGGGTCTACTGTCCTTCCCACTTCTCCTGAGAAAAGGAAGAAAAAGAAGAAACAAGCGCGCATGGCAGGAGAGCGCAATTTGAAAGTTTTGCCGCGCATAAAGATAAACAAAATGAAAAGCCGAGGTAAGCGGGCACTGAAGTTGATGCAACAAAGAAGAGCTGACACGACTGGCGACGACGCTGCTCCTGCACATGGGAACAAAAAATCGAAGAGAAAACGTCATCTAGAAGCAGCTGCTCGTGTACAACACAAAGAGGAAATAAGAAAGAAAGCCGAAGCTTCATGGTACCCACGAGCATTGACGAGCAGTGACCAAGTTTCTGCAAGTACTGCTATTTCTAGGACGCTCTGTGGAGAACAAGTAGGGAATGAGAACGCCGGACTCCTCTTAGGTGGATCATCACAGCAAACGATTGCTGTCTCGCGCGCACAGTCTCGTGATCGATATGCCATTGATGATACGACATCAACTGGGTCGTCTTCGATGCCGATGAGCTTACCGTCTCACTCTCGACAACGTTCTCTGTTTCCGCCATTTGTGTCAAACACTACTTCCTCATCTCGAGGCATGAAAATGCTGCGAATCAACGCGAAGATGAGTCGTCTACGCAACCTTAATTTTCAGAGTGGAATACGGAAAACGCGAACGAAGAAACGCATTCGCGTACCAAGGTATCCATGCTTTCCAATTATTGGACAGACAGCCACTACGTCCACCTGTTTTTACCGGGAGCAAAGCGAGGGAGATGACAAACGCAAACAAAAGGTACGATTGGCCATGGCTTCAGGAGATAGCAATATTATGTACATGGACACCTCAGAGAGTCGAGCGTTTTTTGTCCGACCTGAAGAAACAGGAGCAAGTGGGAGCCACAGCAACAAACAAGATGAAATGTCAACATTGAGGAAAGCTAAAGGTCGTCCAACAAATGAAACAAATCGAAATCCGTCAGGCTCATCTCCTTCTGCCACATCTTCTGGTAGCAAGTTGACTTCTAAGCCTGCTGGTGCGAGAACCAAGAGGAAGAGAGAGACTACGGCTAAGAGGCGCGTTCGTATCGAAGTGGAGCCGGTTGTAGGGAGTAGCGCTGCTGCGCAATTGTTTCGCAAAAAGCGTCTAGCGCTTCGCGACTTCGCTCAGCAACATCTAGACCAGTGCGCGCCGCGACATCACGTTGGTAGGCTTTTTTCGCCGCACGCATATTGTGATGGCAGCTCTTCGACACTGAGTTTCTTCGGCTCCTCATCCAGCTTGGGGACGAATCATGTTGTAAATAAGAACATTGGTCAGCCTTCTAAAAGCAAAAAGAATTTGTACAAGGCGACTGGAACTCAACATATTTCGGACTCTGCCACCTCCTCCGCAGCGAATATCTGTCGGAGTGCCTGCGACCTTACAAGCACCAACAACCTAAGTAGTACTATTAGTAACATCATCGTACAAGGCCGCCCACTTGATAGGGACTCGGGAGCTCGACGTTTAATGCTTTCAGAAGGAGCGGAACAAGAGACACAGAGGGCCCGTGACATTGAGGGCGCAAGTAGTAAACAAAGTCGAAGCACTGGCGCAACTAGAAATTATAAGAGAAAGTATACGTCATCGTCATCCGGAGTGAGTAAGACCGGCATTCATCGCAGTTCACCGCGAAAAATGCAAGGCACCATCAATTCTACTTCTAGCAAAGCGAGGATAAACATCAGCAAGGTAACAACATCAATGAATAAGCCCAAAAGATTGACTGAAATTAGTATCGCGCCAGCGTCGTCTCTATTCGGAGAATCAGAGCGTACGGATGTTGTGGAAATGCAACAAGAAACTCTCACAGATAGGCTGTTGGGGCATCTATTTCTGGAGCGATACCACGAAAACACGACAGAGGATTGGTTGAATCGCTATACAGCTGCCATTTCAGGGTCGCCACAACAAAATTTGAGCTTGATAAGAAGTACAAGCAAGGGAGCCAGTGAGTGGAATAAGAATACTTCCGGTTCTTCCAGTACAAGTATGAGGTCTACTACTGGTGGTCTCCGTGCGAGGATATCGAGCACTGCCGCTAGTACACGCGGAATGGGGATGGAGCGAGAGCAGCACAAGCGACGACCGCGCAGTGCGTCTTCGATTGAGAGAGTAGGCGAACCACAACCGCCTGTGGGTTCCAGTATTTTATCAATCGCATCGTCGCCACCGATGAGCGCCAACAAACGACGAAAGAACCCACAAGACCGCAAAACTATTTCTGGTGGTGGTATTTTCGCTTCCGCGCATCAAGGCACACACCAGGCAGAGCTTCTGGCTCCACCTCAAGCTCCTGCGCAAACTCGTGGTTCAAGAAACTCGAGAAATAACGAACAGGAGTACCCAAACGTGGCTGGCGGAGGCATGATAATAATGGTCCACGAAAATAAAGGAGCATCAAATGAAGCGCCGTCGTACCGCCCAAAGAGGAAAGTTAAGCGAGCTGACAGTTCCAGAGCACTGGAATCTTCAAAAAAACAAGTTCGGAACTCGAATAACATTGTTGACATCACTCCGTCGGCCTCACAAAACGCAAGAACTAGCGAAAAGAACGAGGAAGTAGGCGCACATAATTTTGATTCCGGAACAAGAGCTTCTCATCAACATGATCAACTCCATGCTTCATCTGCAACTTCTCATGATGCTGGTCTAATGAAAGCAACGAGTGCTTGCCAACATCAACAGACCCAGAGAATCATCTTGCGTGATGGCAATCAACATCTGAATCTCGCTGATTATTCCTTTAAGGTCGTTTGGGTGGATCCCGAGCGCGAGCTGTCCTACTGCTATTCCTCTTATCAAGCGGGCATTGCGCATCTGCTTTCTAGCTACCGGCTCTGCCTACAGGCGTTGCGTTTGCACTGCCTGAGTCTCGCAGATAGCGGCTTTGAGGATCGGGTAGAGGCAGAAGCAGACGGTACACCCGTTGTACTAGAAACTGGCGATCGCGATGCTGAGGACAACAAGGAAACCGCCGATGAAGAAATGCATGAAACCGACCAGCCAGGGGAGGAGCAAACGTGTGAGCAAGATGAAAATGCGTTGTTCAAAGAAAACCAAGACAAAGAGGTAAGGAGCAGCGCCGCGCTCTATGAAGGTGAAACAGATTCTGTAGCTCCGTCGGCGCGCACCGAGGACCACACGGCAACTGAAGTGGAAACTGTAGCAGTTGTTGTGCAACAAGAAGATGACGACGGAGCGGCAGCAGGAGAATTACACTGCGACAGGACTGAGCTGCCTAGTCCTCTTGAGTTAATCGGCAATGATCCGGAGTTAGACGGGAACTCGAACATATTGAAGAACGTTGAAGAACATGACCATGACCTGATTTTACCTCGTCCGCCGGCTAGTCCAGAAACGGCGCGTGGATTGCTCCAGATCAGTCAAGATCTGACTAGAGCGGCTCGTCGATCTTCATCGAGGTGTTTGTGATATGCCGTGTAGCGATGGGTATCGCTCCACTTGCCCAGTTGATATTGATAATGTGAACTGTCGTGTCAGTAAGACTAAGACTTACTATCACGTTCACGCTGATAATGATTGTACGTAGTAGATTATGCATTTGTTGAGCTTGAGTTTAACATGTAGCTACATCAAAGAAATGTCCAACGATACTTTTACTTGAGCTCCTATCTAATGAGAACCGCACGATGCAGATCAACCGTCAATCTCTCTTGTCTTATGGGACAATAGAGATTGGCCAACTTTTTAATCTTAGAATGATAGAGATACTGTTCATGAGGCACGATGTTACTTTGCGCACACCCGTCAGCCTGCTAGGATCCGACTCCTTTACTCAACTGCACCCATGAAAGGATACATCATCTGAGAGTAAGCTCGATGACTTCAATGTGCTCCAGGCAGCCATGGCAGCTTTGCCCCTTTTTCTCAATGAGACGACCGCAAACGGTAATTTGGATTGTCTCCACCGCGTGGCGATTATATTTCAATTTCAGTTCTGATCGGCATAGAAGTCCTATGAGGATTTGTTTTTTCTGGTTCCCACACACTCATCTGGATCAAAGTAATAGATGATCCGCTCCGTTGGTGAACATGAGGAAACTCGACAAAAGTGAACCTGAATGAGAAGATCCATAACAAACCTTTGAACACAAGACCGAAGAGAAGATCCAACCCGAACAAAGATCTTGCAAAAAACTCTGGATCTTCTAGTACGAGGATCATTCTTTTACAACAGCATGAGTAGAGCAGGTGGATCACTTTATCGTATCTTTAACAATGATGATCAATCCAGATTTACCACTGTGTCTATCCACATATGGGAACACCTACCATCACAGAAGGGGGCCACGAAGTGATCATTTGAGCGTCGGTAATGCGTTGGGTAACCGTAAGATAGTCGAATCCCTCTACATTTGTATACATCAGTAGTATTTCACTTTTGTTCACGAATATTCAATATTGTTGATAATTGTGCAAAAGAAGTGAACGGCCGCCTCAAAGGTTTCTATATTTTTACACTCTAGACTTACATCATTTTTATTTCATATCATTGATTCTTTGTCCCTCCTTGTACTAGACTACAACCACATTAAAAAGATGGCGAAGAATGCAGGTCATGGCGGACGCGGCACGAAGCAGCGGCACTTCAACAAGGCCGCTCTGCCGGGAATGGGCAGACAGAAAGTTGTCAAAGGAGGTCTCAAATTGGGTTCCGCATTTAAGAACAGCAATGCGAGTACCAAGGTGGGACGCAGCGGAGACCCGAGTAAGGAATCCGTGAAGTCCGGAGGTCAGCAGAGAAGTCGCAACACCATCAAGCGTCTGCAAATGTATTCCCAGAAGGCGCCAAACGCGCGGGATCTGCACCAACAAATGCTTAAGCCACAGAGGATCGAGCCGGATAGAAGATGGTTTGGCAACACGCGCGTCATCACGCAAACAAAAATGCAAGAATTCAGGGACGAGATGGGTAATGAGATTTTAATGAAGTAGTTGTGTGTCGTTCGAAGTGTCCTTGCTCTTAGTTCTACTTGTGGTGCAGTACTACCAATACTTCATGATTGCCATCTGATTTGTCATCTCACATATCATTCGAGTACAAAATCATGACCATCAAACGACAACTTCCCATTCCACCTCCTCAACTACAACTTCCCTCAGGCAAAGAAGTGAACGACCCGTACCGAGTGGTTTTGAAGACGAGCAAATTGCCGATGTCTTTGCTTACGGACAGTCTGAAGAACGATAAGATGGATCTGTTGAAGGTGGAATCTTATCAAGACACCTTTGGATCAAAGAAACTCCGCAAAAAGCCGAAGCTCGTTTCCGAGAACTTGGAGCAATTGATGGAGAAGGTACAGCTCCACCTTCTACTAGTAATATTTAGTGTTACAACTTCGATCTACTTAATACAGTCAGCATTCAGTTCTAAGTTTCTCTCCGCTTTTTCCTGTATTTTGCTATGCATCAATCCAAGTACTTTGTTATTCATCTACTACAAACCCTCCAAACGCGAACATTACAATGTTTCAGCCTTATTCATATAATAAATTCAGGTAAACACGGAGCAAACCCGTTACAGCGAGATTTCACATCAAGATAAGCAGCTTCGATTTGACTTGAATTCTGGTTTCGAAAATTCTAAGTCCTATGAAGGCCACGATAACGAGGAAATCTTCCTCAAAGGAACGTCTAGACGCATCTGGCGCGAACTCTACAAGGTCGTTGATTCCAGCGACGTCATAATTCAAGTTCTGGACGCCCGCGACCCAATCGGAACACGCTGCTTGCATCTAGAGAAAAACATCCAGAAAAACCATCCGGGAAAGCATGTAGTGCTTCTGTTGAACAAGTGCGATCTGATTCCGAACTGGGCAACAAGGCGATGGTGCGAGATCCTACGAAAAGAACGCCCCACTCTGGCGTTTCACGCGAGCGTGACCAATCCGTTCGGAAAGTCAGCTCTCATCCAGTTGTTGCGTCAATTCGCAAAATTAATGAAGGACAAGAAGCAGATTCAGGTACAACGAGCAGTATCCCTGTTCTTTGTAGTCCCAATTAACACTGTAAAAAATTTCTTATTTAATCTACTTAAGTACTGTATCCTGAACAAGAACTTATCGACTCCGACTCATACCTATCATTCCTTCCAAAAACAGGTCGGTTTGATCGGATACCCGAACGTGGGAAAGAGTAGTGTGATCAACACTTTGAAGAAAAAGGATGTGTGCAAGGCTGCCCCGATCCCGGGTGAGACGAAGGTTTGGCAGTACATTGCTCTCACCAAAAAGATCTACGCCATCGATTGCCCCGGTATTGTCCCGCTGACAGCCGCTGACTTCGCACAAGACACCGCCAAGGTGCTGAAGGGCGTTGTGCGTGCAGAGAAATTGGAGGCGCCTTCTGCCTACATTGATGAGGTCGTTACGCGCGTGAAGCACAAGTACTTGCGGGCTAAGTACAACTTGCCAGAAAGCATGACATGGACCGACGGCGAAGACTTTCTGACTCAGCTAGCAACAAAGATGGGTAAGCTGCGAAAAGGCGGTGAGCCAGACCTGGAAATTACTGCGCGCATTGTGCTCTACGACTGGCAACGAGGGCGCATCCCCTACTTCGTCCCGCCACCGGACGCGTCGGGTAACATACGCGATGTGGTTGAGGACGAGATCGAAGATGCTGAAAAGGTGATGCAAATCGAAGAAGCTGCAAAGGATGGTGCCGACAAGAAGAAAACCGAGGACATCTCTGCAACTACAGAAGATGCAGAAGCAGCTGCTTCTCCTCTTGCTTCCGATGCGACCACCACAGAGCCAGGCTCAGAAGGCAAGCAGTCTGCAGAGAATGAAGAGCTCGAAGCTGAGGTTGACGCAGTAATGGAAGCAGCGCTAGCAAAGACCAGCAAGGACGCAGAGGACGACGAGGACGATCATGCTGGAATGGGTGATGAGGATGGTGAGAAGTCAGAGTTTTCTGACGACGAAGCCGATGGGGACGACGATGACGGTATTAAGGACATCCACGATATTCGTAACGATTTCTCCTCTCTGAAATGCTCTATGGCATTCGACGCCGAAGATATGGGCGATCACTCCTCAGATGACGTTGAGGTTGAAGACGCGAACGGCCAAAATAAAGCAACGATATCATCTTTAAAGAGAGGAGCTGCTGGGTCATCAAGTTCAGGCAGACAGGAAGGCGCAACGAACAAAGCCAGCAAGAAGAGCAAATTTCGAACGAAGAAGAAACGGGCAGCAGAGAAGGCATTAGCCATGAACAGTGACGACAGTGATGTAGATGACGACTCTCCGGTGATGCAAAGACAACCGTCATCTAAGAGAAGAAAACAAAACAAGAAGAATAGCAAGGCAGCGTCAAATAGCAGCGCTACAACGTCAACCAGCCCGACCGCATCAACATCAGAAGTATCATCAAAGAACGCTGACAGGAAATCAGGGAAAAAGAGTAAGACCAAAACAGGACTCGAAGACAACGCTAGCAAGGTTGTCAGACAAGATCCTCAACGCGGTTTAGTCGTCGATTGGGATCGTGCACTAGAAGAATTTGCATAACTGCTCATGCCTTGGCTTCCTCATGATTTTCATTCACTATTATGACCTCTGCGACCCGCCGTGGGGGTAACCACGACCTGTGTACTTATGAATGAGAATGTATTTGCTCTGTTTTATCAATATTACACCACATTTGTTTGATGTATAAGGCATCCATGCAGCAAGAAAAGTTTCGAACACAACTACTCCCATGCCACGCTTTTACACGAAACCGGCTTTACTACTGGGCTCTGCAGCAGCGATGACCGTGTTCCTCTAGCTCTAAACATGGACAAAATTGGAATAGCGCACAGTACGACACTACGACAGTCGTGCGCACAGTTCTTTGTGCGAAATTTGTTGTATAATATCGGAAGATGATGATGGAGATGGAGATCCTCGCAATGACAATCAACTAGCGAATTGTCTGACTGGCACCAACTAATAAATCTCACTCTTCTACCTTGCGAATCTGACGATGTTGATCCAAGAACTTCCACACCGAAAAATCAAAGATATGAATTCTGACACGTTTTTGCGACATGCACATGACGAAAAGAATCCATATGACGTGGTCTCATCTTCCTACAGTGTTCTGATCGGTATCAACCTCATTGGCAAGGAAAGAGAAACTGAAATCACGGCATGTTTGGCTGCTCTCACGTCGTACTATACAATGCGCGTACATATCATCCGTGGTTAATCACGATAAAGGATCCATTTATCAAAGACCACCATCGACTTTCACGCCCTGGCACGTGCTAGAGCTACGGATCAACATAAAAAGAACAATGAACAGTTCCAGATGCGTGGTTGTCGAGATGTCATGATGATGCTCAGAATCCTCCAATAATATGTGATATAACGATAACCGCTCTAGATCTAGTAGCATTTGCGATTCGCACCACCCAGTTTCACTTTCAACCATGTGTAAGACTTTGGCTTTTGTGGAGAGAAGATTCTAGATTGATTCTTTTTTTTTGTTTCGCATTTGGAAACATTGACTTCGCCATTTTTTTTTGGAATTCCTCGTGACAAACAACTCTTCTTTTTCTTCGGGAATTCCATTCTTCATTACCATCTTCAGGATTTTCCACAGAGAGTTACTAGACTTGGTTTTTGCGATTTTTCGACGTTATGGGCGCAAAAGGGTCAAAAGAGGCGGAAGGAAAGGGGAAGTCGGGCAGCACTAGTAGTACACCTATTACTACAACGGTACAAGAACAGCGCCAGCAGCTAAGTCGCCCTGAGGAGGCTAACCTCCCTGTTGCGCCTGCTGCAGGAACTGAGCAAAAGAGTCCGACTCCGTCTCCTGCCATTAAAACCGGCAAGACGCCGCAACCCGAAGGCGAAGCAAAGCAGGTTCCTGCTGTCGCACCCGACACGGTGCAGTCTGTTACGCCGTCTTCCTCCGACGCCTCCGCCGATAGTTACAACATGGCAGAGAGCATGTCAGTACAACTCATGATAATTTCGAATACATTCAATATTGTTCTCATCCTAAGAATTTGGGTCAACTGGTGCTCCTTTTTCTTTCTACTGGAGGTTGACTGATGAAGCAAGTCAATATCGCGCCACTTTTCGTGTCGTCCTGGTTGTCGTTGTCCTCCTGCATTGATCTCTATGTAGTATCTATATATTATCACAATTTCAAGAACTTCTCCATGATCCATCTGCTCTATGACGATGTATCAAAACTTTGACTCTTTCTAATCTCGTCTCGACAGGTCGGAAAATGTGTAGATCTTTTGCTTTTTAATCCAGAGGAAATCCGGGTTCTTGGCGAATCGTTGAGCATTATCGCAGGAAATGCAGATAATGACGCTGAGTATCCGCTGGAAGAGGACCTCGCGGAACTCGCTAAGGAAAAGGTATCAGCACATTCACTTATCTAGAGTCCACGCCCACACAAGCTCTATGATTTTGATTGTACCTCTTATGATTTTGGTTGTACCTCCGTCCTCGTGCATTGCCTTACCTATTTCATACAACGACCTGCACGTGCAAAAACCTCGGCATGGTCATAATAGAATTGTGATGGCTAATCCTAAACCAACCCAATCAAAGCTTGCGGCAATGATCACACCGGAGATGAGAGTCTTGAACTGCAGCTCGACGATGGTGAATCTTGTGCGACAATTCATCGACCGCAGTACCCGCGCTGTCGTCAACAAGGGCGAGATATTACCGACTGTGCGCAATGTGCTTGTGAAACAGGTACAGGCTTAAGTATCCTACTCACACTATTAGTAAAAATAAAATAAAATTGTTATACTGCAACATCATGAATCGTGAAGATATTGTACCCCATCAAGTAAAGCAATGTTTCGAAATCTTGTTTTCTTCACCTAATAAGTATATGCCAAACTTCTTCAGGTTACAGAGCTTCTCGCACTTCCACCGGCGAAGGTCGTGGAGCCCCTTCCTGCTAAAGTTGCGAAAGACTACTGGGTCTGGTCGACCTTAGGCTCGAAGATGGCCATCCCGCCGCCCTACAACGATTTTCCGGCGTTTCCCTTGTTGCAGGAGCGTCTGGGCATGCTTTTGGTACAATTTACTCACCATACATTATGCGTAGCTTATATTTGCGCATAGTAGCCTTCTTCTCGACATGAGATCCATTCCTTCGTCTTTCATTTTTGTCTAGAAAAGAAACGTTCTTTGTTTTCACGGGAAAGCTGCAACCAAACAACCTCTGTTCGTTGACGAACGCGCAACATCAAACTCTACTTATAGGCTATCGACGGCGCTGACAAAATGCGATATCCTGCGCTGGCTAAGCGCATTGCCTCCGACGTTCATGTGCTTTTGAACCTTGGTTCCTACTTGGAATACGAGGAGTCGCTTCCATGCGAGAAGCAGAGGCTGAACGCATCAGGCGCTGACGCGCGCAGCTTGCGTGGGCAGATGGCCCGTCGCGTTTTGTCCAACGTTCTTCCAGAACGCACTGTCTTGCAACTGATCCCAGGACCTTTCGACTCCATCGATTCCATCGTCCTGAACGCAGAGAAAACTGTGGAAGGCTTTGCGGCTCAGCCCCTCATTGTTCCCGTGTTCAAGGAACCCAAGAAGAAAGGCAGTGACGCAGGAGGCAAGAAAGGCAAGGCGGATGCCCCGAAGAAAGCAGACGCGCCGGCAGCCGCTCCTGCAAAGGCTACCGCGAAGAAGCAGGTGATAACAATAACCTGTTGCTGTTGTTGTTTTCACTTTTAGTAACCGTGTATGCAATCGTATATTTTTTCTTTCCACAACTGAATATTGGCAAATCCTCTTGTCTCAACGGTACTCTTTTTTGTGAATGCAGTATCTCTACCTCCTTGAACTGCAACTCTTCTTCTTTTACCGCGTAACACGCAAGCGCACAAAAAACAGGTCCCTCCTCCACCTAAGAAAGAAGCCGCTGCCTCAGAGCCAGTGGCGAAGAAGGCAAAGACGGACTCTGTTTGCTCGAACGGCGGTTGTCCGGGAGGCGCCCCTGCAGAGGGCAAGGTCCGCAATGATGAGCTCGGAACCGCTATCTACTACATGTACATGTGTGGTGTTGGACAACAGGCGGGCTCCGGTAGTGGTGCCTCGACTTCGCAAGTTACCAGCAGTGGAGCTGGAGCGAATATGGAGTCGATGGTGATCGAAGGTAAGTTCGACACCGTTTGGTCTGGTCGTGGTGTTCCGCAGGGCCACACTGAGTATTCGTTTCGCACCACGTCCCTCAGTGGAGAATGCACCAAAGAAGTGGTGGAAAAGGCGACTTTCGGACGTGTTTGGGGCAGCGGAACCGCGTTACCTCAAGGACACACCGAGTACAGCTTTTTTTTCGGCACTTCGTCATCTTCGACGTCGCCTGCTCCGATAAAAGCGCAACCGGCTGCCGCTGCGGCCAAGCCAGAAGCAGCGAAAGCACCACAGCAGCCAGCTGCCCAGAAGAAGGCCGCAGCCCCCGCGGCCGAAAGCAAGAAACCCGCTGCAGCAGCAGCTCCGGCGACCGCTTCAGGAGACGAAGTCCTTGACGCCTTGAAAAAATTGGACATTCGTGTCGCCAAGATTATCGAGGTGGAACGCATTCCGGACTCGCCAAAACTGTACAAGCTGCAAGTAGATATGGGCAACGCTGAGGTGAAGCAAATTTGTAGTGGGATCGTCGCCTTCTATCCGGACCCGGAAACGCTGAATGGCCGCAAGGTGATCGCCTACTACAACATCAAGCCAGCGAAGTTGGCGGGTCAGGCTAGTGAGGGCATGATTCTCGCGGGCGCCGTAGACAACAAGGGACCCAACGAGAAATGCGAGATCCTGGATTTAGAGGGGCAAGGCCCAGATGTCGAAGTAGGAACGAAAATCACTATCAAAGATGTGCCTGGGTGTGGCGATCTGGCAGTCGGCACCGAAACTGTCAGTCTGAAGAACATCAGCAAGCAGTGGGGAAAGGCTCAACCTGCTTTCCAGGTCAACGATCGCAAGGCCTACGTCAACATCGGTGGCAAGGCATGCCCATGGGTTGTGAAAACGACGAGCGGAAGCGAGGTTCCTGTTGTGGTTGCATCACTCACCAACAGCGCAATCTGCTAAGGCCCATCCTGATGAAGTGCAATCTTGAGATTCAGTAGTTTTTCTATGATAGATGTGCGAGTGACTGGTGGAACCGTCACTCTCGTCATGCCCGACGAAAGAAGACGACGCGGATGCTGTTGATACTCTGTAAGAGGTGGAAACACGCTCGTTTCAAAAATACCTAGTGAATAAAGCAGCAGTCAGCAAGGATAGTGGAGCCATTTGAAGGAAACAACCATAGTACTTATCGCCCTCATCGCACTGCAACATAAGTACACCATTCTTGCCATAAATTTCTTAGAAAATGGTTGTTGCAGCCTCAACTTCATAGCATGCATGAAGACTGACATAACACGACACTCAGCAACATGATGGTCTCCGCATTACATGTGATAATTGCGCAACAATCCAACTGTATCCTTATGTGCTGATCCCACACGACGAGAAGTTTCGGTCAAAAATAAAGCTATCAGGGGTTTGAGCTTTGGTCGTGTTGTGTGGTTATTTTTGCCTTTCGGCCTGTCTGGGACTTGTCTAAGTAGGGTTTTCGGTCTGACAGTGACACACGGCACAAGTCATTTCCTGAGGAACACGGAGGAGCGAATTTTATGACAAAAGCTGACATTGAGCTTGAGAGGAGACTAAACCTAATTTACACTTAATATGCATTTCAACTCGTATTGAAAAATCTGTCAGTTTTATTCGATCTGAGCCTTTCCCTTGCTACAGCTACACGATGTTGTGCGGAATTTTCTTCACCCACATGCATAGAATTTGTTGCTGCTCGAACAAGAGAAAGTGGCGACTTAGTTGTAATTCATTGTGAATTCCTAATCGTAGTAAATCCCTCTCTTTATTGTGGCTGGGATCACAAGAACGCCAAAAGCAAAACACTCATGATAGATTTAGATTAGGTAAGCTGCACGTTCGTTCTCGTACAGAATGAAGACGATGCCTTTCGCTTTCACTGCAGCCATGAAGCCGTTCTTAGTCTGGTACTGGCTGTGTTTGCCGCCTGTCGCAAAAGCTGCCTTCGACCAAGGATTTTTGGACCGACCGTATCTGTATGTGCGTGACACGACCTCAGCTCTTAGCGGTCCTCGGTCCGATAGCAGCAAGCAATGCTCTCTGAATCACGATCGACATCATCAAGAACCATTTTTAACATCGGTAAGCCATCAAATATCTGCCCACTGGTTGGCGAGGCATGTTCTCCGTGATCTTGCGCGGGAGCCATGGTACAAGGGTGAGTTCTATCGCACACCGGTACGAATCAACGCGAGTCATGTTCTCGGCAGTCCTTTTTTCACAGAAGCGCATACGGTAGTGGCAGAGTTGGAGCTTCTTGGCAATAACACAGCGGCGAACGAAAAATTCCAAGCAGTGAGAACTACCGCGTCCAAGAAGATACCTTTGCTGCGAAATGGCATTCGCGTACTGTCGGACAATGAGGATGAAAAAATGAAAGAATTTGTACCGGAATTGTCTTTCTCTGACTTTTTTCCGTCCCAGCATGGTAAGCAACCAAAAGCGCGCATACGCCTGCGACTGCCTAACGTTATCCGCAACATGTGGAGGCATACAAGGCAACAACATTTTCGCAAAAAGGGAATTCTACTCTCTCAGAATTGGCGTCGCGTGCCAGATGCGACAATCGATCTAGAGTTGAAGTTGGAAAACTACTACGACCAAGTGCACTCATCATCATGTCTGAAAGAAGACCACGCTGCACCAGTACCAGACTCGATTTCCGTCAACGTATTCGGAAAAGATCGCGGCGAGAATACAGCTGAAAGCGATGATGCGCCTGCAACGATGATCAACAACATAAACAACGCCCAATCGTTCATTCGCAGGCATTTGCGTGTTTCCTCACTGCAAGTGAATTTTCTAGCATTGAAGAAAGGCGCGCCGGGCCAGGATTTGGAAGCTCGTATACCTTCTCAGGACCCTGCAATCTACGCAAAACTTGCCAACGCAGAATCACCACTGTCTTTGCCTGAAAGCATTCAGATGTGGGAGGGCGACCGCCTGTTGTTTGCTAGCAGCAGCACTTCTGAGATAGATGACGATCAAAAAGTAGTTGCGCTTCTTGAAGATGAACCAAAGGAAAGTGATGGACTAAGTCCTGGCGTTGTTCCATATTTCGATGATGGCGAACTTTTCACCTCTACTCTATGGCGTAAGGAGCACATTATTGGACAAAGAGATGAAACTGTCGTCCGACAGCCTTTGCTGCTTGATCATCCTGTCGTGGTTTCGGAACTGTCACACAGCATCGTGCTTCATCGAGATGCCCGTGAGCGAGATCGTACACTCATATACGTCGGTGCAGCGGACTACGATGAGGCGTACCTCGACCGCAGCGGCGTTCTTTCGCGGTACCGCCATGCGTGGTTCTTTGAGGCAGATCCAGTAGCGTTTGAAAAACTCAGTCAAAACGTAAATCGCTACGGGAAGCACGACTATGTGGGACGACTGCGGAAGCAACATCAACAGAGTGGGCAATTACACACAAAGGTCTCTCCTAGTGCGTTCGGGAGCACCAGCAAACCGAACAGCAAAAGACTCATAGGAGAAGGAGATACAGCAAGCGCTGCTTTTTGTACCTCCGACCGCATTGTGAATGAGCAAGACGATGGCACTGTGGAATTCAGGGTCAGTGATAACTGGCGCGAGGTAGACGACGAATTACCAGAGAGAATGGGCAGTCTGCTCAAAACGACCATGCCGGAAAAATCAGTGACCTTACCGGAGGACGTGGAAGCCCAGGATTTTGACACAGCTTACGGTGGCACTAAGATTCTCAAGCTGGCTACGACAACGCTCAGCACGGTCATGGCTGGAATTACGCAGTTGCGATTCGAGGGTCGTGCTCGTGGAAGGGGAACTACGGAGCAAGACGGGTCTGATAAAGTACGACAGCAGAAACAAGATCTTGACGAGTCTGCCCCAGCTCCAAACTCCAGCTGGTGCGTGGAAGGTCAAGGAGGAGATCATAAAGTTGAGGGGTTTTCTACGGATCATCATTGCGCGAATCTTCTCGCTGCGGCAGCGCGGAGGAATGATGTCGTAAGTGGAGAAGCGATTGCCAAAAAAGATGTAGCCGAGGACGAGGTAGTAGAACGGAGAGATGATCATCATGTTGATTCCATCGGAAGTGGAGCGAGTACCACAAAAGGAAAAATTCTCCCTCAGGTTCAGCTATGGCAAGACCAGGCTGACAACCGTGTCGGCCAAAAAGAGTTCAGTATTCTTTATTCTGGCCTTCCGATTTCTGAAGCAGCGAAGCCACGTAACTGGGACGCCCTAAGAGTACGGCCCAGAACGAGGAGGGCCGGCAAACGGTACGACAGAAATTCCCTTAATAACAATGACAACAAAGTTCGACGGCGCGACGATCATGAAGGAGCCATCGCCAAGGCGGACAACACCGACGATGCAAACATTCGCTTCGACCTAGTTGTCGATGTACAAGGCGCTGAGTTGGCAGTCTTACAAGGAATAAGACATGAGAGCGACTGGAGATCGATCGGCACAGTGCAGATTGAAATTACAACGCTGGAATACAACTCTTTATGATGATGGACGTGGCAGCTTTAGAGAACGAAGAAGAACCATTTCGTCGTCGTGTTTGTCGCTTCTACTTCTTGCGGCTTTTCTTCACCTAGAAGTTTACATACCTTTACCTCAACATCGACGTCCTAGTTGTAGTTATTCTCAATATGTTACCCATTTTCATTTTAGTGGCCTGCGTACATCGGCGGAGCCCGTTTCCCGGACGTCGACGATGTCCTTACGCGGCAGGGGTTTGTTTTGCAGAGCACGTGGGGGAGTGATCCCGCGACGCAGTTCAATGGGTGGAACTATCCTGCCGCACGCGTAACGAGTTGCAACTCTGTACTAGACATTGCAGAGGCACTAAGACGAGGAAGCGCGCATTTTCTGACAGAGAATCTAGCCCCCAGACATCGACATGGAATGGAACCATTAGAACGCGTCCTTTCAGAGCACGAAGTTCTCGATGGCGCGATGCTGCCAGGAAATGGAAATTTCAAGTCTTTATTTTTATGAAGAACAAGAAGTTTAGAAGGGCGGTGGCGGTCGCCTATTTATTTATTAATATTTGATGTTGGTTTCTTGTTCTCAACAGTTTGATCATCAAAAAGAACAATACTTGAATGATTCCACTCCTGCTAGTGCTATTTCCTTGAAATATTCCCATTGGGATAAGAATGAGTAGAGACCATCTGGTTCTACTACTTCCTGATTGTGATTCTTCATCTAATTCTCGAAGATATTCTCGGAAGTTCCGTCGTGGAAAAAGCGGCAACGCGTTTGTTAACGCAAATAGGGGAGCGAAAGCAGGCCGAACGAAAAGGAGGTCTTAGTGCTAAGGATCTTCTGTCTTCTTCTAAGCAACTGCGCCTACAGGCAGCAATTGCAGCACTGCTCAAGGAAGCGGAGCGCGAAGTAACTGTCCTTGATGCTGAGGATGGAGAATTTCGCAAAGAACGTGTTTTCGTAAATGGATTTTTAGAAGTAGGAAAGAACACAAGCAAGACGAAAACTGAAGAACGGACTACTTCGAGACAGGCAGACGGCAAGCAGCAGCCCGAATACCCGCAGATGCGCACACTTGCGCGAAGCTTGGGTCGCGTCGTGCGGCTGCTACGTCAAGAGCTAGGATTCACCAATTTCTTCGTGCGACCCGACATAAGATCGCTAATCCGCGGTTGGAAGTTAGAAGACGAGATGGACCGCTTGCCGCCACAATGGGCCAGTGCAGTAGAGGACGAGCAAGGCGTCTCCTACTCTCCTTTGGAGAAGGAACAACGGCGCTCACGAGAGCAGGCAGCGCAAGCAGGCTACCGTTCAGTGCAGGAAGGAGATAAAGAAGGAAACGAAAGCAAAAATGGGGTGACTGGTGCGAAGGTGTATTACCGACGGCAAAGACTAAGACGTGCAAATACTTCGTATGCTGGAGGGATTGGTGGTGCTGGTGAGGAGAACGAGAAGGAAGACGCATATTTACTAGCGGACGTAGATGGAGAATCCGCAAATAAAACAAAATCAAGCTCTCAGGCAAAAGAGTTTTATTTCGTAGGCAGGCCACGCTCGCAGCATCAGCAGCGTTTTCAAGACCACGAGGATGACGACATAGTGATAACAGACACCATCGCAGGGACTTTTTCAAAAATGGCTGAGCAGTGGACTGACTCGCGATACTTGTGCCATTGGGCATGGATTCCAATGCATGGGGATGCAGAGTATTCGCGCATGCACCTTCTGCATTTAAATCAGCACTTTTTGAAACATATCTGATCTCTTCTTCGGTTGTGTTGAGTTTCTCTCTCCTCACATGTATAATGATGTATGATCTTGATATCAAGATCATCTCCATCTCCTTGGGGCGAGCACTTGCGCAACAAGGTGAAGGTGGTATTCACGTATTCTGAACGTCGTGCTCGTGTGGAAGTGGAACGCATTCTTGCGAATCATAAACATGATTAAATAGATGGATCTTGTCACAACTATTGCTGATGCTGTCCTATTTTTGCGACACGTGAAATTCAAACCGTTTTTATCTTTCTTGAGTAGCCGAGTGAAACGAACCATTTACAAAGAACAAAAGATTAGAGAAGCAGTAACAAGCAGTACTTTTCAACTACAGTTCGAGTCAACACTAAAAAACTAAAGGGCAATCACTGCCTTCCTTGATGTGTGGCAGGACAAAATGCCGCGCACTTTCCTCATCAGCGGCGCATCAAGTGGCGTTGGCGAGAATCTAGCCTGCCGCTTGGCGTCACTCACTTGCTGTCCAGTACTCAAGAAAGAGGGCCTCGCTATGCATTTGCTGGGGCGCGACAGCACAAATCTGGAACGAGTGGCCTCTACATGTCGTGATCTCTTGGCTGCCGCAACCTCTACCTCCAGCTCATCCACGAATATTATGTATGAAATAGTGGAGAGTATCAATTTAGCTCTCGATCCAACTTGACTGCGTAGAAGTACAGGTCATCGTCACGACGTGATCAATCATAATCAATGTTCACTTACTTATCTTTTTATGTCCATCATCCGATCTTCTTCATGATCAACATCGATATCGATTTTCATTTCGCCAGGAGAGGCAGAATCCGCGCGGCCAACATTCAAGGTAACAACTTCGATATGCGATCTCAGGAACGGGAATGCTATAACTGAAATGTGGGAACGCGATTTCATAACAGCGCATGGAGGGAAGCTCGACGTTCTTGTGGCGAACGCGGGTGTGAATCGTGTAGGTCTTGTAGAGGAGCAGTCGGATGAAGACTACGACACAGTATTTGACACCAATGTGCGCGGCGTGTGGAACTTGGTGCGCAAAGCAGTACCGCTATTCATTACGGGACTGTATCACTCTGTCCTTTCTATTTCGTGTATCACACGAATGAATAACCAGCACGCATGATTCGATCTGTCCATATCAAGCTCACGTTCCTAACTGTAGCATAAAACATGACTGTAATGAAGAGAGGTTACCAGTCTAAATCCAAGCAGCAGAAGAGTGGGCAAATTGTCATCACAAATAGCGTTCGAGGGCTTCGTGGAAGCGCTACGGCTACGCTCTATTGCGGGAGCAAATTTGCGCTCCGCGGCATGCAAGATTGTTGGCGCAACGAATTGCAGCCCTTTGGTTATGGTAGGTGAAATTTTTGGTGCATCCATTCTTGTCAACTCTAGTTTTTGTAAGTATCAAAGTAGATTTTCAAGTATTCATGTTGTCCACAAGGACGTGCAGAATCCATGAGGACGTGGACCAGACTGTTTACTCTAACACAGTGTCAAGGTCGGCTCTGTCTTTCCTGGAGGTATCGACACTCCTTGGTGGGACTCGAAGGATCGAGGCGGACGGGATCCGGGCACGTCGAATACTAAGGGTTACCTGCAGCCAGAAGAGGTCACTGATGCGATGCTCACCTTGATAAACCAGAGATCAAACAGCAACCTTGCAGAACTTCGCTTTTGATTTCCATTTCGATTCAACGAATAAAGAAGAAATAAAAGTTGATGCTCAGGGCGATGGCAAGATGATGGCAAATGCGAGAGGTAAATGCTATCGTGTTCTGTGCTGCAAACCACAGAAACTCTTTGGTTGGACTGGAAACTTCAACCCACCAGTTGTTTGTGGTCATCCGCATTCAACTGGTCATCTGACGCAAACGAACCAGCGAAAAAAAAAACATTGACATTTTTAGCACGCATGATCAGGAGGAAAGTCTTAGTGTTCATGAAGTTACGAAAAAACATCATCAAGCACGGAAGGTTTTGTACAGCGTGAATGGCCAACACAGATGTTGGCAACTTTGCGATCAGTAGATGACAAACTGATCAAGGGCGAATGGGAAATTCCACTGATAGTCAATGGCTAGCAACCTAACACCCATTGCAGTATGCTCATCGGTGCAAGTTCGGAGGTTCCAGAGTGGTTGTTCTTTTAACATCGTGATCCTCCTGAGTGATCCATTTCGAATCAATTACGTACTATTCAGATTAATTTCACCCGCTATGCAATATATAACGAACAACTTGCACCACAAGCTAAGTAGGCTCCCCGTCCGCTGCTCAACAACTCCATCTAAACAACGTGCTGCGCCTTGCAGAAACCAAGAACCGGAGGACAAGAACTTCTTCCGACTACAAGAAGAAGATGAGCAGTCGTCATAATTCGAAACTTCTTTTGCAGTGTTATTTCTTCGGAACGGCATTTTTGAAGAGGATATTCATTTCGGTGCAACTCGTCCATGGTGTCGGTGGTACGGTGTTACCCCATGCAGCAGCTGCAGCTTCGCAAACCGCCGACGAAGGTGCTGAAGCAAAAGTAATCGTCACCGGCCTGCACGGCCCTTTTCTCTCACCGGTACGAATACTATCGCGGACATCGAAAATGCGTGGGGCCGCCAATACAGAATGCCGGTAATCGATCAACCCCCTCCTACAGAAGGGCCGGAAACGTTTTTGGATTGGAGTCGAATCGTTGAGGATGGGGGGCGGCTTCCTGAAGACATGCTTTCTTCTGACTACCCTTTACCGGCGCTTGCAGCAGAAACAGAATCTGGCTCATCAAGTACAACAACTGTCGTGCGGTTGACCGGGGTGAAGAGGCTTTACAAATTACCACCTCTACTTTCGGAAGACGAGTGGCAGGACGACTACCAGCAGTGGGCCGCGAACATAGCACAGGAGGTGCAGAGAAGAAGGCCCCACCTTGTGAACTGGGCTCCGCATAAGCTCCTGCTCGTAGCTCAGATAATGGCGCAAGTGTCACGTCTGGAAGACGATTGATTACATTATGCCAGCAAGCGAGAAGATTCAGAGGCGGAACGAGATAAAGAGAGAATTGGAGAAGGCGCGGGAATCAGGCGCAATGATAAGGGAAGGAAAGTTGCTGCACACAGAAGAGCTAGAGCTAGCGACAGAAATGAAGGCACTTGCGCGCGAAATCCGAAGCGCTGCCTTCACGCTGGTGGAAGAACGAAAGAGTATCCTTGAACAGATTCGAGATCTCCGCTTCTTCTGACTGTGACCATTATCTATAATTTCATTTGTTGAGGCCAACGATCTAGATCGAGGGCCTTGCGGTAGGCGTTTTCTATTTGCAACATAAAGTCACGATTTTGCCCATGTAAATTCGCAACGTACATGTCCCCGGTGACTGTGTAACACTAACAGGCCTACTCTTCGCCCTACTGTTACTAAGACAGGCACTGCTGAATCTTCATCTTCAACATCAATTTTGAAGCAAACGCATCATAAGTGATGATCATCGCATAAAGTATGCGGTTGGTGCTGCAGGTGCTGCAACTCCATGACTTCGAAACGAAGAGCAGTTTTTCACTCTGTGCATGAGTTCCTTTGCAGGAACAACAGCGGAAAAAATACGACCGGATATGTAGCAGGCATGCATATCCCGGGTCATCTGTGAACTCCCGTAATGGCTACTCAGAGTAAGTTGTTCTGCACAATGCCAGAAGAAGAACGTTTTTCACTGAGACCATCGAAACTTTTCTCATTCTTGAAGTGAAGTCGTTGGTTCCTGATACTAATCTTTTTCTTTTTTAATGATGCTACTGTCCTTCCTCATCCACCTAAACTACAAGTATTTTTGTTGCTTAAAAATCGCTTCATCAGCCATTTTTTCTACTGCCACGTCGATGGCTTTCTCAAAGGTTTTTTTTGCCAACATTTCCATCATCGGCGCGAGTCGCCCGCCTGCCTCTGTCTCTAAAAAATGGAGAAACTCCGATTGGTCAGCTAGCAACACCTGATCCAAAGCTGCCAGGTACTGGTCTAATAACGAACCAAGCTGCGCCGGTGTCAGCGTTTTGTCCCGTGGTTGCTGGAGGTAGCGCAATTCGGCCACCAGATCCTCGATCGCTGCAGAACTCGCTTTCTGCCTGTACAGGAACGGCGCAAACATCTTTGTCCAGCGCTGTGCGATCACGGGCCAGTGTCTTTGCAGGTGACGAAAGTACACAACCATCATCATGCAGTAGATAATGCCGCAGATCGCAGTGAGAATGATGCACTGCGTTTTCTCGAGCCCACTGATCCACGCTCTTAGAAGGATTAGCGGCGTTGTCCCATGCAAGCCGCAGGCCAGCATGTTCGTTCCGAAATGGAAGAGAGCGTCGGATTTCGCGATGATGCTGTGAATCCGATGCGTCGGCGTGCCCTCCACGATGATGCTCTCGAGCACGAGGACGCAAGTTCCGAAAAGAGACGCGGCGCAAATGGTCATCGCCAGCATGTTGTACGCGGCCACGAAACCCTGCGGACATTCTGGGTAGTTCTCCGCGCTCAAAGGGTTCAGCGCGGACCCAAGGAGCGAAGCCAGGATGAGCATCATCACCAGTGAATACTGCGTCAGCGCGGCTATATACGCGTTCTTCGCTTCGACCGCTGGGACCGCGAGTAGGCTCTGGATTTCCGGAATGAGACCAGCTAGGATGAAGGACTTTCGCTCGAGGCGCTGGATGGCCTCCTCAATTCCAGCATCCGAAGGATCGAGCACCACCGCCTGCTCGTCCCCGTCAGATGCGCCACTCCGACTGCGAGGACCACGACGCTGACCAAGCGCAGCTACGCGCCGCGCATAGGTCGATGAAGATGAACCTCCTCCGGACATTTCTTTTGGTTCTCATGAACGGACAAACACGTAGTTACTTAGCGAACGTCTCCGAGCATGATTTATCGACGCACTCAGCTAAGTACCTTAGCTGTGCCAAAATCAAAGTCAAACAGATGCTCTTATAATCGATCCTATCGGTATTCCCTCAGAACTACCACACCTTGATGGAGGATACTCACTTTTCTTCGCAAATTACGCGTTGGTCTCATCTACTTCCTTTTATTAATTTCTATATTATCCACGTTGTAAAAAGTGAAGATGATTGTAGTTCATCAAATTGAGTGACAGTCCTGCTTTCTTGTGACTGCCTTTTGTTGGTGTCATGCGCAACAATGCCTCCTGCACATAAGTTGCCAGGAGTTTGCAAGTCTCTTTAATCAACGATTTGCTTCAAGCAGATGCTGTTCATCTTCTCGGTCGTGTTAATATCATTTGAGAGTCCTCGAAGAATGCGCGAGGACAGGGTAACGCCTTTATTTTTTCGTCAGGGACGAAGTATATACGTCCAATCAATAGCATCCTACTCACCTGATCCACGATTGTATTCGCAGGTAGTCACATGGAGGAACTCCGCCGGCGCCAATCGATTCTCTCTATCGCTGATGAAATCCGGATCATGAAAATAAAGGCACTAGCCATTGTGCTCCATGTCGTGTCGTAGGCGGCAGGAATCATCCTTGGTGCTGGAATATCATGATCTCGTTCTCGCTCGTTATTTTTAATAAGATTGATGGACCGGAGCAAAAGCTTGCTAGTTTTCCCAAGCAACAAGTCTGCTCGACTTTGAAAAGCTTATTTGTTTATCTTCATCTTGACTACAACTACTCCACCAGCTCCCGCAGCAGATTTTTCAACACGTTCAACTTGCAGTGCAGGCAAGAACTGTTCTTGTCGTAGGCCTACCACAAGAGACGGGCACCAATAGATAATCCGAGACCCATTGAAGGCTTCCGGGCCAATCGGAATGGTCAAGGGCCCCACGTCACTCATGTAAGTATGCCAACACAGCGAAAGGATCGATGCTTTTCTTGGTTGGAATAGTAAAGCGGTTTGTTTTCCTTCAGTATCCTGGTCTAGGATTTTGATTTGCTTCTCAGGCTCCGAGACGTGCAGATTGCGCAAAGAGGTAGCATCGGCAAGAAGCTGTGGAGTCTTAGTGTCTTGGTCGTGTTGCGTCCCAATAATGGCCTGCAGTTCATGTGGCCACAAATGAAACAAGCCGTGGCCGGCCTGTAGGTATAACGCAGTTGGATTAACACGCGTCGCCTCAATATGCTGCGAGGCATCTGGCCTTAGCCCACTGAGAATAGGCAGCAATTCTGCACTTTCCATGAAGAGCAACGAGGATGACAACTTCAAATTTTCAACTTTCTCGCTCTTCAGGTGTTGACCTGTACCTGCTGAAGATCTTGATACGCCCACCGCTTTGCTTCCCAGTTCTTTGACTTGTAGTGTCGCCGTGGCATGAAATACAACCTCTCTCCTAGTATTATCTCCCGAGGCCGATTCTCGTCTCTCTTGTCTTCCCTCTATTTCCCTTGTTGTCACACGATGCTTTGTTTGCCTCGCCTTCTTGCTGGGAGTTTGCTGACTCTTGTTTGCCTCTGTTCCACGCCTCGGGCTTGGCTCACCGGATATTGCCCTCACGCTGTAGACGATGTCATCGTGGTCTTCAGTTGTTGCCGCTATATACTATAATAGGTATAAATGTGCTTTTCACGCTTGTCACAATAGCGACAAGCCCGATTGTAGTTCGACAACGCTCCTCTTCTGGCATATTCAATTTCACTCGTCCGCTGCTTCCAATGCCACTTCCATCATAAGCAGTATTTTTGTGCAGCTCTCACTGCTTGCGCGAAAAGATGACCACCGTAGAGCGAATTCTGTCCTAGAGGCCAGAACAAATATTTTGCGGAAGCCCTACAGAACCGTTTGTTCTGCGACTCGTATGAAGAAGATGCCTCGTGTACTCCTTCCTGCTCCTGGTCGTTTCTCTCTTTTCCAATATATCGCCTAACTCAGAATTGCGATCACCTCCAATATATCGCCCAAGTCAGAATTGCGCAAGACGCCGCCCTTGCTGAGTAAGCCACAGAAATCGCGTTCGCTGCGCAACACCATCTCTGCAGATTCCGCCATCATTATTTTGCGCTTTGAACAAGTGAGAAAATAATGCTGGACCCACTGCTCTTTGGGTCAATGTGTGCGAATTCAATTCATTGTAGTTTGTTCCTAGCGAAACAGGAGTAGAAGGAAGATCTACGTCAACATTGCCTCTGTGCACAAAAAAAGGTAAATTTGAACCAGTCAATTCATTGCTCCTCGTGTTGTTAGGTATAGTAGGTAACAAGCATTAGCATAAACCATAAAACCTAATGGCACCAAAGGAAGTTGTAAAAAAATGTAACTTTTTTAAGGAATAACGGGAACTCCTGGGATAGGGAGGGTCGCTGTTGGATGAGAGGTGTGACAGAGGAAACGGCACATCCGCGCGATTTGTTTGTTGCTCTCTTTGTTTCAGAAATTCAAAGCAAGAGACTAGTAGATCTACATCTAGAGGACGTCGTCATAATAAAAGAACAACTAAAATGAACTTTTGCATTCATCAACTAATGCTCATCGCAATGTTCCGTCCTAGTTCTACTCGGTCGTTCTCTCTCTTAAAACGCCGTCAAAATTATCGCGCTAGAACCCCATGGTCCCCTATGGAATCCAATTACAGACCTAGACGTGTAGATCCGAGGTCTATCCTCTAGTGTCCGAGGGCAAGCATGTCGTGCGCCTTTCATGAACGTGGTTCCTTCGCTACACTTGCTCCGAGCAGCTAAAGTAGGAAATTACAGCCCAATAATTATATATCTATGTATATGTTAATGTACATGAATGCTTTTGACACATCAGTGGCCTGGACGGTTGATACATCGAACGTCCCGTATGCTATGGACTGTCGTGGTTGTCTGCACTTTGTTCCCTGGTGCGGTTCTTCGAAGTACTATCTCCTTGCTTTGTTTGTAGATGAAGACTCCTTTCCGCTTTTCACTTACCTAGAAGGTATGGATGCACATGCAGTTGCGCGGCGATTATCATGATGAAGACAGAGTAGACTCCTAATCAAATTCTACAAGACAATATAGGACTGAAAGATTTATTCAAAGCAGAAGAGACTCAGATATTCTCATACTTCTTCTCAGATTCACTATGATCTTTCTTCACCTCTTCTAGAGCAGGCTCTTTCTCTATGTCCATCAGAACAACGACAACGGGGTGGTCGTCGCGGGTTTTCTGGTCTTCTTCGCCCGAGACCGAGTCTCGTCTCTGCTCTAAACTACCAATCTTCTTCTTCTTCAAACAACACATAAAGCTATCAGCTTGCTATGTATACATAGGGTGTTTATTAATATTCGGCCGAGCCTCCCGAGTCGCCTTCAATTCCTACCTTGTCCGCGCCCGTTTGTGTAGATGTGGTTGCCTTCCGTGGGATCCAGTGGCACGCAATAATGACTGGGATAAGCGTCAAGTACAAAAACACTGCTCCAAAAAATTTTCCAGGACCGATTTTCGCGAAAACATTCCCCCAGAACTGCATACTGACATAGGCGGAAACCGTCCACCACCATACCCAGCGCCCTGCGTTGAACGGATCGGCGCAATGCAGAGCGCCGCTAACGAGAAAGGCGCAAAAGATGGCCGTGCAAAGGTTGAAGCGCACTCGCTCCCCCACAAAGCCAGCAGGATACAGGTCACAACGCCCACGCTGGTCCGGATACGTGAGGCCCAATACTAACAAAACCTGGATTGTCCAGTTTTTTACGAGTGTAACTAGCTTCGTATCCATCTGCATCTATGTCAAGATTTTTATGCGACCGTGATCATTCATCAAAACCAATATATCTGTATAATTTGGATTTGGTAATGTTCATTTGGTTTTGGTATTTCTATTTGGTATTTGAAATACATATTTTTCTGGTTTTTATACAACAAGCAGATTCACGACCTACAAAAAAAAAATCTTGAGGAGCTGCTAACTCACTAAATGAGGTTTAGTTGCTCTACCATGAATGGCCAATAGTTCCAGAAGAAGAGCTTGAGTTTCTCGTTGCCGTAGAGGGGTCGTTTTTCGACTGTTGCCGCCCACAGGAAAATGCCTGCTAACTGCGAGAAGAACTGCAACTTCCAAGGAAATATGGCGGGCGCTAGAAACACCCATGATCCGACGATCCAGGTCAGATAACCGCGGTCGCCTACCATAAGGCCAGCGCAAATCAAGCTCAACGTTGCTGGTGTTGATGATGATGATGATGATGATGATCGTGGACAAATTTAGATTTACATTTGGTTTTTTGGAAGATGTCGATGAGGACGACTATGACAAGCACAGACTCACTGGCGGAAATCTATTCTGTGACGAAAGTTAGTTCTTCGAGTACGAGTTGATGTAGATGTAGTAGCTGTAAATATTAACTAGGTGTAAGTTAGTACCCATTTGTTCTGCGACGAGGAAAGTGAACTGGCGTATATTTTCCTTCAACTTGTTGTCTGGCTTTATGAAAAAGAATGCCACCACGCACCCTGCTACAGTTAGGCAAAGAAAAACTGTGAAGCATACTGCGGACACAACCTTATTTGGGTTCTTGTACATCGGGCGCCGCTGTTCAATCAGTGCTGAATCTGAGAGCTCACCCGCGGACGAGGAACTAAGAACTTCATCCTTCTCTGCAGCGTCAGCATTTGCTGCGCGGCCCGCACGACCACGGTTTGCCATGTTGACCTGGATGGAAGCGGTAAGAGCAAAACGATCTTCAGGTGGATTTGCTAGAGGGAGAAGTAGTGAAAACGAAAATATCTTTATCTTAGTCTACTTCCACGATGTATGTCGAATGATAAAATACATTCAAGCTCGACGAAGGTACTATCAGGCGAAGACCAAGACGAACAACGCTGCTGCAGATCAATGGAGTAGTTTGTCTTCGTTCTACGTGTCATTACCATGCCTTCGCGTAAGAAGCTACATCATCCGGGAAATCAAAAGAATAAATTCTACTTACTACAACACAGGCGAAAAATAATAATAAACATTGAATATTTTTTTCTACGATGGAAGTGCATTGCGATGAATAGAATAAATAGAGTGAATCTAGAAAATGAAAAACATAATAAATACAGAATACTCTATCAAGCATGCCCTTCACCGGCCAGAAGAGAAGCGAGATTATGAGGAGGCACAGCACGTACCACATCTGTCCGATAGATGCGAGTGTCACGCATCTATCAGGGTCGCCTTTGAGGTTGTTGTACTCGATCATGAGCCCTGCCATGTTTAGGCCCATCCCAATTAGACTGATAATGCACAGCTTTGCTATGTAGATTCCCAACTTTGGTCCCCCGCCTGCAGGCATGCGCATCCGACTGAAGCCCAGACCAGAGATGATGTGGATTAGAGACAGACTCAGACTCTACCCAGGTGAAGCTATAGGTATAAATGTAAAAATCAATTGTACTTGTTTCTATTAATTTCTTCATTTGATATTGATTGCTTGCTTATTTATTTAGTGCATATCGAGGCATTTATTCTGTGTTGTGCATGGTCATCCTTTTCATGTGTAGGATAATGTATAATTAATGTAGCTACAACCACAACAAGCAAAACCACAAGTAGCAGCATGTTTGTTAATTTCGAGATAATTTTCTTCATAAAAATAGAAAGGGCATGACCCAGTGAAGGCACAATCCGGTGTTGTTGTCGGAGAATCGTTCTCCCGCTGTATGCATCGTGGCGGTTGCACACACGCAGACCAATCGGAAAAAGTCTAACTCGTGTTGTCGCGTCTCCACTTTCTTCCGTAGCGAGATCAGCATCTTGTTGGTTTTGCTGGCTGCTTTGAGGGTTCCACTTTCCAGTGCATCGGTCGACGAGCCAGCTCCTGGTGATGAACGGTTGCGGAGGCCGCTATTGCCATCTTCATCCGTCCCAGCTGCCTGATCACCGATTGCCTCTGCATTACCCTCAACATCCCGATTGCCGCTGCGTTCGTTGCCGCTGCCCGCTGCGCTATTGGTCGTGCTGCGGAAGCCCTGGCTGTCCTGTCGTCTATACCAACCCTTGGATCGGCCCCACCAGCTGTTTACGAACAAGATGAGCGCTAGATGCACCAAAAAGAGGCACCCGAAACCCAATTGTGCCCAATGTTCGGTTCCGGTACCTGGCGTGGGTAAGTGGACAGGTAGTGGTAGTTGTAATTTCACTTGCACGATCTATTTGACTTCAGTATCTGTATCCCTCAGCATTGTTCTTACAAATGCAGACTGTAGAGAAAAGTAGCCACCAAAGAGAGGTATTCTGTTTATTACAACTGAGCACGTAGAGCTTTTTCATGTTACAGTGATTGAATTCTGATGATTTATATTTATAGTATCCCAGTCGGTCCCGGTGAAGTTGGGGAGCTATCAATCTAGGGGTAAGAACTGACTCGCCCATCAGAAGGAATACATCCATCACTACTTCTACTCCGAGGACATCAACAAAAATCAATGTCGCAACAAGAAAACATTAATAAATACATAGATAGTTCGTTAATACTGTAATCGAGGCACGAGGGTGGATTATGAATGAGACGGCGTCTAGGGAGGTACTTCACAAGTACAAGAGTCAGTGGTGGTTAATTCAACGCGAAAGCAAGTATTAGTGATGATGAAAGGACTAGACGGCGACTAGTTAAGAACTAGTTTAGTAATAGATACTTACTCGTCAAGTACCAGTATGGAACATGTCCACATCGTAGCCGTAGTGTTCGCTGCATTCGATAGTCTTCGCATTGTAAAACCAATCTGAACTTTCAGGCTCAAACACCTGTTGTCCCAAGACGTATTTAAAATTGTCTTTATCTCCCATCTTCACCTTGCTAAATGGCGTTCCCTTCCGCACGTTGAAGGTGTGCTCACTTTCTATCGTTTCGCCGTGAAATGGTTTCACGCTAATCTTCACGTTTGCCTGTCCAGCAGCAGCTGCACCCGAGGCGGCTCCTTTGGCGCTGCTCGTAGCAGCCTCGGCCTTTATCCGCTGTACCATGTTGTTGTTTGTTGGATGAAGATCTTGTTCGAGTTCGGAGTCGTGGATTTATAAGGCTGTACTAGTGTAACTAGAATGATTGACGAACTATGTCATCTACTTGTTGCAAGTAAGAAACGCCTATGCCGATCGGAAACTTCCAAGTAGTAGGAGCACCCATTCAATATCAAGACTCGGCCAAGAGCTGGTGTGTCTATGTATCGGACGATAAAAAGATGATGCAAGTTATTTTTCCAATCAGTTATGGATTCTGCGGGCCGCACTCATAGGATGACATCTTCTTCATCAAGCTGAAACTGGATAAGTACAACAAATACCAATACAAGAACTAACACTCACTGCACAACAACAGTTATAGACCAGATAAGCATACTTGCTTGTGATTCACAATTGAGGAAAGGGGAAACGCATTATGGGATAGTCAGATGGCAGTGCAAGGAGTAGTACGGATGGCGGAAGAAGCACGTCGTTGCGCATTTGTTTTGTGTTGGCCTACCGAATGCTGGGTAGCGTTTCCAGCCCTCGCAGATGACGGACACTTCACCTCGCTCTGGCGATGAATGTGACACTTCTTGACGATCCCTGTTGTATCCTTCTAAAGTGAAAGTCTGTTTCTCTCTTTAACAGATTGATTCGTGGACAAGAACCATTTGTCAGTTGTAGCTGCTCTTGCCAATGTTCGACTCCAGCAGAATCGTGGTGTCTCTACTAGTCTCAACATCATGGACAGATGATACTAAAGATCCTTCTCGCTTCACCAAAGCTTTACTAACGCTCTACGCAGGCTCTTTTCCGAACTGAATTCTTATTCTAGACAGATGGATCATCATTACTTACTCACATTGCGCTGATCGCGAGCTCTGGACCGACTTTTTTCTGCTTACGACCTTGATTTGTGCAGAAAAAACGTAATAAATTAATCGTGAGAGCCTAAAGCATGGAACGTAATTCTTGATTGCACCCGGCAGCCTACTACACTAACACTAAAAATTGCTGGTGGCTGCACTCAGTGGCTGGTGAATTCCACGACTCGCAAAAGAGAAAAACAAACTTGAGGTTCCGACGATGGAGATGGTTACAGTCACATTCATTCTGACTTGTTCGTTTCGTTTATACACGATGACGATTTTGTTGAATGATGTTCACAAAAAAAAGTTCATATCGTTTAAAAACATTGACATTGATGCTGATGCCTGGAGCCGGAGGTTACCTTTTTCCAATGATGTGATACCTCTAGGTAGATAGCTAAAGATAGACATTCATTGTAACGTCCTGGGATAAAAAAAAATGAAGTATACGAAGGATAATTGTAGTGCATTTTTGAAGGGTCAGTCTCTATTCTTTACAGAAGTGATAAACTTTGATAGTCATTGCCACGTTTTGCATTAGTCATAGGCTTGAAATTCTGTGCAACCGAGATTGCCGTCAGTCAAAGAGGGCCATATTCGGACGTTGTTTTCGTCCTGCTCTTTCTCTACAATTAAACGCCCACGCAACTTCTGGATGAAGCCGCTGTGCGTTCCGGCTTCATCACATCTGGTTCAGTAGGTTTCTTCCAAAAAAGAATACAAGCAAAAAATAAAAGAGGTTCCTTAGTTCAAATATAGTAACTTAGACATTGACATGTCGGTTTTACACTTGGAATTCTTGGAATGTTTTAAAATTGGCGAACAACGTTTCACAGTGTGCGATATAAGCGAATAAGCTTTCTGCGAGGTGAGTACATTGATCAACGATTGAATTATCCACGAGCCAGCTTTTACTTATTCGAGGACTAGGACTGAGTAGCGAGTCAAAATTGTAGTACTCCTACTCAACGACCACGGAGCATCAATTGCGTAAATGGTTTGAAGTACTACGGATCTTTAATTTCATCAAAAACAAAGAGCCACTCAAGAATATTGTCGTGCTGCAGCTACAGCATAAAAACGGCAACGTTTCTTTTTTCCGTCATGCTTATGGGCTTCACCCTCTCTTCTCTGACTCTATGCCATTACGTAGTACTTCTACTTCACCGTGGTCCCAAGTCGCATCTCCTAGTTTTTTGGTGGGGATTTCGGTAGAGATGATATCGTCGCAGGAAGAGCCTCAGGCATCCGGGGGATGCCCTGGAAACGCATTTCTAGGTCGTCGTCTCCTTCGACAGGTTCGGCGAGGATGCTTCGTTGCTCGTCGTAGTAGCCTTTACGCTGAACAGCGAATGTTAGAAAATCAAATGTGCGACAACAGTCTAACTGTAAATGACAAATTATGTCACCTAGTACTTCATCCCAGTACGAAGATGTAGTTGTATCGACAAGTACGACTAGGAGTACAGGAATGGCAATGAATTTGAAGATGGTCATGTATTACAGTAAAAATACAACACTGAATCAAAAGTATGCAAGTAAAAGTATTGCTACGGGAAGTTTCTTAATAGAGCTTCCGAGGTCGTTTTCGCATTTTCTGGTGACTGCGGCGCATCCTCTGCACCGCTTTCCTGCGCAAATTCTGCCTCCCCTGGAAGCAGTTCTACCTTTCGACCGCCATTGGTAGAGCTACTTCGTCGACTCTCACGCGCTCGGGCCATCGACTTTTGCGCTTCTTGATTCATCGCCTCGTTCTCCCTCAACCACTGTTCTACTCTATCCTCGCTATCCATCGAGATTAGAAGAAGATGACACCAGGAGGTCGTGCTGAAGCTCGCACTGCCAGGATACATGCGCTTGAGGCTTTTTAAACCGGACTTCTAACAGACAAATTTCAATTTGAGCTTGTTTGTTGAAACAATTACTTGACGGAAAAGGTCAGACCTTGAGGAGATGTACTAGAACTAGATCATGATTCAGCAACTTGTCATAAGTAAAATCTAGCTCCTTGTTGCCCTCTGACTCTGCCTCCGGCGCCATCCTCCAGTTCAGCCTTGAGAAGGTGAGCTTCTCCGACCAGGTCCAATAGGACGTCTCGCCTGGTGGGCACCACACCGCCTCCATCATTCATGAAAGGCTTTACAGGTGCTTTGGCATTTCCCTTCACCTTTTTCAGGCCTAGAAAGTTGATCGCTCTCCTGTCCAGCAGCCACTCATGTCTATCTTTTATCCACTTCTCCTCGAACTTCGCTTGTTCGCGCACGGTCTGAAACCTCCGGAAGCGCATGTAGTCCCGCAGAACGCGTACTCGAATTTCTTCCGGCACCATCATGTACCGCAGTCGCTCCTCCGTCTCCGCTGCGGTCGGACCCTTCTTTTGTTCTTTCCCTCCACCACCGCTGCGCGACGTCGCTGCTGTGCTCCCTCGCAGGTTTCGACCACTCTGCGCCTGGTATTGTGCTTTCTCCTTCGCTGCATGCTCGTCCATTTCCTTCATACGCTTCAGACAATAATGCCTCTCCACCTCACAAAACCTGAGAAAGGGACGAGTGCTCTGTCGCATCTATCGACCACAATGACAAGACAGAGTAAAAGACAAGGGTTCGGAACATGATCGTTTCTAGTAAGTAAGTTCAAAAGCAAGGTCTTTGTTCACTACAATACTACGCATCAAAAACGTTCACGTTGACGCATTCATCATGATGGCAAAATTATCCTCTATCAGGAAGAGAAAGCCACAACACCCTAAAAATAATGAGTTCCTCTTCCTTCACCAGTCACGAACAAATAAATCCTGCTCACCTTTCTCTTGCGTGCAAGTATTGATTCTTCAAGTGCGTCTTCTGTCTCCTCCACCATCTTTGGATGGTCACTGCGCGGTTAAAAAACATGAGAAAAAACCACTGTGTCCGTGCTGGAATCCACGACTCCATGGATTTCTTGATCACTATAGCAGCCGCACGGCGCTCAGTGACAAGGCGTCGCAGCCGCATGCTTGCCGCAACAAGATTACCTAGAAGGAAGGAGTCGGGGTAAACATGTCAGTGTGATCACATCTTGTGATAGCACATTCGGATATCTATAAATATTTGCAATGCGAAGAAAGTCTCATAATTGCACGAGAGAAAATGGTTAGTCCTTTTGTGTCTCGTTAACCTACCCAGGGGAGGAACGAAGTCAAGTTATAGTCAACGCAATTATGTTACATTTCCGTTTCATCCAGGATTCGAAGACCGGTGTCAGCACTGGCGGCTCCAGCTTTTGTTGTACATCCACGCAAAACCCTAAGACAGTGGTAAGAAGGATCCAAAATTGCGCGCATGGTGGGCCGCCCTCGTCCTCGTCGTCATCATGCCCTATGATATCTGCTGTTGTTTGCGATCTTTCCAAGTTTTGCGTACTTGCGGCCCTAAGATTCCTTTGTTTAGAAGATGCATGGTAGATGAAGAAAACGGAAGCAAAAAGAAAAAAGAGGAAAATGCTTATCGTTTACGAAGTACTGGGTAGTAGTACGTAACCCTCTGCATACAACGTTCACATAAATAAACAACAACAACAACAACAACCACGAGTGTCTTACTTTTGAAATTGGATATCAATCTAGGATCTTCACTGTAACAAATTGGGTGTTGTTGAGTGAAAGCCTTAACTTTGCTTCCTCTTGAAGATTGGTTTCGCGACGAGGACGTCTGTGACGGATCAGGGGCTGAAGAGGTAGAGGCCTTGGTAATCGCTAGCTGAATCTTCATCAGTTCCGCTACACTCTTCGACGGCAGGACAATGTCCCACATCATCTCGCTGGGCATACGCATACGATCGTCTATTTCTCCCTCCTGTCCTAAATTCGCACTGCTGGCGCTGCAGAAGCAAATCATGTTGCGAATACTACGTTCTTACTCTTCAACAAGATCTACTCTAAGTAGAACAAAAACTACTAAAAGTTATCCTCAAAAAGCAGGAGTTTAACTACTACACCTACAGCAGAAGATAGTATAAATAGCCAAGTGATGAATGTTGTATCTATTACTTTCCTGTAGCCGGGACGTCTATCGCGGCTGTGCTACCTGCAGTGACTGGCCTGGTAGCACGACTACTCGCATCCGATGGCGGTCGGACAAGGTCGAATAATTCGTGAGGCTTCATATGTTTCTTTCTCCATTCTGCGGCTTCGGCTTTCCGCATCTTTATCTCATACTCATACTGTATTCGCATCGCATTCCTGATTTTCGTTATTCCGAGTAAGGAATAGCCGAATGTGAAGGTGGAGGAAGAGAAATCAATGCTGTGATATCATCCATGATTATGACCAAAGCGAGGAAGCAGGTAAGTAAGTAGTAGCGCAACTACAACCCGGCAGTAGTTGCGAGGACAGCTAGGGCACTAGGTTTTTTCAGATCATCTTGATGTTGATGTGGGTAGGCGCAAAAACAAAAAGCTAGAAAAAATTATTCTTAAAAATACTCCTCACGCATTTCCCTCGCTTGCATTTTGTACTTGAGCCCTTTTCGATTCCTCTCCGCGGAGCGAAGTCTTCGGTTTACTACATTCGTCTGCGGTGCGAAAGCACAAATTGACTCCCGATTTATGGTAATCATGTCTTTAGCGTCGTTGTCTTTCATCTTCAATCTTTCGACATATTCCGGCGGACATAAGTCGCGCTTAACTAGAAACGGCCCTCCTGTCGGTTTCTCATCGTCCGAGTCGGCTGTGCCACCTAGGGATGAAAGAAGAACAGCTAGTACTGAGCTTTTCTTGATAGAATATATCTGGTCGTGACAAGCCGGAGCTGACCATACAACAACTTTATGTAGATGTAGTACACTATTGCCACCGACAGCTTCGTCCTGAAAATATGATAAAAACAGTACCTTTGGAGGTACTCGACGCCGCCGCACCTGTGCCAGTTATTGCTCCTAGGTTTACTGTACTTTGCGCGCTTTCGAGGTTTTTTGTCTTGCCACGCTGAAAACCGCTACTGCCCGTGGATGTGCCTAGAGCGCGTGTTGCTTCGCCCGCAACGAAGCTCTTGTGCCTTTCTAAAACTTGCTCGACGCCCTTCTCAACCTTACCAATGCCCTGCTGGACCTTCACACTCTCTTCTTGAAATGCCGTTTTCGGGTCCTTTTCTGCACCAGTGTTTCCAGTCGCTGCAGCCCGAGACCCGCTCCCAAGGCTTCCGACTGAGAATTTGTTGTATTGACGAGTGTCAGAAGTCACAGACAACAATCTTCTGCGTTAGAAGTACTTACGCATCACGGCCAATAATTCTAAGTGGTTTTTGATGCAACCATGATGATCTATATATAATCATCTCAACAACATAACAGACATCTAGTTCCTTCCTGTTGTAGTTCAGCATCTACAACTTTGAATCCAACGATTCTCATCATCTTGATCTTGATCCTCAAATGATCAAACTAAAAAGTATTCCCTTACACTCCATCGCTTCGATTGCTTTTTCCACTTTTTTCTGCGTTCTGGCCGCTGAGTCGAACCGTACTTGAGCGCTAGCACTGCAGCTTGTCCCAGGCCTCTTCGCGCCGTCCGTTGGGCTTCTTGGTGAGACCGGTTCGGCTTTGTCCAAAAAATTGAGATTGTCCATAGGATGTTCCGTCTCATCTTCGTCTTCGAATATGTCGTAAGGTGATATCACCGCACGTGGCCTTCGACCTGCGATGCCGCTTTTTGGCCTAGTCGTACTCGCAGTCGACATGGGCCGACTCATCGCCTCAGCCTGCAATCCGGCGAGCAAGGACCCGGTGGACGGCAGCGGCATCGTGGGTCCGTCGCCGCTGGGAAGAAGGGCATCAGTGGTTGTGCCTAGCGTCGTCATCTTCTTTATTGCTCCCGACGAAGCTGATGCTGAAGATGGTGCCCGTTTCGTATCCCGTGCAAACTTGCTTGGCTAGTGCTGCCTGTCTCGACAACCTCGTAAGGCCCTTCACCAGGTCAAACTCCCTGAGGCCCGTAAAAACACAAAGAAAAGTTGTGCTTCTGCTTGTGGCGGGGGTTAACAATTCGAAACATCGTCTTTCATGCAACCTGGAACTCTTGGAGGACCCAACTTCGTAGCAGATGAAGAGGCTGCACTGGCACGCACTTTGTTCTTCTTTACGTACGTACCTCAGATACAAGTACAACTACTTTTTTCTTCCACTTCGAATCAGCAGTTGACAGCCGTTTCTTTACACCGATTTTGGAAAATAAGTAACTTGGTAGTGAAAAAAGGAGGGTGAAAGCAACAGAAAGAAATCAAGACGACTATAGGATAAGCAGGGGGGGTCAGAGCACGAGACGAGACAGGGAAACCCAACACAAGAAATTATTTGAAAAATATTACTTAATATCTCATGACTAGTGGAAATGCGTCTCAATTCAGCGGAAGCTTCCCAGTGCATAGGACTGGGCTATTTCTAGTGGGGGCATCAGATTAACCCCGCAGCAACTCAGAGGGACAACCTTTGATTAGATTCCACAAGAATCGGCCAAGGAGCGCCCTCCCCAACTGCCAGATCGTTGGCGCTCGCCTCCACCACCCGCAATAACTCCATCTCAAGCTCCTAAAAAAACACTCATCACCCCAGAGCCCCAGCAGAAAATGGCGTAGCAGACACCTATGCCCGCAGCGGCGGCGGACCTCAGGACTATAAGCAGTCTCACAGTTTTGAGGTCCGCGGCGGACCTCAGGAATCTCAAAGGCCCTTGTGAAGAACCAGTCTCAAGCATCTTTGAGTCCACAACACTCAAAAAAGCCTCATGTCCGCCGCGGACCTCAGGACTCTGAGACTGCTCAGAATCCTGAGGCCCGCGGCGGACCTCAGGGGTTTTTTCTGTCCTTGGACAGGCCCAGTAGGGTCGACTCGGTCTGTCCGAGGACAGGGAAAACCCCTGAGACCCGCCGCGGACCTCAGGATTTTGAGCAGTCTCAGAACCCTGAGGTCCGCGGCGGACATGAGACATTTTTGGGTCCCATGACTCAAAAACGCCTGAGACTGGTTCCTCACAGAGGGCCGCGTTGAGATTTCTGAGGTCCGCGGCGGACATGAGGCATTTTTGAGTCCCATGGACTCAAAAATGCACGAGGCGGGTTCTCCACAGGGGCCTTTGAGATTTCTGGGGCCTGCGGCGGACCTCAGGACTCAGCAGTCTAAGAGTCCTGAAGTCCGCGGCGGACATGAGGCTTTTTCAGTCCCGTGGTCTCAGAAACGCCGGAGACTGGTTTCGCGGAGGAGAGTCCGGAGAAAGCCCTTCGCGTGCCTTTTTCTATTACTATCGCAGTCGCAGCTAGTTCTAATCTAGGGAGCAATGTCCTCCAGTTAGTCCTACTGAGAAATTTCCGCTGTCTCAGATGAAGTAGAAACGCAAGTCATGTAATATCTTTCAAGGCTAAGAATTTAAGTAACTTACTTCGCTCTCATTTGCCGACCCCGTCACAGCATCAAACAGATCGATGATAACGTCTTTTCCTATTCATCGTCGCCACCATCATTCGTCTTTTCTCTTGCTCGACGAGCCGACCTAAACCGAATACCGAAAGTACCCTATATATACATAGATACGAATTCGATATTTTCGTTTCTTCAATGCGATTTTTCCACTTCAAACTAGAGACAGAGAGCGAAGCTCGCACACATTGACGAAGACGCACATCCACTTCCACATGATTGAAGAGACCGAAAAACACAGTTCATTTTGAATTTAAATGCTCCTGCGAAGCACAATCTGAATGTGAGATCCCTTAATCGACCGAGGACCGAGGACATATGAAAATTCCTCATCCAAGAGAACACATCTTCATCGTTGGCTAGTATGTTGGTTGACACGAGTCGTCTTTTACTGACGCAATGTCGATGTATGAATGAATGGTGCATATAATCAAGAGGAGGGACGATTTTCGAGACGAATCGTTGTTGTTCATGTTCAACCGCACATCTTCATCGAAATCGATTAAGTGTTCTTGTCGGTTTAAGAAGTTTTAGTTCTTCTACATACTCGTGCTCAAGAATAGATCTAAATCTAGAATTTGTTCCCCGCCAACCTCGGGTTCATTTTTTTCTCCTTCCTTCTCCTCTTCGCTGCTGTATCTATGATGCTCGTGTCCATGCTAGTGGAATTTTCGGTTTTCAGTTTTGCGATTTCTTGGGCTTCTACGCCCATAATGCCACGCACGCGCTTCCTCTCTGCTGCCTGTCGCTTGTCGCGGCGAGCGTCTTGCTGAGCCTGGTGCAAGCGCAAGAAGTCTCCGTCGCGTCTGAGTTCTTTACCCGCATTTCTTCGTTCCTTCTGATACTCGCGTTGCAATCGTCGCGCGCCACTACGATTCGGATCACCCTTTGGCAGTGCGCCATCTCGTGGGTCATGGAATACCGGGTCCAACACCGGTATCTGTACTAACGGTTTCTTCAAATACTGTAGTGGAAAGAGCGCACGACCTTCGAACACATTCTTAGCCTTAGAGGACGGAGAAGAAGAAGATGTTGATCCTAATGACGTCGTGGAGGTGTTCTTTTTCTGCGTTTTCGACGAAGATCCGGAGGATCCTCGACCAGGCTGCACATGGCGCACCCACGATGGGCAACTGTTGCACCACGATGTGAAACCGGTAGACGAGGTGGTTGAGGACACTTGCTGCGAAGACATTGCCTCGAAATTCTCACCATCTTCATCTTCATCTTCTGCGGTTGTACTTTCTAAGTAGACTGGCTTTTGTACTTGAGGAACAGTAACGGAAGCCGCTGACTGCACAGACGCTGGATGAAGGCAGGCAGGCGATGATGACAGCGAAGTGTTTTTTCGCTCGACCATCAGAGACTTTTTTGCGCGCTCCTGTTTCCGAAGAGCTGCATCCAGTTCAGCGACGTGGCTCTCCATGACGAAGAATCCAGGCAGATAGCGACTACGATCTTCGGCAGTAGAGTCTGCGGAACAAGTTGTAGGAACCACAGGAGTTGACATGATGTCTTCTTCAGTACCTCCAGTTGTGCCTGACGCACTTCCAGAGAAGTTTGAGTATTCAAAGGACACGTTACGGAGGAACACTGCTGCCGCGCGCTGTGTCTTGAGGTCAGCGCGCTGAAAGAGTTTTCGAAAGCCCATGGCTAAGCGGTCTAGGTGCACCAGCATCGGGGAGACCAGCGGGTGGCGCACGTCTGTCGTCGGAAAAAAGTGGAGCATCAGTTTCGCCAAATACAGCGACGAGAAGAATCCTTCCTGTGTCAACGTCCGAACCTTGCTCTTGCCGTGAAAGTCGAAGTATCCAACTAAAGCATGCATTTTACCGGAAAACCAGGTGTACGCGACACTGGAAGTCTGCTGTGCGGTCGTCGAAGACGCGGCACCAGAAATGCTCAGATCTGCAAGGGCCACGCCAGAGATTAACTCCAAAAGGAAGGGCTCGATGGCGTACACCAGTGCAAAAGATCCAGATTTCGTCATTTGGTCCCAGATCTCTTGTAACAACACAGCAATCACCTCGCTGGCTGCTGCGTCTTCGTCGGGCTGACGCGGTGAGGAAAGAATCGCACGCTTCGCCAACTTCACAACTTTCGTTGCTTGAACTCTCAACATTTTCTTTGAGCTTGCAGCTGGCTGTTGTCGGCTTGTAGACGACGAGAAGGAGGATCCCTTTCTCATAATTATTTGAGGTGCGTGTTCTCGCAAGAGGTCCACAAGGCTATCAAGGGGCACACGAAATGGCAAATCCTCCTCGTGCTTGCCATTTTGCATCGCATCCACGGTCGAAGATGACCTGGCATAAGCTGTCTGAATCCGAGGACTTGCAGCAATGTTGTTGATATCATCGTCCTCGTTTTCTTCATCTTCACTTGAGGATGCAGCATCACGCGGAGCTTCCTCATCCTCACTATCCAGGTCGTCTCCCTCGACATCGCTAACTTCTTCCTCCTCGTCGGAAGCACCCGAAAACGCATCCTCGTTGAGACCGGCGGCAGCAACTGAGGATGTAGCTGTAGAAGTCTTTTCGTTGACTTTCGTCTCGTCCTCGTCGCGCTCGCGTGCCCTCTTCTTGGACTTCTTTTTCGGTGCTGCTGACTCCTTGACCCATTCCGTTTCATCCTCAGCAGCCAAATCTTTTTCGTTTCCTGCCTTAAACTGTTCAGTCAGAAAATCAAAATCGTCATTGTCGCTGCTACCACCTTCCTCCTCTTCATCGTCTTCGTCTGCGGCTTCAGCTTCTCTATGATGATCCTTGGAAGATTTATTTAGTGTATTTTTTGACGATGTCGTGTCTTGCACCACATCAGAAACCGCCCCTACTGCTGTTTTATCTTCCTTGTCTTCCTCATCTTCGCTGTCCGTCTGCGCATCGAGCGGAACTTGGTCCCACTCCTCGTCTGAATCTGACTCAACAGTGCTTTTTTGCTTGTTCTTTCGACGTGATGACGACCCTGTACCTGTTACAAGGGACGCTCCATCTTCGTCATCTTCAGCTGCATTTCTTAGGCCACTCATTAGGTCCATCACGCCATCGTGCTGTCCCGCGTGGTCCTCGTTGTCTTCAACACGACCACCTCCTCCGCTCCTACCGTTGTCACCACCACCCGAACTAAGCAATGAAGCGTCGTTTTTCATACGCGCGACTCTGCCTTTTTCTAGCTCAGCAAGACGTTGTGCACGATCTAGAGTTTTTTCCGCCTCGGTCTTGGCACGCTCCACTGCCTTGGCTCGCTGGTCCTCCTGCGCGAAGAGTTTCATCGACTTATCGTAGTCGTCCGGTCTCACCCGGTTTTCCGGCGCATACTTGTCAGCTGGCGCGCGCACTTTCAACTCTTTCATCAAGTCGTCAAATCCGTCGTCAAAATCCTTTAATCGTGCCTCTTGTTTCATTTGCTCTCGCGCTTCAGCTAGCTTGGCAGCCTTGCTTTTTTCCATCACTTCTTGGTAAATTTCAGCGCGAGTTTTCTCTCCACCTTCTTCTGCGCCCTCATTTGATGTACCTGTGGTCTCACTTGAGAACGGTGCTCCACCATCGGTCCGTTTGCCGAGAGGCATCGCATTCGCACCCGAAGAGAAGTTCGCATCTAGCATTCGCTTGGCAACTTCCGCGTCATCCTCTTCATTTTTCCTACCATTGCTGACGCCACTAAGGGCTGCTAGCTCAATGCCATCGCGTTTCAGGTCGTCGTCGCCGATCGCGTCCAGCGCTTTGCCGCCGTGCGTGAGCAGGGACCTCGAATTGTCCAGATCGAATTGCCCCTTCTTTTTAGAGGCATTCAGTTTGCTCCCGAGCTTGGCCTTGTACAGCTTGAGAAACCTTTTGTGCTCGCCCTCTTCGTCATCAACCGCAATGCGTTTGTCCTCTAAGACGCTTTTGCGATTTTGTGTATGCAGTTCCTGCAGCAATTTATCGGTCCGTTCTGCATTGCGAACGAAGTTTGACTTCTTCGCGTCGCGCAGTTCCCCCTTGCGCTTCTCCCCCAAAACCTGCCGATTGCGGCTCTTGTTTTGCAATGTATCGAACGGGTTCGAAGCAGGCTGGTTGCTCGCTTGCTTCTCAGCGAACTTCTTCACAGAAGGGTGCACTTTGCGTTTGAACGTCATCTTGGTGCTGGCGGTCTTAATGGAGACAGAAGTTTAAGTTGTTCAACAGTTTATGCAAGGTGAAGGTGTTTCATTCATTCTTTCTATACCATTATTGCCTACCAAAAGGAAATCTTTGACGACATTGAACGATGCATGTCAAAGATAGACTCCGATAATGATCTGTTCCTGCGAGGATGGTTTGTCAATAAGAGAAGGTGTTAAAGAGACTAGTAAGATCTCAAGGTTAGTAAGGTCTAGTAAGATCTCAAGGCTCTCCAGAAGATCCGCGTCGATCTTTGCTCCTTCTCCTTCTGGACTTTGTTGAAGTAGATCATCCTACGTGTACGTTCAGAACTATGTTGTGAAGTGGAAGGGGATCATGATCACAGATTTTTATTCTACTGAAGTAGATGAATCACAGGAGATCTTCATGATATGTTCTGTCCATGAACTTCCTTCAGAGGAGGGGTACAAAGAATAGATCACCTTGTAATTCAGCAGCCAGCGACTGAGAAAGAGAAAACGAAGCTGAACACTACGACGCTCCGACCCGAAAATTATATTCTTGGTAAGTATATTCTCGGCAGCTGAAGCTGCTTTTTTTCGGAGATCTTCTTGGTATGCGATTTGGTTCTTTTCGAAAAGGTCACCCTTCACTTCAGGATCTGATGCTGTTTTAGATTGAACGTGTGGGGATGACGTCATAAAAAATTCCAGTTTCCACAAGAACTTAAAACGTTCCAAAACCTGACTTGTTGATCTTCGCGCTTAATCAATATGTGAGGAGCTGCTAGTATGTCGTGATAAGCACGCCCCCGTGTGTATGAGTATGACCATGTAAAATGTTCGTAGTACTACAAGAGCAGCAAGGTACTTGTTACCGTCAGGATGCCAACAAAAACCCTCTGAAAGTACAAGCATGTTGACGTTGCTGGATGTGATTGACTTTGACATGTTCACAACATAAGTACATTTAATACAGTTTCAGTTTTTTTCATGATAGGTGCGTGCTTAATACAACTAGTAAGTTCAGAACAAGTAGTTGAAGATAATATGTTCGTAGAACTACCATGCTCCTTACTTCGAAACTGGTGCCAGAGAGCCCTTCGAGTCCTGGTGGTCGACCGCAAAGCCCTCTTCGACTGGCTTAGGCTTCTCATTGTAGAGACACGCAATCTTATGATGCGTTGGCAATCCCTCATACCTGCAGGGTTTTTTAAAAGACTTTGACTTGTTTCTAAAATCAATAAGACCACCAGAACAAGACGAAAAGAATTGTAGTACAACTGGAAGAGTAATCCTGATCGAATTGTCCAAAAGTCGTGACGTCTTTATCAAGTTCGGTACTCGACATCTCCATTGCAATGTTTCGAGCCAAAATCGAAAAAAAGTCTTCAGATAAAATCACAAGATTGAATTGATTGGTACCATCCCCCTGTTGGGTTTCTTCGGCTAGCTTTAAGTAAACGCAGCTGGTGTACGGCTTCTTTTTCCTTATCTTCCTTGTACTTTATGGTACGCTTTTCCTCCTCTGTTAGCTCGAACATACTCTTTGGCGGTTCCACAGGTGCTTCGTGTGGTCCAGTGAGCGAAAGCCTAAGGTGAAGTCGAGACATCAAAATCCATGCATCGAGTATCAAAACAGCGACTGTGAGTTTGACTGTGTGATCCTGATCGATGACAGCACGAGCACGACGTGAACGTGTAGTCTAGTATAATAAGGGTGAGTAGGCTACTCAACGAGCAGAAGATGCGACCAACGAGTAGAAAGATGCATTCATTAACTACTTAAAAAAGTTCTTGTACCCTTCCGGTCTTCGCACACCGGCGAGATTTGTCACTGCACCATTTTGTTCGAAAATTCTGACCAAGTTTTTCCAGGTCTCGGGGTAAGCAAACCGTAAGTGATCGTACGGCGTACGGGAGCTCTGTGTAAGCGTCATTTTCACAACGTACCGGGGGAAAGACTTGATTGAAGAATTGTTCTAAGTATCTATGTATACTTTTACAACGCAGTCGCAGACTCCAATAAATCTTCTATGTATTGAACGCTGTACATAACGAAAACGGGCAAGCGCTGCAGCTTGGCTGATGCTTACTAAAGGATGACTTTCACAAAGATGACAGGTAGAAACAGTGCAAGTGCAACGAAACAATCAGAAGATCCTCCTACAGGATTCTCCCACTCCAATACGATTGTGATATCTATGTAGAAAAGCCGCAAGTCGTCTTGTCAAGAGCTGGGCGGGATGTAAAATAGCAATTGGGGGGTCTATAATCCTCCGGAGCAACATTGACATCCAACCTGGGTGACCGAGTGGTTTTAGACTGAGCCCATTAGAGCATCTAGGATTGCCCATGCATGGTAGCAGGGAACATGCTCATATTGCTCTCAACGGATAGCGATAACGTCGTTTAGAAACTCCGTGACCGACGACTCAATTTAGTAGCGCTCATGTCATCACAGATGGAAAAATAGCACATGCACTACCGATACCGTGATTAGCTACATTTTTGATCGAAGAAAATAGGTGCATATCTCCCTCTCGTCAGTATGAACATCAGATGTCACAGGTAACATCTCCACAACATCGATGATTCTCAGAGTACAGATGCAGTCTGAGGAACCGACGTGAGTTGAGAGCAACTTACACTTTTTGTAAACTACACCAAGAACACGGACGAGGACAGCACAACAACGAGATAAGTACTTACATCGTCGCAATCCGTCACTTCAAGTGACAGATGAAAACTTCAATGCTTCTTGGGGAAGTCGAGATCGTTGGTGATACTGATAATCGGCAATTGTCAAATGGATATACTGAGTGTGGTCCTCTTTTGTTGGGACGGACGCATAGTCCTAGTTTTTAGCTTTTGAAAATGAAGACTGACTACGGATACGGTCGAGAAACAATATCACAAACCGTCAGAGTCTTCATCCATCGGCGCCGGGCCGGCGCCATCTTCTTCCCTCTCAACTGCTTTTTTGCGCGCATTCTGATTTCCCCTTCGACTCTTTCTGAACATGTTGGTCGACGATGAGGTAGATGAAGTCTTCGTGTTTGGTTGCGGAGCCACACCTGCTGTCGTAGTGCCGCTTGATCCAGCACCAACACCAGCATCTTCATCATCTTCGTCATCTCCACATGACATGGTTGCTGGCCGCGACGAGCCAGTAGCTGCTGGACCTCTGTTTGTTGAAATACCTCCAAACAGAGAGGATCCCTGATTACTGGTAGCACTAGCGGTTCCTCCTCCTGTTCGATTTTTTTGTGCCATCAGTCTCGCAGCTGCGTTTGGCTTCAAAGGGACACTTGGTAGGGCATTGGCTAAATCTCCTTTCATAGGGTCGTCTCTTGCGCCGCTGAGATGAAAAACAGGCTTCTTACCTGCCATCACCACATGCGTTGGCTGCGCGACATCGCCTATTGGAACATCAACATTAATTTTTTGCCCTCCGTCGCACATCATGCTGTCACTTTCCTGTGCGGCAAAAGCACCATGCTGTGGGACAACATTTGTTGAGGATGAAGTCCCGGTATAGACGTACGTCGCACCAGCAGAGGCCGAGCCCTCACTATGTGTTGTAAATGTAATATCTGACGATGGGACTCCACGACCTGCTCCTGCTCCTATACGACCAGCACCAGAAACAGTAGTGCTAGAGCTAGAGCTACAAGCACTAGCTTTTATTTTATTTAAAGAGCTAAGCAGCGCATGAGCAGCTGCTGCATTTTCTGCGCTGGTTGACAGTCGCGTGCCCTCGAGAGTGTCGGATCTCCATTTTTGACGAAGTCTGGCCGCTTCGTCAGCAGTTATGTGTGCATGCGAAAATTTACAATTGTCGTCAAAGACGCAGTGTCCGTAGCGTTCGTAATTTGCACAGGGCTTATTTGCGGAAGAGGGCACTGAAACTGATGCGGCAGAGCTGTTCATGGCACGAGTCACTCGCATTCTGGCTTCTTGTGTTGCAGCACTAGCACTAGCAGTAGCACCAGAGGACCCCGAATTCGTGGCAAGTAACTGCGTCTCTGTGCTTTGGATGTCACTGGTAGTGCGTTTGCGCGTAGTTGTGCCTGGCGCACGTAAACCCGTTTCCACTTGGATATCCTGGGCGACTTCATTTAGTAGTGCGTCTTGGAAATTTTCTAGCCTTGGATTGCGCGCTTCGGCCGGTTCCAGTGTGAGGGTCGCGATTTGTTCAATCCCATTCTCTCCTGTTCCCATAGCACGTTCCATTTCAGAACATATTAATTGCTGAGAATCAGTTCCATCCATTCTTTGTTGTCCCTGCAAAAGCGGGTCGCTTGTAGTACTAGCGCCATGCGATTGACCGTTGCTCACGTTTCCACCAGCAATTGGTACTGGCACTGGCTGCGGCTGCCTTCCCGAAGACAATTGTGTATTCAGACGCGCTGGCCTTGGTCTGGTCCTAGTCGTGCCATTTGGCACTCTTCCCGCTCCAGTACCAGCTTCATTCCCACGATTTTCGTGATACTCTAGGGCTTCTCGGACGTCCTCGTCGAACGCGGAATCAGAGTCTGAAGAGGACACACCGTCCTCACCGTCTGCTTTTACCTCCTCATCTGATGAATTCGATGGTTCTCGAAAGCGCATTGTAGCCGCAGCTTGCGGGCCTGCACCATTTGATGCGCCGTTTGTTGTATTCATTGATTGGAACAACATGCTTGGAGTTGTGCCTGCGTTTCGAGATGCTCCTGAGAAATTATTACCCCCACTCTGCGCACCTCCTAGTCCTGCTGAAGGGTGAAAATTCATCATGCCTTGTTGAGCCATGGTCGCGTTTCTGCTAAGAAAGGTATTAGCTCCTGTGGAGCAGTTTGCTCCACCAAACCTTGACGAAGAACCTCCTCCACGCACTGGACGTGATGTATTACACCCCTCAAGTTGCCAGTCCATTTGGAGATCTCGCATTAAGTTGCCTTGATCTAACTCTGAGGAGGCGCGTTCTTCTAGTTCGCTAGTTATGTAGCTTTCCGGAACCGTCGGACGTCTGGAACTCGTGTTTTGATGTTGGACATTACCATGATTCGTCATGCGGGTTAGTGGAATCCCATTGTCACTACCATCATTTGTCGAGGACATCGCAACAAGATGTTCTTGTCCTGATTGATGCTGCGCAAACATTGAAGAACCTGCGAAGGCAGAAGATCCAGAAGGCGCTCCACCTCCCAGCGCTGCAGAAGAAGGGACGATACCACGTCGTTCGGATGCGCTGCAAAAAACATCAGTCGGGAGAGCCGCAGAGGGAGCCACCCTTGCCTGACCAATGGAACTTGAACCAACTTGGGCGAAAATAGCGTCAATCTTGTTCTGTAACCGCGACTCGCCAAAGCGAAAGCCTTCCTCGGGTGCTTGGGGTAAAGGCCCATCTGGCATATCGACGTCTACGGGTCCTGTCTCGTTGCCCGGCGCGTCGTGACGCTCCCGCATTTTTTCGATTTATAAATATAGCTACGATTTGTCCAACAACGGCAACCAAAAATGCGAACAACTAAGCACCAGGCCGATGAAGATGACTGTAGGATAGAAAAATCTACAACAACATTAGCCTTATGATCTTCGCGCAATTAAAACAACACATGAGTAGGTTACTCGCGCTACACCTTAAAACGAGCCCATGGATTACGATTCAATTACGCAAGTAATACAGATCAAGCCTGAGCATATCCTCAGACGAGTGTGACTTTATGGTTACTTCTTTCATTTTCGAAAAAAGAAGTGGGGACCACACGCATCATCGGATCAACCATCCCAGTTTGAGTTTCATTCTTTGATGATAAGGGACCAAGGAAAAAAGAGATCAAAAGAAAAGAGCTGCTGCGCCATGGGTCGGATCGTGAAGGGTATATTCATAAACATGTTTGCATAGTTAGAAACAGAAGCTGAAATAGAAATTCATCGTTGTCACCCGACCGACACCGAGGACGTCGATTTGGATTCTGTGTAGTTGCAGTCGTGTCTCGTTCAATTCGATGAACCACATGATATATCATGGTGGAGTATGAAGCATAGGAGTACACGCTGTCTAGATGATCCTGAACCCTGTGATGTACATTTATCGAATGGAACGGAAGATTAAACAACCATAATTCGGATCAAGCGAACACATTTATGCGATCATGCAAGCAGAGTTCTTGTTCTCGTTCTATGTTACTACTCGTCCTGTAAAACTATACTCGGTGGATAGGTGGATGTATATATGTTTTTCTCAAGTATGATATGCCATAAGATTATCCTCCATCAAGTGTAACTCGTTAAAACAACAACATCATGATCATGATGTCTCATCTCTTTAGGATGTACCACTACCAACATAGTGTGACGAGGAAACCGAAACTCTCTTCATGAATGATCTCGGTCAATGTTCTTGAGGTTTACACAAAATCTTCAGCTGATTCTTATGTGTCTCGTTATCGTTCGCGTTCGCATTCAAGTCTAGATTGAGTTTTTCCTCCATGTACTTACTGAGAAAGGTGTAGTCCACGTCCTCCATATCGGAACCTGTGCCCTTGTTCTTACTGGCATAGTGATCACACGTTTGCCGCACGCGCGAAGCAGCAAGGAGCAACAAAGACGAGTCACTGCCTTCGCCGCCTTTTCTCTCTGCTGACAACATGTTGTTGCTGGACCTGGAGGTGTCAATCTCTTTCTCAACATCAACTTCATGGGCAATAGCCTCCTCAGCACCAGTATTTTTCCCGCCTCCACCTCCTTCGGTCGCGTACATATCTTCGACTAGTTCTTTAGCGAGTTCGCAGTCCTTTCGCATCAACTTGAGGGCAAAGCCATATGCGTATTTTCCGGTTAGAATTTGTTCAGGTAGCCGCTGTTCAGTCTGCAACGAGCGCCCGGACGAGGCGTTTATACAACGAAGAGCTGTGTCTGCAGAAATGCCTGCATTCTTCAAAGCCAGTAACCCCTCCGTCGCTGCCATTAAATGCAGACTATTCAACAGAGTGAGTTAGAGCGAGAAAAAGCGTGCGCTAGGACAGACGAAGTACTTAGTATATATGATCCGGCTCATGGCTACGGCACCCCCGCCCTAGCGCAGAGGGGGGCACCGTGCAGCCCCAGGCCCCTTCTGAAGGCGTCTGCCGAGAATGGAAGGCCTCAAAAGGGGGCCGGGGGCCCTTCTCCGCTCCCTTCCAGCTGCCTGGCTGCACCCTCCAGGCCTCCGACGTAGGTGCAAGGCTTCAAAAAGGGCCCAAGGGACCGCCTCCGCTCCCACCTTCCAGCTGCCTGCCTGTGCCCTACATGCCTCCTATATGCTTCGCCTCTGCAGCAGTGCGTGGGTGTGGAAGGCCTGCGAAGGTGGCAAAAGGCGAGGGGCTGGACCCCCTGGGCCGTGCGGCCTGTACCCACCGGGCCCTTGGTGATCGGCTTGCTTGCTCTTGAGACCGTGGCCGCCTTCGGCGGCCTATTACCCCGGAGACCTCCAGCCTGCGAGGGTCAGCAGAGGCCAGGAGGTCCCTGAGGAACATGCAGAGAGGCGCAAGGGGACGCCCGCGCCCAGTTTTGACGCTTTCCACCACTAGAATCCGCGAAAATCGGCGCGGAAAAGAGCGCGCGAGCGCCACCCCCGTCCATACCACAGGGGGGGACCGTGCAGCCCTAAAACATATATCATGACTTTGGGAAATGCATGCATTTTCAGCGGAAAACCTTCAGTAAGGGATACTGAGGCAGATGGGCTAACTACAGCTGTAGACGCAGAGCACCGCAACCCCGCGGCCCAGAGGGCCATCAAGCTAGGCGGGCCCCCCTTAGTTTCAAAACGATAAACCTCCGAGCTTGGACCCGTTACCCCTCTCGCAGTCAGGACAAAATTCGCGCTGCCCTGACCACGCACAGACACCAGACAGTCCGGCCGCCCAGGCAAACAACGACAAGCCCCATCAGCGCACCAACCGTGACTCCAACGAGAAGGCACGGCCAGACACCCCGGAGAGCAAGAGGCCGAAGAGCTGCCAAGCGAGCCTGCCAGGTGAACCCCACCCCCAGAGTCAAAAGCACGGCTGCAGGGCCCGCCGGCCGATGCGTCCAACTACGGACCTGTAGACGAAGCTACAGGTAGCGCCACGACAGGCGCCGCAGTGCGTAGTCGCAGTTTCATCGTGCCCCCGAGAGCTTAGCTGTGCGGCAAGCGCTCGGACTTTCGCGCCACGCCTCACAACTTCGTTCTGAGACTTGGCAAAGGTCTGGCGTCTGCGTCAGACGCCAGGTGTTTTACGGGTACGGGCACCGGCCCAGTGGGGTGCACTGGGTCGGTAGCCGTACCGGGAAAGTCCTGGCGTCTGACGCAGACGCCAGACTTTTGCCAGGTCTCAGAAATTCTTTGGCGCTCGAGAATCCTGGCGTCTGACGCAGACGCCAGCCTTTTCCGGGTCCTGAGACTGGTGCCTGAGGCCCTCTGCAGCTCCAACCTCTCGTGCCCCACAAGCAGGAAAAGCGCATGCGCGAGGGCGCTCGCAATGGCATAAAAATTGCCATACCCATCGCATCAGCCAAGGAATCCAAGCCTGGGCGCCCCAGCGCGACTCGCTTCCACCTCTCCGCGGACCTAGCTCCGGGAGCAGTGCCTGAACCTGAGCGCCCAGGGGAGACGCGAGAAATTGGAGAGGGCCAGCGACACGCCTCTGGCCGCAACGGAGGTGGGCCGCCGACGCTACAAACACACACACACACACACACACACACACACACACACACANCGGACCTAGCTCCGGGAGCAGCGCCTGAACCTGAGCGCCCAAGGGAGACGCGAGAAACTGGAGAGGGCCAGCGACACGCCTCTGGCCGCAACGGAGGTCGCCGACGCTACAAACACACACACACCACGCGCAAGGTGCTCCGGCGCTATGCGGCACATCCTCGCGCCAGGAATCACGTGGAAGGGCAGAGGCGCTGCGGCATCCACCACCAGGGGCGCAAGCCCCTTCAGCGGTGCGATCCATATGGGCACGATTCTCCCAGTGCATCCTACTGAAGATTTTCCGCTGAGAGTCTATACTAGAAACGCAAGTCATGACATATATAGGAGAAGATGTTCTCCATTTGTACTCAGAAACAAGACTACTACAAGTACAACACTGGTGCTCACGGCCATAATTATTGACGCTTTTCACCGCGTGTCCACTTCCCAAGGGACCCACATGCTGCATTTTCTCCTTCTTCGCGAAACTTCCGATTAGTGGCATGACTTTCTCAATATCGCCGATGTCATCGCCGCCGACCATTGCTGCGAGCGTTCCCGCTGTAGCACCCGCAGGCCCGCCAGAGACTGGACAGTCAACCATGCCGATGCCAGCACTTTGTCGGAGTCGTTCTCCAATGCGAACCGTCTCCAACCGAGAACCCGAAGAGCAATCAACCAGAATCCACTTGCTTATCACACTTGGTAGCTCTTTTCGCGCTTTTGCCTTAGCAAAAATGAGCTGGTCGGCTATTTGCGCTACTTCGCTGCTAGTCGGCAAGCAGCAGAAAACAATAACATCTCTACTGCTTGTGGTACTTTCTACTTCTTGTTCTTGTTGTTGCATTAAAGAACCAGAAGCTCTATCAGTACTAGTAATTCTACTTGCATCTTTAGTATTAGTACTACCGAGATGTTCTGCTAAATCGCCGACGCTTTCCAGAACTTGCGTCCCGTGTTCTTCACTGTGTTGCTGTGCCTTTGCCGGAGTGCGATTCCACACAAACACTATATTTTTAGATGTCAAACATCGTTGTAGATTCGCTGCCATGGGTGCCCCCATCCTCCCAAGCCCCAGAAAAGCAACAACTGGCGAGGCAAGCTCCGAGGAGGAACACTCTGCTGTCGTAGAAGACGGCGTCATGATGGTTCTGTCCGCGTCAGTGGGAGACGACGATGATACAGATTTTGATGTGAAAGCTTTTGTAGCCGTACTAGCCGGTCTGACGCCACCACTACTCAAACGCCTTGAAAAACTTGATGTTGACGGCTGAGCACCAGAGTGGAGAAACGGTAGCGGTACAACTTCTCTGGACCTACTACTTGTTGAGGCGGTAGTTGCAACTGGTGCAGCAACTAACGACCCCTGCTGACGTGGCAAGAGCTGTCGCAGGCCCGGAAAAACCACACGCGGCGAACCACTGACGACTACGGCAAGTATTTTCGCTAGCAGGAGGATTTTCTTTCCGGACATTATGTTGCTCGTAGACACACCAAAATCAGAACCACTGAGCGCTTAAGAATTCGCCTAGTATCAGCACTTTCCTGGTTCAGAGGAGCCGAAGGCATGAAAGTAAATTAATTGAAACTCATGAAAGATCCTTCCTGCTGTTACCCAGAAAGTTCTGTCGTTCTTGTTTCTCCCAGAGACACGCAGCAGTGAGATAGAACACGAGAAAGCTTTCCCGCCGTTTTTTCGTAAAGGGCCTTCTTCATATCGATACGAAATGCGGTATATGCATCTCTTTCAGTGGAGGCGTTGTTGTGATCAATCATGTCTTCATGAACTATGGTGCGAACGTGGAAAAAACCTCCCTCGCTCTTGATTCATTTCCCTGTGCAGTGACAATGCGCGACAATGGTCATCTATCTATGCATCAAAGCAAGAAGTATCAATTTTGCTCCATCTATAGGTATGCATAGTTACGCCGATCGAATTCGAGAAACCCTCGTGCTAACGTCTTTGTTTTATCATCCTCCCGTGCCCACGGTCGGAGTTTCCACTGCACTAAGAGTTCGCTTGGCCTCATCCAATGCTTGCTCGCGATCCCGTTCTCGCTTGTATAATGCGCGCTCACGCATGTTTTTATGAAGCAATATGCTGAGAATGAACAGAAGGATCGGCACAGCCGCTAGGGCGATAGCAGCATAACGAACGGCAACCATCCCCGATGTGCGAAACGTTTCCGGAGTGAGGTGAATAGCCACGAAAAAGACTCGCCGTGTCGCCTCCTTCATCAGAGCGGCTTGATTGTCTCGCTCAAACGACGTAGAACCCGGCTGCGCTTTGGCTTGAACCGCACTCAATGCGGCAGTTGCTATGTAGATCGGCCGTAGCAAAACACCCGAATCCGATGGCGCAACGACATTGTTTTCTGCATTGTTCATCTGACTTCGCGTGTCGTCACTAAAAGACGCTGTTCCACCAGTTGCACCTGATAATGAAGCTGCTGTATCCAAATCCGCTTGTCCTAAATTAGAGAAAGCTGAGAGTTCCCACACTTTCCGAAACCCCAAGCTTCCATCTTGTGGCCTTATTTTCATTTGCTCGCCAAGCACTGCCGTTGATAAAATGTTACCGTTGGAATCGAGTAGGACAATCTTTGCCTCTGGCTGTGTCGCATCTAAAAGCTCAGTGCGAAAAAGCGACAAATCTAAAGACAGCCTCCCTGTGAGGAGTTTCTGCATTGGGCCTACGGAAGACGCATCGTCCTGCAACAGAAACGGGTCGTTCGTTGGTAGGTGACTTCCGCCGATGCCTGATATTCCAGGCCCTCCGACTACGTTACTGCTACTTCCAGTACCGGTAGAGGCACCTCCAGCGCTAACGTAGTCGATCTCCGGATAAGGGATCTTGAAAAGGACAGACAAAACTGGAACAAAGTGGATTCCTTCGGAATCAGGGGTGACCGCAGTTTCATGCGCAGACACTACCTCAGCTCCTACGGGATCAAAAGCCGTAAACAGTCCGCGCCCACGCTGAAATGAGTTCTCCAGCGCGCTGCGCTCCAGAGCGGTCAAACGACTGCGATCGCTTGCAGCTGGATAGACGACATCGCGCAGGCATGTCGGATTTTCAAATATGTGCTTGTTCTGCTCTGGCGACATTGATGTGCTTTCTGGCTGCCCTTGTCCAAGAATGCCGTTATCAGCAGCTGTTCCCTCCTCTGGTGGGGTGGACATCACAGTTCCATTCGCAAAAACGAAAGCTCCACTCAGCTGAATACCGCTGGACGTCGCCGAAGTTCCAGCTTCTGACCTAGTCGTATTTGTTTCACCGATCAACGACCCTCCTGTTGCAGCTGCAAGGTTGTTATCCGCTGTGCGCTCCTCCTCTTCCCCCGCAGTTGGCGTAGCTCCCTCGATAGCATCAACGTCCTTTTCACTGGGCAAGCGACACGCAATCAGCGGGTCAGCTTGACTGGCGCTGAGACGTTCACTCGCAGTCGATGTGGCGGATATAGTGTAAGTAGGATCGGTACTTGTGAAGGCCAATTCCTCAGAAACGAGGTATCGAAACCAATCCAAAGCAGGATATCTCAAATCTCGGGTACATCCGAAGATCCCGATCGTGACACAAGCAGGATGCATATCAGACTGCATCAAAACATGGCCAGAACTTAGACGCCGAATATCGGTGTTTTTTGCATCCACGATGTCTGAATTAGCATTCAGAGTCCCCCTACCTAAAGACGTGCCTGAGGCTGTCGTTGGATTTGGAAATGAACTTGAATCACTTTCGTTAACATCAGCATTGCGATTGTCGCTGTTCCTTGTCGTACTACCCAGCATCTATTTTTACGAGATCTTCCTCATCATCGTTGAGCATCATGTCGGATAGACCACCGTGAAGGAAGACCGTTCCCTTGCGCTCAGACAAACGCTTGCCTACTTCGCTCTCCCGTTTACCTAGTACAGTTGCTTCTTCTTCAGCACTAGCATGGATAGACACCGTTCGTTTCCCTTCCGTCTTGGTACCTTCTCCGACGCCACCAGAGTGAATAAACACCGTCCCCTTTCGTTGGGATAAACGTTTGCCTAATTCGCTCTGCCGCTTGCCTACCGTGGCCTCTTCTTCGCTACCAACGTGAATAGAAACTTGGCGTTTGCCCACCGTGGCCTCTTCTTCGCTACCAGCGTGAATAAACACCGTTCCCTTTCGTTGGGATAAACGTTTGCCTAATTCGCTCTGCCGCTTGCCTACCGTGGCCTCTTCTTCGCTACCAACGTGAATAGAAACTTGGCGTTTACACGCCGTGGCCTCTTCTTCGCTACCAGAGAGCATAAACACTGTGCCTTTTCGTTGGGATAAACGTTTGCTTAGTTCGCTCTGGCGCTTGCCTGCTACAATGGCTTCTTCTTCGCCACTAGCGTCGTCTTCGTCTTCACCTTTGATAGGAAGAAAAATCCCAATGCATCTACAATTACATTCAAAAAGGTAAAGGAGACCCTCCTACACATGTCATAAATGTGAATACCTTCAAGCCGCACCATCGCTGCTGGTCTCGGCACATCCTCCTGACGCAAAAATTGCGTGCCTTTCCGCTTAAGCCGAACCTTCTTTTGCCCCTCATCCTCGTCCTCTCGGAAAGGAGTCGCGTCTGCATTTCTGGGTAGACATAGAAAAATGAGAATTCTTGAGTTGCAGGCTGAATCGAAAAACCAATCGAAATCGATAAGAAAACCACACTTCAAATAAGTGTCGAAGTTGGAACAAGAAATTGATACCTCCAACCCCGCCGCGATCCTCCTCGAAGAAACGAGTCACGCCCTTCACCATCTTTGACTGATACCCGCTGAAGAGGGAAGACTACATTATTTGGAGTGAATCAACGTAATCGAACTTCCCTACTAAATAATGTCGACGTTGAGAGTTATCCGGTAATGACAGTCATGGTTGTTTGGGGTCACAACGCCAACATTTCTCCCCATGCACCTCTCCTCGCAAGCTACTTCCGCAAGCTACTTCCACGTTTGAGAGCATCATTTTTTGATTCTGAAACATCTGACGAAACAAATGAATCCAACAGCGTGTCAAGCAATCTTCATGCTTTGATATGAAGAAGCTTTCAACAAAAACGCTGAAACTAGTGCAGGCACTTGTTAGATGAAATTGAAATAGTTGTCCGTCGATGTCCCTGATCTACATGTTCGTGAACCACAGCGGGTCGAGCGTGGCACGTGCGTGATTCGCTCATAGAACTCTCAGCTCTCTACACACTCAAGGAAAGAAAGCCGAGTTTGAGCAGAAAGGACTAGTTATTAATTTTAGATAAATTATTGGAATAGCTAAGTTTGAGGAGATGCTACAGCCCTTGGCGTCCCACCCCCTTGCCCAAGGTGGGGACAGCAGGGGGGTAGGTGCTCGCACTGACTCTAGTCCACCATCCAGGGCACGTCCAAGGGTACCGGTTCACCATGCCCTGGCCTAGAGCCAGTCGCATCCGTCCCACACTAAAAATTTAAATATAAGTCAGGATTTAAACGGCAAAAGCAAAGCAGAGGACTCTCCATCGACGACAATTTTCTTCTTCTCTCACGCCGAATTGTCTACGACCACCTCCGACGATCCAACCACGACAGATACCACCTCGACGTATTAGGTTTCACGAAAAGCACCGATGACAATGTTCATGTAACCGATGCTCACGCTGCCATACATACAACCGTGACCGAAGACTAGAATCAATGCGTAGGAAGTGCTAAAGTCCCAAAAGGAAGCATACGGGTTTATAATTTCGAAATAGTAACACAACCTACCTAAGAAAGATAATCCAAAAGAGGGGGCTATAGCAAGGTAGGTTACTCTCCTACTTTGTGGAAAACGAGGACGATGTTATTTGTAGTTCCGCGGTTAAATTATCTATTTAGAGTATATTGCTACTCTTTATCTTATTTACAAAGCTGCTCCTCGCCTAGAGTATGCAAGCTTTTGCAGTACAAGCTCCCTTGCCTGCTGTAATCGAGAGAGGTGCTTAGTATGTGTTTGAAACGTTCGCGAATGATTTTATTGGGGTTGTCTGTCGGATCTTCAATGTAGCTAATGTACGCACAACTTACTCTCAAAACTGCTCCTCATCTAGAGTATGCAAGCTTTGGCAGCACAAGTGCTCTTGCCTGCTATGCGTGTGGGGGATGTTCTACCAATTTGATAAAGAAGCTTTAAACTAAGCTTCGCTACTCGTGTGTATAATTTTGCTTCTATTGCCTAAGCTACTGTAACAGGAGGGGGGCACTTGTTAGATATAAACTATCACTACTAGTAATATTTGCATTTTCACTTATTACTCTTCAAAAAACGAGGGGCCTGCATTTGTCCAAAACTCCTCACTAGCTATGCATTGGTGAAAATTGTCATCAAGAAATAGCCCAGTTGAACTTCAGTTGTATTACCACGCTTCATCTATTCAATATCAATGCTAAAAGTATCTCATCTTCAATCTTCACAACATTTTTCTCTTTGAACAATCCTACCTAGTTCCCTCTCAAAGGCGCCGCAGCCTTATTCCGTGTAGCCAATGCACTCTGAATCGTTACAGGCTGTGCTCGTCGACTAGCATCGTCTATTGTCTTTAATGCTACTGCTTTCATAGCCACCCGCGTCTCCACATCATCACTACCACCGGCGCCGGCGGTGGAAGTATGGTGCGCTGTAGCGTTGGCGGTGTTGTTGGTACCTAGAAAGTATTACATGGTGATCGCTCTAGAGATTTTTTGTTGCCTTGTGAGAAAAGCAAGGAATGACGGTGGTTGTACAAGGAAATAACACAGTAGATGACCTCCACCCGGAGCTACCCAGCAAAGAAAAGATAGAGACCAACATGAGTTGTACCACCCCCTCCCGAGAACAACCGACAGTTGTTCTTCAAAAAGGTCGGATCGTTCAACAACCTCGCTTGTTCATGGTAATGACGCGTGTTGTTCGTCCTACCACGGTTGGTCACAAATTGATTCCTCACCTCCGCGATGAACTGAGGAACTGTGTGGGTTTGCAGTCTCGAGAAAAACTGCTCCAACTTCAATCGCCGTGCGTCTTCTCTGGAGCTAGAATCGGCGGAGTCGGACGAGGATTTGGTAGTCCTCGTTGGGTCCTTTTTAGAGAAGATCCTCAGAAGTAAAAGGGATCTTGTTCAGGTGTGGGTCCTTAGAGAAGATCCTCAGAAGTAAAAGGGATCACGATGTGAGGTGTCTAAGGGATCTTGTAGTTCAGGTGTGTCTTTTTATGCAACCATCCTCAATCTTCGAAGGAGTTACGCAAAGACTTATAGACTTTTCTTCTAGAACCACACTTTTCCGTCATCTTCATAACACCCCCATCATGAAACACCGAGATCGCCCCGATATTGCTCGACGCAAAATACGGATCGAAAAACGCAAAACTTTTCTCCATTCGCGCTGCCCACTTCCGCAGACTATCTAAAGCTAAGGACGCACTCTGCGCGAATTGCTGTGCCGACTCGTAATCCTCCGCAATCCTAGCCAAGTCCGCTTCTCTAGCTTCGACTTCATCATAGTTAAAGATCAGCAGTCAGTGGTCGCTGATGCTGAACGGAAGGGACCACCTTCAAAGCTCTCCCCTTTTCCCTTTTCCCTTCTCCCCTGTATTTCCCTCTCAAGGGGAGGTCGCCTCTTCGATCTCAGTGACCAACCCCAACGACCAATGAAAGTAGTTGAGCCTTAACATACGTCTCTTTCACGTTGACTACACACTCAGTACTCGAACAAGAACTACCCTGCTTCAACGCCTCCAATTCTTGCTTCTGCTTGTTGAGTTTTCCCTCGAATTCACGACTGGATTGCTGCAGCTCGATGTGGTCGAGGTCGCGTCGGGAGTTAGAAGGGGGACGAGGATGCTGCTGTGCTTCTACTTCTTGAGAATCAACAATCGCTGAGAACGATTACGATGAACGATGAACTTGATGAATGAGTTAAAAGTATTCATCTCAAGTCAGTATCTGGGTAAGCACTCGAAGCTGTAGACTGTTTGTGAAGAAATCATCGGACAAGCCATAGTCAAAAACTTATTCAAAATCTCCTTCACGTCCTGCAAACCCGTTACCTCCCTGATCCTCTGAAACCCGTCTTCTGTTGCCTGACTCCTTTCCACCTGTTCAAACATGATCTTCTGCAGGCAGTTTCCCGCTAGCCTTTCTACGGCCCACATCTTTCTCAGTCTACCCTTGCTCACATTCACTGCTTCGCGTGCAGCCTCGTTGGCTACTTCACTGCGCCACTTCGCGAAGTCACTACGCCTCTTAGCTGCTTCCGTGAAGTGGTGGAGCTGTTGTGTCACATCGGCTAACGCGTTGTCCCAACGCTCCTTCTTGCTGCCGGATTCGAGCTTTAGAGAGGGTCATATTTTAGAGACGAAGGAATTATAGATACCTTGAAGAAACACATGAACATGTAATTTTTGAGATTTTTGAGCTTGAGATCAGCACCGCTAATGCAACGAGGCAGGTCGGGAAAAAAGACGAGAAAACGCACAACACTCATTCTCCGTCATAACGCTTGTTGTGTCTGCAACAGACTTGTCGCCAGTTGCCTGCTCTCAGCCAGTTTCCTCGTCTCCGCTAACCTCGAAGCCTCAGTTCTAGCCAGCGTTTGCAACTGACTTTCGTTTTGCCGCAGTCTATCTCTGAGAAAAACTAGCTCACGTTGAGAGCGTTCTAGCATATGCCGATAAACTTTTTGCGTCAGCAGCAGCTCGCTTGGAAGTTAGAACACATTGGCGGAAGGGGAGGAAGTACTTTCAAGAAGACTATAATTATCGAGTTGCGAGCACTTCTCAAAATGAAAGAACATCTAACATTCTAACGTATGTCCAATCTCGTACGCCATAAGCATTCCCCTCACTATTTCCTGCTCCTGCCGCTCCCTCTGCTCCAACCTTCCCATCTGCACCAAGCACTGGAACAGTTCCTCCATCAACTGCTCTTTCACTCGCAGCCGCACCATCGATAGCGCCCTGAGGAGCGGGCGCGCCCTGAGGAGCAGGCAGCTCTGCGAGTTTTATTTTCCCTCTAATGCGTCCCAGTTCTTCCGCTTTAGCATTGCCTTCTGCTATCATTTGATCATAGCTGTGCTTGGTCTCCACCAGGATGCCCTGCATCTCGGAGATGAGTCCGTCAGAGGTCTTGCCACGTGCACGCTCCATTTTTTCTTTAGGTAGGTGCTTCTTGACTGTCTGATAGGGTATGAAGTAGCTACTGTAGTTAGGATGAGTCACATATTCTTAATTCTTTTGAGTCAATAGCTGGGTGACAAACTAATCATTACTGTAATTTCGTTCTTTTGTAATTACGTAGCTGGTACAAGAGGATGATAGTGTCTGAAATGCAGTTTGTGGCCACCTTCAAATTTTTCTAACAGAGTACTCTCAGACCTCGGCCTTCCAACTCGCAGATCTTTCCCTCACAGAAGGGACAGACTTCCTGTTATTTACCTTGTGCTTATTTTGCTGTGTCTTTACTGGCGGAAAAAAGCCTTACATTTTCCTGGAACTGCTGTGGTGAGCCAGGAGACGTCCACCACTGCTGTAACGGCAGAGCGCGGCTCTCCACGTGCGCTTTTGCTTCTTCTTCAAAAGATTCTAGTAAGTATATAAAAATGCAAAATCCACCATGAGAAACTACATGAAATCTTGTTAGTTTAGTGCTTATGTTGCACAACATCCATCAGCTGTCATCGCCGACTAAGAATGAAGCAACGTCGTGCATAAAGTCATCGAGTTAGTTTTAGTTTGTGAAAGCGAAGAAGTACTCAGTTTGGCTCTGAATTCAACACGTCGAAGCATAGTGGATACTTAGTACTTAACTTCTAGATTTTGATTTAATTACAGAAGTACTCGTCAACAAGACTGAAATAGTAAGAGTTTTTGGCATGTAACTAAAAGAAAGAAATTAAACTACATTGAAAAAGTACGCAGCTACCTACAACTTTCTGTGCACCCTCGCTGGCCTAATGCTGGACGACCTTGCAGCAAGAGGGAAATGGCCTGGCAATCATGCAAGGCTGTGGCAGTGGTGACGTGACTATGCTCAAAGAGAACTCACAATCTTCATCATGTTTTGGTAAGCGCTTCTTCCCCCAAAATGGCTGGAAAGTAAAAGAAACACATTTATTACTTCCACGCTCTTGCTTAAGGGTTTTGGACTCCGCTGCTGTACAAAGGAGCTGCTCTCTTTTAAGATGGGAAACTAACGCTATAGATACTGGACTGTTCAGCGAATAGGTAATAGGTATGTACTTAACTTCAGAAGTTGAATCCTGCGGAAATGATCTCTGTAAATTGATTCTAGAACGGCCACGCTATACTCCTTGGCCTTGAAAGAGGTGGCAATGCTGAAGTGCGATTCTCAGTACTGCAATATCTTCTAACTTTCTGGATCGTTTCGTCATATCGGTAACTGTGGCACGACCGTATTTTGTCTTCCGCCAATGCCCGTGGTTGTGTCGAGGGAATACATCAAGCTGCGTTGTGCTTCTTTTGTCGAGGGAATACATGGCGCATTGTAGCTGTAGCTGCTCCACCGCTTACCAGCCGGAGAGGGACTTGGAGGAAATTCCTCGTTTCCTGGGCTAACTTCGTCTGTGTCACCTGTGAAGTAGAGCCTTGAGAGCCATGGATGAGTAGCAGAACTTTCTATCAGACCGTAGAGGGACCGCCCCAAGCACCCAAGCAGCTGAAACAAATGTCTAAGCAGTTGTACCAACTCAAATCCAAATGTCTAAAATCAATACCAGCAACACCCGGCGTCGTCGGCAAAGACAAGTCTGATGTCCCCTCCTCAGCTGCAACAGTGCATAACTCCCGCAGGAGACCCCTTCCCGGTGCTGGCTCTGGAGAGGTATTGGCACTATAATTCTTGCTAGAGTTCGTGCTCGTACTAGTTGCGCAACTATGATTACTCCCCATCGTTCCCTGTAGTTCATCTCGCTCCGCACTAGTACAGCCACAAGAAGATGAAGCGCGTCTTGTTTCAACATGTTGACTCCTCGTAGTTAAAGTGGAGGAAGCTCCTGCATTTCCTCTACTCCTAGTAGATCTCTTCTCAACAAGATAAGGACTCTGACTACTTCCAGAAGATGCTGCAGTTCTCTTCGAAGACGATGAAGACCATCTCTGAAAACCAGAGGTCTGTTCTGTCTGCAGCTTCTGTAGAAGCCTTTGCTCTGTCAATGAGACGCGGCCTCGTTCGCACACACTTTTAGCCGCTTTGGACAGCTCGCTGATGCGGTTCGCTGGCGGCTCGGTGAGGTAGGTCGAAAGTAGCTGGAAGAGGAAAAGGAAAAGCTATAAGTTAGTTGTTCCCCTTGTTCCCCTGTTGACTATTGCAGCCTCCCCTCTGCAGCTGGTCCAACTCCAATGGCGTAAGGTTTTGTAATCATTCAGGTAGACCTTATAGACAAAAAAAGAGTTGCCTCCTCTAGAACAACAGAAAAAGTTTTCTTGTAGTCTATCTATAAGTAATTCAAATTTACGACTACTATACACCCTACTATGGCACTGTTTCAATATCGTACCTCAAGCAGCTCTATTTCGGTTGCACGCTGAGCGAACTGATTGGAAGCGTGGAAAACTAGCTGTTGTATTTCAGCATGATATTGCCGCAGCTTGTGTTCCCATGTCCGCGGACATTAGAAGTTTGAAGGAAAAGTAACCGATTATCAAAGATGCTTGAAACATAATGAGACTGACTTTTAGTGTTCTATTCATAATTTTCTTCCTTCAGTTTCTGAATTTTTGCCGATACCGTCGCAATATGCGTCTTATAACTACTACCACGTCTAAGCTGCGACAAGACAGCGTCGCGTGATCGGGTTGTCTCTGCCTCATTAGTTCCGCGTAACCGTTCTAGCAGTGCTAACACTGAGCCACGCGCTGAGGAGAGTTCGAGCTCTTTGCTTTTTGGTGGTGGCAGTTTTTTCTGGTGCAGTTTCGCTGCCTTCGTTGCACATGATTTTTCTGCCGGGCATTCACTGTGGCTACTCCTCAACTCAATCGTAGTCGGCGCTGTCGCAGCAACGGCCGGTGATGTTACGGCAGCAGAGGAAGAGCTACTCGCCTTTTCATCCACAGCAACAGTTCCAACGCTTGACTTTTTCGCCGCAGTTACGCTTGGAGTTTTGCTTGCAGTGGTAGTTTTGCTTGCTGTGTAGGTGATAGGAGCAGCGTCACGACTCGTAAGAAGATCTATTCTCAGGCCTTGTTCCTTCAAGAAGACATCCTCACTTTCTTGCGCCTTCTTGTTCCCAGCATCATCCTGTACTTCTGGCGAGACTTCTTGGAAAAGCTGTTTCCTTGACGGGCAATCTGATGACTGTTGGAGTGCTCTGCTGCTATGTTGAAGCAACTGTTCTTCGCTCAGACTATTCCGACAGAAGCCCGCCATCTCGAAGAAGTCATCAGCCGATTGTTGCAACGAGGCAGCAGGGATGAGAGGGATGGGCGACAGTTCTAAGTCTAAGGAGCCACTGGTTGGGTTCATGTGGTCGTTGGGGGAGCCATTTGTTGCGTTTCTAGCATTCAGGTTGTTGGTACAAGATGAAGACGTAGTTGACCTGGGAAGGGGAGGCGAATTCTTCTTATTTTCAGCTTCTCTGTTTTTGGCGGAGGAGGAAGCAGGGGCTGCGGAGGACCTTCCTGGCACTGCTAGGCAAGACTTACTAGTCTTTTTCCTGCTGCACTCATCATTAATACTACTACTAGTAGCTGATGCTTGCGTAGCCAGGGGTGCTGATAATATTGCCCTTGTCGTACTAGCCGTATGTAGTCTAGAAGTGGATGTACTAGTATTTCCAACTTGTTCAACATGATTTTCTCGGATTTTTAGAAGAGGCGAGCCACAGTCTTCCCGCGCTAGTGGTGGTGATGACAATAGAGGCTCGTCTTCTTCATCCCCTGCTCGTGAAGATGGAAATGCCGCTCTTTCCGGGGCTTCTGGAGCAGCCATTCTGGCGACTGTTGCAGTCCGCTGCAACGTTGCATTCGCTGTCCTCATCATGAGGTCATCATGAGGCTCGTCGACCAAATTCGTCGACGCCACAGCTGGCGGCTGCCGCAAAACGCGACGACGTGGAACGAAGGCTGCCTTCGAATCTGTAGGGCTTTTTTCGGGTTTGCGAGGACGCGGCGGTGACGAATCAAACGGTGATCGCGGCTTGATGTTCTTGGCACCACCAGCAGAAATCGCCTCTTCTCCTTTGTAAAGCGGACCCCCGTACGAGTCAGGGCATTGTAGCAACGTGGGCAACATGTTTCTTTCTTGGCTCTTCACTTGGAAGATTTTTCAGGATGTACACTTAGAGTTGTTACTTCGGAAAATGAAACATTGATCTGGAGTCCAAGTCTACTAGTATCTCTCTCGCTTCTTTCATCTCTCTTGTTCGCTTTCGTTTGTACGTTTTGATTAGGCTCTGGACAAGTCACCTCTTACTCTTTTTGTATGCGGCTGAAGCAGCCGAATGCTTTGTGAATTCTCAGGTTCAGTGAGGACATGTCAAACACGACAACAGAACGACCAGCATCTCCTTCAGGAGGAGTGACCTTGACCTTTCATGAGAAAGAAACACTACAACATCATCATCATCATCATCATTGCGTCTCCCTTGATCGTACAGAATCAACATTGACTAGTATAGTCAGTCTGGTTACTTATTGGTTCACTGATTGATATGCCTGACAAGAGGTTGGTGTGGGAGAGCTATTTGTTCTTCTGTTTCTTCTTCTTCGTCATCTCTCCCTTTCCGTCTTTGCATTTTTTCTCATGTCTTCGAATGAGGTCAATCACTCCTTTTCTGTTTCACATGTCCTGTTGTTGGAAGCGGGATCCAAAGGGTATTTCCATGTAGTTTGCTTTTTATGGGGAGGAAGTGGGGAAGTGTCCCATATTTCGGGACATGTGCGGGGACCTGTCATCCTTTGATCCAAGTTCTTACATCTACTACTTACATTCAGCCGGTAGTGAGCTCATCAGTGGGCTCAGTTCTTATATCTACTACTTACATTCAGCCGGTAGTGAGCTCATCAGTGGGCTCAGCCTACTTGCCTTCGTCAGACCTCTAAGGCCACAAACTTCCTCTCAGCACGTAGAGCTTTGATTTCACCTGATAGTCGTGGTGGCGGTGGTTGGAGTGGTAGGAAAAGAATATCATCTGCAAGGATCATAGATATTCATATTCTTATCCGAAAATACAAGACCACGACTGTAAATTTAAAAATCAAAATTAACAAAAATTCATCAGGTACCTCCCACTTTGCTCAACTCTGCGATATTGCTAAGCCTGCCCTCTCCGGGTCGCAATTCTCGTCGTGTCTTTTCCATTAATGTCGGGTTTAAACGAGGTGGACTGGTGGGAAGATTAGTTGGAGAATCAATCAACCAAATCCACGGACAAAAATGAAACAAAGATCGTGATTGATACATCCAAGGATAGATAGGGCCTATTTCTACCCCGTACTATAAATCTTGAGTCCATCTTTCGAAGAAACTAAAGAAGTAGCTGCACCTATTCGCCCTGAGCCTTTCACTGGGCCCTCTGCCCACTTGCATGTACATGTCGTGATAGCCTAAAACTCGTTTCTTGCAGGCACCTGGGTCTAATCTTCCCGTCTCAATCTGCTCAATCGAATTCAGATCTTGAACGTGTCGGGACTGCGGGGTGAGAGGTGGGAAAGGAAAAAAAGGTTTAGATGTCTAGTCGTGGAGGGGACGTACCAAATAGTAGAGCCACTAGTACTGATGTCAATACCATGCATGATTTAATACCATTCACTCATTCATTCATTTACCTTTTCTTGAGGTATCTTTTGACGCGAACTACTGGAACTACTAGAACGAGAATACCTTCATCAAATTAGCATCCTGGCCAAATTGCCGTGACCCGAAAAGCGCCTGTTCTCTCTTTATCCCTAATCGAAACTCGAGGCCCTCGCGTTTGCCTGGAAGTAGTTATGATAGGATAGGAGTTAGCTCACCTGCGACAAGGTAAGCGTATAGGCATGATGCGCCATCAATGTGAGTGGAAAAAGAACCGAAGCATGCGCTGATTGAATGATAATAAAGGAAAGCATCTTCAACAACATGAACACTCTTCTCCAAAAATGAATCTTAAATACCTGGTTTAACTGCTTTCACTGCTATATCCGGATCGTAATCTCGAGCATGCCTATCAACCTGAGCCACGACATCCGGATTTGTGGCGTCGTAGTATACTGGAAGTTGGATCATTGGGTCTTTAGAGACGAGGTGACAAATTCCATGTGTAGTACAAAGTCAATGTTCGTCATAAAAAGTAGACTCCGACCCATTTGAGACGAAGTAAGATACTTACTCTAGCAATGGTCCTGGTGCGTTGTAAATGATACCTACTTGCTGGTCTTAAGATACTTACTCTAGCAATGGTCCTGGTGCGTTGTAAATGACCTACAACTTGTTGAAGTCATTTTGTAATACCTACACGACTACAAATAGGGGGGCTACTCACTCTCTCTCTCTATCGGTACAGTGACGAAACATTCACTTGCTGTCATCTAACAAGTGCACAACTCCTACTACTAAGTTGTGGACAACTACTACTACTAAGTGTACAACTTGCAGTACAAGCTGTACAGCTACTCTCTCTATCAGTAGTTCACTCATTCATTACTCGCACAAGATCTGCGTCGGCTCCAACGAGTGGGCTAATTCTTTGGAAGTTTTGTCAATGCCTTAGAGAGCAATGAGGAAAAAATTAGAGAGCAATCTATTATTAAGCTATAATTTTTCATCTTTTTAAGGTGTGAAAACTGTAACGCGCGCGCGCGCGTTACGCGCGCGGGTTACGCGCGCGCGCGCGTTACGCGCGCGCGTTATAACGCGTTACGCGCGCGCGCGTTACGCGCGCCTTACTTCATGCGCGCGCGCGCGTAAGGTGTGAAAACTGTAACGCGCGCGCGTTATAACGCGTTACGCGCGAAGCAAGGCGCGCGCGCGTTACATGCGCGCGCGCGCCCGCGCGCGTTTACGCGCGCGGAGAGGGTGCGCTCGCGACCGGGCTCGCCGGGGCCGGCTCGGGCTCGCCGGGGCCGGCTCGGGCTCGGGCTCGCCGGGGCCGGCTCGGGCTCGGGCTCGCCGGGGCCGGCTCGGGCTCGGGCTCGCCGGGGCCGGCTCGGGCTCGGGCTCGCCGGGGCCGGCTCGGGCTCGGGCTCGCCGGGGCCGGCTCGGGCTCGGGCTCGCCGGGGCCGGCTCGGGCTCGGGCTCGCCGGGGCCGGCTCGGGCTCGGGCTCGCCGGGGCCGGCTCGGGCTCGGGCTCGCCGGGGCCGGCTCGGGCTCGGGCTCGCCGGGGCCGGCTCGGGCTCGGGCTCGCCGGGGCCGGCTCGGGCTCGGGCTCGCCGGGGCCGGCTCGGGCTCGGGCTCGCCGGGGCCGGCTCGGGCTCGGGCTCGCCGGGGCCTGCTCGGGCTCGGGCTCGCCGGGGCCAGCTCGGGCTCGGGCTCGCCGGGGCCGGCTCGGGCTCGGGCTCGCCGGGGCCAGCTCGGGCTCGGGCTCGCCGGGGCCGGCTCGGGCTCGGGCTCGCCGGGGCGGGGCCGGCGCGGGCTCGCTGCGCGCGCGCGTCGCGCGCGGGGGGTGCGCTCGCGACCCGCTCGCGACCGGCTCGGGCTCGCCGGGGCGGGGCCGGCTCGGGCTCGTCGGAGCGGGGCCGGCTCGGGCTCGTCGGAGCGGAGCCGGCTCGGGCTCGCCGGGGTGGGGCCGGCTCGAGCGTGCCGGGCCCGGCTCGGGCTCGCCGGGGTGGGGCCGGCTCGAGCGTGCCGGGCCCGGCTCGGGCTCGCCGGGGCCTGTTCGGGCTCGCCGGGGCCGGCTCGGGCTCGCCGGGGCCGGCTCAGGCTCGCCGGGGCCGGCTCGGGCTCGCCGGGGCTGGCTCGGGCTCGCCGGGGCCCGGCCGGCTCGGGCTCGCCGGGGCCCGGCCGGCTCGGGCTCGCTGGCGCCGGTTCTGGCTCGCCGGAGCAGGCTCAGGCTCGACGGGGCCGGCTCGGGTTCACCGGGGTCGGCTCAGGCTCACCCGAACCAGCTTGGGCTCGCTGGGTGGGGCCGGCCCAAGCTCACCGGAGCCGGCTCAGGCACACTGGGGCCGGCTTGGGCTCGCCGGGGCCGGCTTGGGCTCGCGCGGGTGCCACTGAACTCGCACAGGGCCCGTCGAGCTCGCACGGGGCCGGGCTCATACAGGGCCCGGCTCGCACGGGGCAGGCCTCAAACGAGCCTGCCCGGGCTCACACACAGCTGGGCTTGCACGGGACCAGGCTCACACGCGGCTGAGCTTGCACGGGGCCGGGCTTGCACGAAGCCGGCCCGTTTGGCTCCCGCGGTGCCCGCTCGGCTCACACGGGGCCGGCTGGACTCGCATGGAACCACGCTCGCAGGGGACCCACTTGGCCCGCAGGGGGCCCGCTGAGCTCGCACGGGGCTGGGCTCGAAGGGACGGGGCTGGGCTCACGCGGGGCCGGCTGGGCTCGCAAAGAGCCGGCGGGACCAGGCTCGCGCGGGGACAGGCTCGCACGGGGCCCACCTCAACTGGCACGGGGCTGGGCTCGCACATGGCTGGGCTCGCACGGGGCTGGGCTCACACGGGGCCGGCTCGGGCTCGCAGGGAGCCGGCGATGCCGGCTGGGCTCGCACAAGGAGGGGCACATCATGGCCCAGGCTCGCACAAGGCCGGGCTCGCACGGAGCTGGGCTGGCACGGGGCCGGGCCCGCAAGGGGCCGCGCTCGCGAGGCCGGGCTCGGGCTCGGGTTCGCGCGGCTGCGTTGTCCTAAGCATGCAAGACGGGGCCGAATCGGGCTCGCGGCTGAAGCGGCAGCGGCGAGCCCTCTCGGGTTCGTGGCTTGGCTTGCTACTCTGGCGGGCTGGGCCAGGTATGGGCCCGCTTTACTGTACACGCGTAAAGGCTTCCACATCTTCAAAAAGTGCAACAGCGACGAAGAACAGCGCTCACTCTTATTCTCGTTCGCGTTCGACGTTGCAACTCTTTGAGCCTCTCAGGCTGCTTGAGTGTTTTTCTTCTCTCTTTCTCGTTTTCAAAATAGTCAAGGAAGCTAAAAGAATCTTGTTGCAATAAGGAGGAACTTCCTAGCCCACTACATTTGCCACGTGGGGCCCAGAGGAGCAACTTCCCTAGTTACTAAGTGTACAACTTGCAGTACAAGCTACAGCTACTCTCTCTAAATCAGGAGTTAGTAGTAACAGGCACACTTGTTCTTGCCATAAGTTTCCTTTGCGTTTGTACCGCGAAATTGGGGACCAGTTTAGGTCCTGGCATCGTCGCCAGGGAAAACTCCGATGTGAGGTTCGCCATCTTGACGAGTCCTTTGTAGACTTCTATTCTTACTCGCTACAACAAGAACGGATCTTTATACAACAGAGATGAAGATGTCTTAAACAACACTCTGACGCTTAGTCATCATCAACCGTGCAAGAACATACTTTTCACGATATCACACCAGAGAAAAGCGAGACTGTGTGGTGGGCGCCGAAAGAGGTGCTTGTTGGGGGATGAGCCTAAAAGGATCATCGAATATATGGGCTCGCGCAGCGAGATGAGCGATGCTGTTGGGCAACCGTATGATCTTCCGATGAATGTGAGCACACCGTTATTTCATTTCTATCACCGACTACAATCTCTGCTCAGAAGTCTTGGCGATACACAGAGTCTCTTCTTATTTTCTCTCTCATCCCTGACGAACAATATCAACAAGAACGCATGCTCTTCGCGAATAAGTATTCAAAAAGTAGAACGATTTCAACCAGCACTAACAGAGTAAGTGTTGTATTCTAATTGGTTTCCAATGAAGATGTGTGGCTGCATGCCGTTGTTGAGACTTGTCGTGGTCGTTATTTTCATGTAGTTGCGTATGTAGTTGTATCCTTCCAAGAAGTTCTAGTGTCTGCAGTCAAACGTATTTGGCAATAAGACACAAGTAGGCAACAGAAAAACAAAAATTTGGCAGTTTGTGTCCGTCCCTGAGAAAATCGGTCTGGGAATATTGAATCATGAACCAAGTTGGATCTGCTCTGCGATTGAGATGTAGCTCCCTCTACATGCAGTCACAATTACAATTACAAATTTTTCGAAGGGGTGTTATGGCGGGCAGTATACTAAAAAATTAGTATGACCCACGTATTTCGAATCGTTCGACGCACCAGCTGGGGTGGGCGCAAAGAAAGCACGCACTTCACAGCGCAGGCCCCTTTGGAAGTAGCCCTGACCCCTAACGGCTAAAGTTCGTTCACTGACGAGTTAGAGATGATATACTCGTCACTCAACTTTGTACATTTCTTCTATTTTCGGCAACCGTTGATCCGAAAACCTGAAGGACACCACCGCCCGAGAGGAAAGCTCAAGCTCAAGTAGAGATGAATAAAAGGGGACTATAGTAGTAGTGGTAGCGTGCCCCGTCATGGGGTATAGAAGATTCCATTGGCAGCTGTCCTAGATTGACCGACTTCGAGATCCCCTGAAAACAGAGCCGGACTCTTCTTCAGGAGTCACAAGGCAGGTTTCTAACGAACAACAGTCGCCAATCACAGGATGCTAGTAAGTTCTTTTTTCTAAATTCTGTCACGCAAGTTCTAAAAATTTAGTGTGGTAGCTTTTATGTTCATTCGCGTTCTTGTTCATGTAGGAGGACCTACCATCTCCACATCTCTTCAAGCAAGAGGATGCTCTATCTACTGCCCGGCTTTTGGGAAGAGTAAAGCGCAATCTTGAGAAGTTTTCCTTGGAAGTAGTAGAGCGACCAGAAAACTGTTGTAGAAGACACGCAGCAGCAGCTCTTCTCCTTTTTTCTTCAATTTAGTATGTTGCTTGAAGGGATAAATCTACGAGATAGAGGGAAAACTAACCGGCTGCTCTACTTATGTGCTTTGGGCGCCGCTGGACCTATACCCTAACCTTATAAAAAGGAAAGATTACGCTAGGCGAGTTAGATTTGCAGCACAGGCTAGATTGGCAGCACACCTCTGAGAAAAAAGGGAATACTTAACAGATCCTGTTATGGGAGAAGGTTACTTAATTATCGCCAGATGGAGTTTTTTGGTTTAGTTGCTTAATACAGTTAAGAAAGTTACAAAACTCATCACGAACTGCCCCTCCTCCATTTGGAAAGTTGGCTCTTACCTCATCAGAGTTTGCGGGACACAAGCAGACTCAATAATATGATCATTTATACGAGAGAATAACGCTACAATTATAACTGTCACACGCGGCGCATTTGAAAATGGTCGCGCGTCCTCTGATTGATTGATTGACTGACTGATGTACCTATTCACGAGGTAAAGGGGTGCTAATATTCAAGCGATCAAACCGTTGAAGTCGCAGCATTGAAAACAAAGGAGAGTCGATTGCGATTCTCCTTCTCGCCCTTGATTAAATACCTGCTACAGCAGTTCATCTGCTTCCTCCCCTTCTCCAAATCAATTTCAAATTATATCCAGGTCCTTGGTAACACACCTGGGCACCGCTCAGTCAGTCAGTCAGTCAGTCAGGTGGCCGGCCTTCGCAGGGCACCGACTTCCCAGCATTCGACAACTCAAATCAAGATTCAGAAACTCCCAGCATTCGATTTCTTAGTGTAAAAAGATACGACGACGACGACAACAACAACACAAAGAAAAACCACCCCTATGGCCCTTTGGTATCGTCCTTGGCTGTGTTGTACTATCTTCTCAGACTATATAGGGAGGAAAAAATGTAGCGTGGTCTGCAAAGTCGTCGTGGTGAAAATAGGATACTCCTGAATAAACAGCTACTAGACAGATCCAATTTCTTTACATCTTCACACTTAGGCAGATTTCCCTTAAGTGATCTACCGCCTCCAAGAGTAGTTCTCAAGGTTGTAGATGTATAACGAGACTCGCAAGTAAACACCTTCAACTCATGTTTTGAGAGCAGCGAGAAGTCAGGCTAAAAGTGGTCTGAGCAGATCTTCACCATAGATGTGATCAGCCTTATCCCCTCCCTTATCCTTTGAACCATTCATCAAGGCAATCCCCTCCGCCGTCTATGTATCACATGACGAAGGCATGCCTACGTACTCAATGGACATCAAATATTTGTCCCCTGTTGTTTAATCTTTTTGGTTTTTCTTTTAAATGTTGAATTTTGGTTCTCATGACATATGCATAGGTCCCTACAACTACCTTCCCAGTCATTTTCTGTACCTGATTTTGATTGACATGTTTCCTCGTCATACCTTCATCAGGAACAATTATTCACACATCAGTCGATTTATTTGCAGCAATTATTCACGCAAACCAAGAAAGATTGCCTTTGCGCTCCCTCTCTACCCCATGCACCTGGAGGCGCATCCTAGACCCCTCCATCATCTCCGCTGGAAAAGCGTCTCCTGGATGCTTCTCAAAATAGGAGACTAGAGGAAGCCTTAGCTCTTCTTTACACTGTCAACTATAGACCACTGCACACAAGCATCCACAACTTCTTGGAAAATTACGGTCATCAGGAACAATTATTCACACATGAGTCAATCTATTTGCAGCAATTATTCACGCAAACCAAGAAAGATTGCCTTTGCGCTCCCTCTCTAATCCATCTTGAGGCGCATCCTAGACTTCTTCGTCTCCGCTTGAAAAGCGTCTCCGGGATGCTTCTCAAAATAGGAGACTAGAGGAAGCCTTAGCTCTTCTTTATACTGTCTTCTATAGACCACTCCGCACAAGTATCCACAATTTCTCGGACAGTTGCGGCCTTTGTAAAAACTATTTCTAAAGATGGCCATTACAAAAAGATGAATGGGGTATGCTTTACACTAGATCTATTAAGCCCCAAAAGCCAGGCCCTGAAGAGTAGAACCAGAGAAGTTATAATTACTCGACCAACAAGCCCAAAAGACTGGCCGCCAAACTGAGACATTAACGTAGCACAGATCTTCACACTTCCGTCTCAGATCGTCAGTTTCGCACCATACGACCTCAAGCGAAAATCGTAGTCGTCGCTTAAAAGGCAAACAACGATTGGCATGTACCTAACGACTAGACCTCACGACTCCACGAAGATGCGAGATCAAAGTCAAAGCATTATTGTGATACATCGAGTTTCCGTTCTTACAAAAACGACCACAACTGAATTTTTCAAGATGTAACTAAGGGCAACATGGTGTCGCTGCAAAGGATACGAAATTAATTTCAAGACACGCATAATTATTATAAGTTGATAGATAAAAAACATAACAAAAAAAAAATCTATATTATTAATCTATATTATTAATCTATATTATTAATCTATATTATTAATCTATATTATTAATCTATATTATTAATCTATATTATTAATCTCGCCATTGATCGCCGCCATAAAACTCCCCGCCTAACCCACCGGAGATTAGTCAGCTTCTTTCGCGAAGCTATTGCCCATAGTCTCCTGCCCTTTCCCCTCAGTCTCAAGCCCGATAGCCTCCGGCCGTTTCCTTGTTGGGATTTACGTTGCGGCCCCGTGGCAGACCACCAGAAAAGAAGGCAGAAAAATGGCCGACGGGGGTGGGGGCGCAAGCTGGGGAGAAAAGTCCAAAGAGAGACAGCCAACGAAAGACCGCCCACCGAAAGGGCAAAGACCTTGGACCAAAGACACATGGACCAAAGCCGATCTTTGGACCAAAGACGAGCTTTGGACGAAGGGCGACCGTTGGACCAAGGGCGATCTTCGGACTAAAGGCGACCTTTGGACCAAAGACGACCTTTGGAGCACAGGCGATCTTTGACCCAAAGACGATCTTTGGCCCAAAGGCGATCTTTGACCCAGGGGCGACCTTTGGACCACAGGCGACCTCTGGACCACAGGAGACCTTGGGACTTAAGACGACACTGGGACCAAAGACGACCTTGAAACCAAAGACGACCTTGGGACCGAAGACGACCGCGGGACCACAGGCGACCTCTGGACCAAAGTGCGGCGACCTCTGGACCAAAGTAGGGCGACCTTTGGACCAAAGTAAGGCGACCTTTGGACCAAAGTAAGGCGACCTTTGGACCAAAGTAAGCCGACCTTTGGACCAAAGTAAGCCGACCTTTGGACCAAAGTGCGCCGACCTCTGGACCAAAGTAGGGCGACTTTTGGACCAAAGTAAGGCGACCCGGCGACCTCTGGACCAAAGTAGGGCGACCTTTGGACCAAAGTAAGGCGACCTTTGGACCAAAGTAAGGCGACCTTTGGACCAAAGTAAGCCGACCTTTGGACCAAAGTAAGCCGACCTTTGGACCAAAGTGCGCCGACCTCTGGACCAAAGTAGGGCGACTTTTGGACCAAAGTAAGGCGACCCTTCGACCTCTGGACCAAAGTAGGGCGACCTTTGGACCAAAGTAGGGCGACCTTTGGACCAAAGTAAGGCGACCTTTGGACCAAAGACGGCCGCTGGACCAAAAGCGACCTCTGGACCACAGACGACCTCTGGACCAAAGCCGACCTTTGGACCGAAGACGACCTTTGGGCCACAGGCGACCTGTGGACCACCGGCGACCTGTGCGTGGACCAAAGACGACCTTTGGGCCCAAGACCTCCGACACGACAAGAGTGAGACCCGCGACAGCAGACATCTGACGAACGACCTCCGCCAGAAAAACTGACGCGAGGCCTCCCTGTGGCGCGAGGCCCTTGAAGATAGCGAAGACCTTTCGCGAAGGACGTCAGTCCGGCGAACGCGGTCAATCTGGCGAAGCACGTCAGTCCGACGAAAGAACGGGGTCAATCTTACGAAGGAAAGACATCCGCAGCCCGAAGAAAGGCCCCGCTCAGCCTGTTCCCTCCGACGCAAGGCAGACGCCTGGCGAAGCATTGCGCCGGCCTGGCGAGAGGCCTCACCTGGCTGGCGAGTGCATCAGCCTGACGAACGGCGCCGAGCTGAAGCAAGCCATCAACCTGACCAAAGGCGTGAGTCTCGGCCCGGCGAGGAATGTCAGCCAGGCGAAGCGCTTCAGCCTGACGAGAGACGTCGCCCGACCCTGACGAAAAGCCTCAGCCTGACCCAAGACGCCTGCCGAGGGGCGCCGGCCTGCCCGACGAACGCCGCCAGCCTGGCGCAGAGCGTTGTTCTGACGAACGGCATCAGCCTGATGGAGGGCCTTAGTCTCCAGCTTGGTGAAAGACGTCAGCCAGCCGAGAGGCTTCAGCCACAGCCCGAAGCGCGACGCCGCACGACCCCGCGAAGTGCGCCCGCCTGTTTCTGACGAGAGACATCTGACGAAACAAAGAAGCCCCGCCAGGTGTAAGCGCGTAGAGAGACCCAAGCAGCGCGGCCCTGCGTTGCTTTGTCTTGTTTGGCCCATCAAGGTCGCCCCTCGTTCTTGCCTGGCGCCACCGCGAGGCGCTTGCGTGCGTTGGGGCTTGCGGATTCTTGTGCGTGTCTGGTGGCTCTCTTCTGGTTTTTTTGTTGGACTGCCGTGGGGGTCTTGCAAATTCTTAAGAATTTGCATGACCCGCCCGGCAATCTCAAAAAAAAAACCGAAGGCAGCGCAATGCCCTGCACATGAGTCGACGCATCTCAGTCGGCCACCGCCGGCGCTCGGCTCTTGTCGTAGTCAATTCGTAAGGTGCATCAGCTCACCCGCCGGCTGTCTCTACTCTAGCGGCTGTAGCCCGTGGGAGGCCGCAGAAAAGTGCTAAACTAACTTGAAGCCGGGCGAAGCTTGTGGAGGCTAGTTATATATACTTAATCCACTTCCTTATGCTAGGTCGTTGGGGCCCAGCTATAACACAGATCGAGTAGTAGTTTTTGTAGTTGTACGACCTACGAGCATGAGGAAAAGGTCGTCGCACGCGCAACCTTCGTGGCATCAAAAGTTGGGCGCAGTCAAGTTATCACCTCTTCATGATTCTTCGGTGATTTATTCTTCATCTACTGAAGGTGTCTCCATAAAAGTATATTGATATTGACCACGACTACTGCGCTTTTTTTTCATTCTACTGTCCTGCGAATTTTTTGGCTGCACATTTGGCACTTCTACTTCCCTATCCAGGTTGTGCCACGACCTTGATTTAATCAAATTCCGACTTTCGTTCTTTTGTGACAATCTTCAATGTCTACTATTTTCTCTGACATCTGACATCCGATCAAGATGTGCGGGAAATTTCCAAAATCCATAGCCGACTCCTTCGAAGTGCTTCTTATGTATGTTGAAAGATAAAAGTTGACTCTTCATGCTTAGATTCTCTAGAGGCACGACCGAGAGGATGGCCCCATCTTCTCCTGTACGGTATCTTTTCGCCACACTTATAGGAGGCAACTATATTCAGCTGTAAAAGATTCCTTCTGGTGCAACAAGAAAAACACTTCTCTACGGCCGTGCCCCTTACTCTTTGTGTCCCACGTAACCCCCGCCTCGTGATCCTCGACAGGGATAATTGCCGGCGACTGGGAGAGCCTTTTTCTGGTACTTAGGTAAAACTCTTCCTCTCAGAACATTATAATATTTTTAGCTACTTTCCCCTAAGCTGACGCGTTTTCCTTGAGCCGAAATGGCTACGGAACAATTTAGAAAATCGGTATCAATATTTGAAAAAATCTATGGTACTAGAGTCTTACGCTCAAGCAAGAGCAATATTGAACTACTAAGTGTAGCCCTTTACACTAGAACTCTTCTCATCTGAACACCAAAGAACAGCGACCATCACAGTCCAGCTGTATACTTATTTACTACGCTAAAAATTAGATTAGATTGCTACACTAAACTAAACTAAACTAAGTAGCTGCACACTTATGGAAGTGGGTGGAGTAGAGTTTGTTTTTCTCGCATGTTTCTACCGAAATCATAGAAAGAAGAAAACTTCTCTGCCTCACACCATGTTCTAATAGAAAGCTGCTACACGTACACCATTCTAATCAAAAGACGGACTCTTGGATAGATTGACGCATTCGTCCACATCTTTCTTCACTGAGATAGTGCGGAAAGTGGATACTAGTACTAGAAATTGTAACAAAAAATTTTGCACATAGTTCGGGAAGTGATACGACCAGATTTTTTTTCCTCTTTCTACAACTGGCAGGAGGCTCATCCTGAAGAATATTTACCAGTCGCCGTTCTTCTACCTATTAGAGTAGTTTCAAAAAATCTTAAGCGTCGTTCTGTTCTCCAGAAAACTCGATTGCAATTCATTCAAAGCACTCAGCTCATTAGGATAGGGTCGCGGGACCTAAACCTTCCCAAAAAGACGATACTTGTGGGAGGACGAGTCTAGCTTTGCAGCACGCCTCGCATCGGACACCTTACTATGTATAAGCTGATAGCTGTAGTTACTATACAGTAGTTATGTGTTTCTTAATCAAAACAAAATAAACATATCTTTCTCTTATTGGATTGCACCCACGACCCATTCTAGTTCAGAATCAATTGTTCCTCGTTGCCTTACGTGTTGTTCTGTACTCGAATGATTCAAAATCTCGGAAGACAAGGCATCTTGGACAGCGCCTTCTTTGTGCTTTGCTCCTAGCTGTATCCTCTGCTGTTACTATTCTCACCGCGCCGCCACCCTCACAGTTCCCAAAGCTCCCCACATCCGGGGCTTAAGTCTTATTTTTACCTTCTCTCGTTACTTTCGCGCGCCCTCCCGCAGCGCCCCTGTGAGTGATATAACCACGACGCGATAATCAACATACTGGGAATGTTTCTGAAGTTCGTTTTGTTTTACTAGCCACTGGTGGCACAACTACAAGGTCATCCAACTTTACAGAAGTACAAACTACAGGTCATCACTGTCGCCGAATGCTTCTAGTGAATCGAATACCTCGCCTCTGACGCAAAGTCGGCGCGAGTCGATCTTTTCGGATTTGCTGTTGACGCAGAGCGGGCCCGGTCGGTGGGATCACGGAGCCAGCCGCAGCAGTGGGGGCCGACAGCATTAGCGTTCTCTACCAATCACGTGATGACTTGAATCTAATCAGCAAGATGCCTTTCTACTAACTAAGGCCATCGTCGAGGATACAAAATTGCGCACCATCTTCTTCTATTCAGTTTGATTGATTGATTGATTGATTGATTGATTGATTGATGTGCCTGGCATGAGGTCACTGTTTGGAAGATTTCTATTTCTTCTCTTCTTATTGACTACGTTAGTTCTTTTTGAAGAACTTCCAGTTGCTACGCACGAACCTTAAGTGAAAGCCTGCGAATCTTTGCGGCACGCCTGCCATCTCCCGCAACAATGCTCTGTGAAAATGCAACTTCTGCAATTCTTAGAAAAGGCATAGGAGTAGTAGTCGTAGTAGTAGCAGTAGCGTACCCAGTCAAGGGGTATAAAAGACAGCGCGTTAATTGATTGATTGATTGACATCCCGAGGAGTTCGCCATGTCACATGGCAAGCATGACAATAAAGAAGAAAGAAGTGACAACATTACCAACCCGGTACTTGAAGTTTGAAGAAATCTATGAAAATCACTCTACATGGTTAGAACTAAGAGAAATCCATCTTCAGTAACATCTTGGGTCTCCTTTTCTCTTTAAAAACGGGACCAGGATGACGGTGAAGATGAATTTCTTGTAGCCTTAACATGACCAAGCTCAACCTCGTTCTTCATAAGCATGATCACCCAGAGTGGAAGCCGAGCGGTCGCAGAGCTGTTCTTGGGTCAGCGGTCGACGTGGATCGACAATCTTGTCGTGCTCAACATCTGAGCGCGTTTGTGTATGATTTGGGAGAGAACTACTCTATTAGTCCATTGCTGCTGCGCAATAAGTGTAAAGGGAAATGTTATAGACGACAGAAGAAACATCAGATCCTCAACAAAAGTATCAATAAGTACTAAGAAAAAGCGAATCCATCCACGGCGGGCCGGCCATTCGGACATCAGCGCGGTAGAAGTTCTGTATAATACGAGGCTGAACGGCCGTAATTGTTGTTGTTACTCTACTCGGACGACTGGTCTGAAGCGGAGTAGTGCCACGAAGCGAAACGTTGTCACGTAGCGAGGGTGATTAGATTTTGATCAGGGTTTCTTCATATGAAAGTAACAGATTTTTATCATCTAGACGAACAATGACTGTGATACTAGACCACGTGACTCATTCTTAAGGCACATCCGCTCTGGTGCTTCGTCCTTCGCTGCTGCGTTTAAGTTCGCCAGCTTCCGGCGCGTCTTCTCTCGTGGTTGTACTAAGATCCACGCTGCGTCCTCGCACAGGAGAAGTAGTGCGGGACGCGAAGTCGTGAGGCAGCGTAGTAGCATCACGGCTGTTCTTAATATTAGAGCCCACGACCCTTGTCTATCTTGAGACGCATCCTGACTCTTCTTTTCCCTTATCATGGGACAGCTTCAAAAGCTTCAAGTTGCTTCTGCTCTCCAAGATGTGCAATCTCTAAAAATGGAAGATTAGTGGTGCTGGAAGCCTCTTCAAGTTGCTTCTAAAAATAATGGCAGATTAGGCGAAGCCTTAATATCCTCTCGCACAGAGGACGAGGCAGTGCGAGTCTCGTCTGTAGAAAGGCCGAGGGAGTTATCACGTACTGGAGAAGTACTGGCCCGTCGGGGGATGCTCATCACAGTGTTGGAGGATCGTGTAGGGGAAGCACTTGGAATTCGAACCGTAATCATGTTCATGGCGTTGCTTCGCGAAGGCTCGGTAGTACTAGTGTTAGTGGTAGGGCCTTGGAATTGGAGGCGTTTCTCTTCCCCGTTCGTTCTGCTTTTCTCGTCCCTACTTAGCCTTAGGAGAGCCAGCACAACAAACGGCAACGGAAACAGCTAAAAAATGATAGCCTTAATAGTAGGAAAAGAAAGCAAGCTACTCGGAGCTGTGCTCGAAGAAGGGGCCTTTGAAGATTGGTCGACTGTCGAGCTCATTCTGTGCGCACGACGCAGATGATTTAGCCACGAGTTATCATTGAAGCCAGAGTCCCACAGAGGACCGTCTGGTGCATCATCCATGGTGGCGCCCTTGACCTTGTAAAGTTAGAAATTATGAAATTACGAACAGGATTGCAGTGATCATGCATGCACACTTGTACATTACAGGAGAATCACTAAAAACCTATGACGGCGATGATATACCCAGCACGGGGCTTCTTGGTCCACTAGAAGAACCAACAAACGCCAGCCTTAAGTGTTAGCCGTTGTACTCGAAAAGTGCTCCCGAGCAGGAGGGGTGTCGAGATCCCTTGCAGAAGTGAAACTTGTAGACAATCGTCTGCGCGCAGACCTTGCTCGGGGCGCAGACCTTGTTCGCCGTCTCCTTGCGTAGGAGTTGGCGCCAAGAATGCTGTCGTTCGAAGCATCGCTGCCTGCCAATTCAGTACCATCTTCGCCAGGACTTATTATTAGAGCTCACCTTGAAGATGATAGCTTTAAGAACCTCGTCTACATAACCCCCCTCGTGTAAAAAGTAGCCTTAATTGTGGTGGAGCCGACCTAACTAGAAAAAAGACAGACCAGAGGAAGATAGAAAAGAGAAAAGGGTAACTATCAACGAACAAGTATCCTAAAGTATCCTAAAGTAGCCTTAATTTTAATGCCTCAGTGTTCAGGAAAAATCCGCTGTCCCGTCCATGGTTAGACGTCGTATGAGAAATTCATCTCCTTCAGCCATTTCTTGCTTCCCTTTTTTCCCTTAGGAGACGGGTAACCAAGATGTTTCTTGAGAAGATGGTAGCTACAATTATATTGTAGGAGCAGCCTTACCTACAACATGGGACGAGGAATTTGGCACAAAATCGAGTTCGGATCGGCCGCTGGAGAGGTGAGAACTGTATTCCGCACCATGATGGCCACTACTTGTTGCTGTAGTCGATGCATCTCCTGACGCATCGTCCGCCAAAGCTCGTTCCGAGTTGAGATTGTGGTCGCCTAAAGCTACACGCTTGCTCAAATTTCCGACACCAAAATCAACTCCTCCCATCGATACAACGTGCTGCGGCAACATGTGCTGGCTCACCATGTGCTGACTCGGCATGTGCTGACTCGGCATGTTGTGCTCCCTCGGTAAAGCAGATTGTTCTGGACTAGTAGGTCCAGTTTGCTCATGATGTTGAACAACTGGATTATGTCCATTTTGCTCATGATCGTTTCCTGGTTCATCATTTTCCGCAGATGACAGCTCAGCGTCGGAACTTTCGACACTACTTAGAACAGATCCTATGAGAACTTCGAGAAGTACAATCTGAGTTTCATGATGATAATATGTATATGACGAAAGCGCAGGCACGTATTACAAGTCTTTTCTACCTAGATCTACTTCTATTTCTTTTCACTTCATTGCTTTTTACCGAAATTAAGGCTCAAGGTTTAAGGTCCGTCCGCAGCTCTGCGGCCATGCCGCGTTGTTTGGGACGATAGAAACAGGCTCGAGTAGAAATTATAGCTGAAAACTATTTCATAACGAAGTACACACTGGAGAAGCGGCATCTTGGCTGCCTGGCGAAGCGGTGCGCTCGTCATCCTCTACAGGCTGTGGGCGTCTACCTTAAAGCAGGTTGCCGAGTTGCATTCTTCAGAACATCCTTGGGCCCTTTTCAACCCCTTGAAAAGGACCCAAGGATGGTAGTGAAGTATGCAATTCGCAAACCCTTAACTCCCTGCACGAATCTCAGGAGAACCCGACCCGGAAGCTGCGCTTGGGGATCCCGAGAGAGATTGCCGCAATGGTTAGAAGAAGAAACGTTGGATGAAAACATCCAATTACCATGCTGAAATAATCAAGAAGGGCATCTTCGTGGCTAGCAAAATTGGCATGCTATGAGAAGGTAAGCAGCCTCTTCACCTAATACTAGATTGAGAATCATCCTAAAACAAGCATAGCATCTTTTTGGATGTGTTTCTTCGGAATTTTTCGTCTCTCCCTCAGTGCAATACCAAGAAGTTGCAGTTGCTTGTGTCTGAAAACAAAACTCGTATCAGCAATGAGGCCTTAAGTCAATATGTCGCTGCGAGCTGCCCGGGCGCGTTCAACCACCAGGAGGAACGAAAAAGCTGACTTCTTAACAAACAACATGATCACGATTCTTCTCGTCCTAAGTACAAACTAACAGCACTCAATAAAATTTTTGAAAAATAATACAAATAAAAAGGGTGGTCACAAAGAATGAAACAATCAAACAAAGCTGTCAGAAAGTTACATACAAAAACAGAGAACAAATCGACCTACTACATACATGTCACATATACAAGAACAAAGAACAAATACAAATCAAAATACTACCTTGACGTTTGTCAGGTGAGTCAACTTCCTTGAAAAACTTCAACAGGAAATGAATAGTACAAGAAACTAGTAATACTCTCCTACCTTACATCAAATATATCTCTTCACTTCATTGCATTGGAGGACGCCGGCGGCCCTCGTCTAGGCTCTCGTGGCCGTGTCACAGCAGTCGCGCCTACACGAGTGAGAACTGTTACTGCTTCTATGCAATTTTGCAGTATAAAAGTAGTAAGCTCAGAATAATAGTCAGCAGAGATGTTACAACAAATCACTGCTACTCAAAGAACACAACAGCACTCACCCAATAACAACAAATACAAGATCAGAAACAATTACTAAAGTTAGATCACTACAGATGAGTAAGATTGTTGCTGTCACAGAAGAAGTACACGGTGTGCTACCAGAGAATGGGACCACACTAGAGGAGATTGATTAGCACCTCTTAAGCGGCCTCAACTCTTGTCGGCACAGCATCGAGATACTCCTTTCCGGTGTTGTGAGGATGGTCTTCTTCGTAACTACGCGGTAATTATGGAAATTTGTGTCACGCGCATTAGAGAAGGAGCAAGCAATAACTCACTTCCAGTCGAAGACTCAGTCTACTATGTATTTTCCAGTCCTCTGTACTATCGGAAAACAATCTTCTCAGTGGAGATGAATAATCGTTCCAGAGCCATAATGAGAGCTGGAAAAAAAAACCGTGCGTCCCAGTAACTGCTCAGACCGCGACTTACTCACTGGCTTCATAGAATTCCAGAAAAATCAAATGCTTCAACAAGCTGATAATACCTACAACGCATACAACCTACAATACAACCACTAGAACTAAGGCCGCCTGGAGATGGATATATAAGAGACGCACCGAGCTACGTGTATACTTGCAGTATTCTTCTTGCATTCCAGTTGCGTGTCTGCTTATGGTTTATTCAGCACGTTGTATACGTTTCTTAGAGCTCGTCGCGCTGTCGATAGCTCATTTTCCGAAGCACACTCAACTGCGTCAACCGTTCTCTTTCACTTTCAATCTGTTTTACACTACTCGAAAACGTTGAAAGTGAAAAGTGAAAACGTTCTTTTGACATGGAGTGAAAAGGTAATACCCTGCGCAGAAAATGAGTGGTCAACATCGATACTCACCACTTAACAAGAGTCAGTGCCTTAAAGTTGTCAAGCTGGTGCAATTCTGTCTCCACGAAAACTCGCACTTCCACTGACTTCAATGAACCCAAAAATTGTTAGGCTCCGAGTCTAGTCCTTTCCGTGTTTTCGGTAGAGCTGCAAAGCCGTTCGATTCAGGAAGAAACCTTCTTCGTTTTATAGCAAACTTCTGGTCGACGATGACATCATTTTTCTCACAAAACTTGAACTTGTTTTTTTTGATTTTTTTCTTGATGGACCAAGCGTTGGAGCGGTTGGAATGAAAAGTCGTTCGAAGATGCCTTGGCTCTTTAAGGAATTTAAGCAGCTATCTTTTTAGCTACTACTTACCTCCGAAGAAGAAGCTTCAAGTCCTACGATGATGCCAGTATTAAAACTTGATGAAGAATGCCACTTGGTTCTTCAGTTGTGTTTTGCAACTTACAACAACTACAACTGTTAGATAAACTATAACTCGAACATTTACCATGTAACCAGATGAACTAGTGTAGCTGTGATAAGCAGTACTGCTTCAAGGCAAGAAGGTATCTTCATTCAATACACGTCTCTAGAAAGAGTATTTTCATTCATCCACTCACTCACTCACTTACCTATTCTGGAGGTAGCTTCTGACGCCTTAACTAAGCAGCCAATATTCATTACTTTAATTCTTGCTTTTTTGGAAATCCTTACCTTTAAACTTTATTTTTCCCGTAGCTTATTAGTGAGGGGAGAAACAAGAACGCACTCTTTGTGCGGTTGCTTTAGAAAAGTGCCAAGTTATCTTTGATACGAGTCTCGTCCACGAAAACGATTCCCCACAAAAGCATCAAGTTTGTATCTTGCAAAGAAAATATCCAGATGTAATTGCACAGGACCTGTTTCCGTCGAGACTTCTACAGGGAATGGCTAAGCACTACGGCCGCGTATTAGCTGGTCAATGTGATTACTACCACGAGGGCTCTTAGTGCTTTACACAAGATGGACAAGGCCTACGAAGTTTAGTGCTACTAAACTACACAAGGATAATAACCACCTGGATCTACTGTCTAAGGACGAAAAGTAATGTTATCACTTGAGTTCTCAATTGTGCTCAACAGTAGCTAGTCGCTAAACAATTTTAGATAACGATCATACAGAACTGAGACAACTTTTTTTTTATAAGCTGGCACTTAGTGCTTTTATACACCAGTAGATCTAGAACAGTGACTTACAGATAAATCATGCCCATCACTTGTATGTGATTAACAACACAAGTCATGGATCTATTGTTAGTACTAGGATTTTGTTACTAGTAGTAGCGAGTTAACAGGTAGCTAAGGTATGACAAGTAGTATATGACAAGTTGACATTATTAGAAGCATGGTTTTGAAAAGTATCTATGGTGGTCTTTAGCGTGTTTAACACTTGAAGAGAGTAATGATTGCAACCGAAGACGATCAAAATCACTTCACTTGAACAGAGTAAAAGTCTCTAGTTAGACAGTTTAGCGCGACACACTTCACAAGCATACTTCCAGAGCATGCGGACGCACCTACAGTCTAAAAAAACTTTTCCTGCAGGTTATGGGATAGGATAGGAGTCCATTTGCCGAAGCGACTGTATGGTGATATCGATGGAAGTACATGCATCAACCATCAGTCAATCATTCATTACTCGCACCAAGATCTGCGTTGACTCCACAATGAGGACAAACCTAGAACAACCTGCACAAACTAGACATCCACCAAACAGGAAGCCACCAACTCCAGTTCCAAAGTCTTCGGCCAAATGCCCAGCGCATCATCTCAGCGAAGGTCATGGAAGACCTTCAGCGTCGTTCAGAACGTCGTGAAGCGATGGACCTACTTCAACAAGTATTTACAAGTACGTGACAAGGAAGAGCGTCTCCGGAACTGACTTCAGGTTTCCTGATGGCCTTTCACACACGTCGTTTGGATAGTATCTTCATCGCAGGTGGGACTGTGAGAATCCTCCTCGGGACGTCCTCGTCGAACACCGAAAAAGAGAACACAAAAGAGAGCAGTATATCAGCAGCAGAAGTAATGCTCCCAAACTTTCCAGAGAGTTCATTCTCCTGGTCTTCTTTGCAATTGCAATATTATAACATCTCTTCATATTCCTTCTGCGTGCCTGCTCGTTAGAGTGAATCAGGAAATAAAGTTCTACAAGTTCTTCATCGACAACTCCGAGTTCGTAGTTAGTCTTCAAAATATTAAAGCTCTCTATCTCATCATAGATCATCATCGCGCAAGGATTCAGTCGCCATCGTGTATGCGCTGGCCTTTTACAAACTACGTCTCATTGGCTTGGCAGCCTAAAAGGATGCATTGCTGTTGTTGATGTCGATATCATATGGGGCTGTACTGCCATTGGTGATGTCAAAGTCATCTAAACGCACGCAAGAAGTTACCCTTGTAATTTAATCTTTGCAGATGTGGTGATGTCATCTAAACGCTAACAAGAACAGTTGTGATTGGTGTCATATAAACGCTAAAACGAACGAAGTACGGGAAATCTTGTAGAGGCATAGCATCCTCACACAACCTCCGAGTAAGGATCTCTTGTAAGAACGAACTACTACTCATCATCCACAGTCGTCTCGCTACTGTAGAAGTCATCGTAGAAGTCAGCGTCGTCGTCAAAACTTTCTAGATCAAAAGTGTCCAACGTCTCTGCTTCATCCTGTGCTTTGGCTGTCGTGGATGCACTAGAAATCTTAGCCGTCCGCCTTTCATTAGCATTCCTATCACTACTAGAAAGCCACTCTACTCCCTTGAGCAGTTCCCGCCATTCAGGGTGATCTCCAAGCTGGTACCCAGGACACATCCTTGCTTCTCGCCAGAGCTTCTTTTGTTCCGAGTATTAGAGCTTACCCTACTTATCCCCACCATCTCGAGACGCATCCTGGTGCTCCTTCCCTCTTACGGAGGACAGCTTCAAGATGCTTCTGGAGATGGATTAGGGGAAACCGTACGAGTATGTAGTTTCGTCTTCTGCGAAGCCTTCTCTTGCTAGCTGACCCTTGGAACTACCGCCATTCTCCTGTATCGCATCCGCTATGGGGCTACAACAAATGGCAAAGCCGAGACGGAGAGGGGATTAGAGGTAGGGCGGGATCATGGAACAAACGGCAACAATGCTAACTACACTCTGGAGCTTCTTGCTCTACTTGTAGTTTAAATAGCTTACTATTGCTCTTCTTCTTGTAGCACGTTTTTATAACCAAGACAAGCTACTTTCCCAGCACTACTTCCTCTAAATTCTATTGATCACTACCACACAACAACAACAACAACTGCCAGCTATCATTGTGGTGGAGCCGATCTGTAACTAGAAGAAAAAAGAAAGACCTGAGAGAAAAACCATAACACACTGTCGAAGTCCTTACCTTAAGAAACCGAAAAATACGGACAGCTCCTGGCGATCCGGCCGTCATCTCTAATGGCAAATATTAACAGTGAGCATCTACTTGCGAACTGAAGATAGAAAATTCTATTCATAGGAGCTCATCACCAGCGACGCCGCGAAGTAGCCCAAGACGATCAAAAGCAGGCAAAAGTACGGAAACCCGCCTTCCCGAATACACCGCAGCGCAAACCGCGTTGGATAATCTAAGTCCGACTCCACGACGTTCTCTACATCGTTGAGCCCAAGGAAGTCCGGAACTGCGAAGATAATCGTGGTTTTCCCATTCGATGACGCACTACTAGAAGAAGTTTTCGCTTTCGACGCACGACTCGAAAAATACTCCACGAAGTCCGACTGAAAAACGGCATCGTTTCCCAGCATCCACACGCCCATGACGCTGTGTACTAGAAACGCATAAGGGATCCAAGACATCATTGTCTCCACAACTTTTTCGTCGTACTGTGGTGGTCGCCGGCAAAAGCTCAAAAGCAAAAACTTGTCGCTCCAATAGCACGCTTCCATTAGAGCTCAAAGGACTATAATTACGTGCCCAGAAAGCGGGCCCATCAAGGGCCCGCTGCGCCAGGCATAGGTTAACAACTAGACAGATTGACTACTAAGAGACAGAAAGACAAACGAAAAAAGTCGCCAAGTCTGCTCGCCAAGGCTGGGAAGGTGGCTCCCACTGTGTCAAGGAAGGGAAGGCTGGGGAGGTGACATCCTCAACGGCTTCGATTTTCAAGCACGGCGATGGATCTCTTTGGCCTTCTCATGGATATGATGACGCTCACCAGAGTCCACCCTTCAGACATGCAAGTGCTCACGGCTATCATATCACTCTCACAGACATCGACATCCGATCCTCAACGGCTTCGACTTTCACACACAGAGACGCATATCTTTGGCCTTCTCATGGATATAATGAAAACGACGCTCACCAGGGTCCACCCTTCAGCCATGCAAGTCCGCACGGCTATCATTCTCACAGACATCGACATCCTCAACGGCTTCGACTTTCTTTTCTTTCGACATCCTCAGCGGCTTCTTTTTTGAGGTCGATGTATATCCTTGCCCTTCTCATGGATATGATGACGCTCACCAGGGTCCACCCTTCAGACATGCAAGTCCTCACGGCTATCATTCATTCTCAAAGACATCGACATCCCCAACGGCTTCGACTTTTCTTGCACGCGCAGAGATGCACGCCTTTGGTTTTCTCATGGATATGATGACGCTCACAAGGGTCCACCCTTCAGACATGCAAGGCCTCACGGCTATCATATTACTCTCACAGTCATCGACATCCTCAACGGCTTCGACTTTCACACGCAGAGATGTATATCTTTGGCCTTTTCCTGGATATGATGACGCTTACCAGGGTCCACCCTTCAGACATGCAAGCCCTCGCGGCTATCATTCTCACAGACAACAAGCTGCTTGCGTCTTACCATCGACATCCTCAACGGCTTCGACTTTCACACACAGAGACGCATATCTTTGGCCTTCTCGTGGATGTTATGACGCTCACCAGGGTCCACCCTTCAGACATGCAAGTCCTCAAGGCTATCACCCTCACAGACATCGACATCATCAACGGCTTCGACTTTCACGCGCAGAAGTGTACGTCTTTGGCCTTCTCGTGGGTAAATATGATGACACCCACCAGGGTCCACCCTTCAGACATGCAAATCCTCACGGCTATCATTCTCACAGACATCGACGTCCTCAAGTCAACAGCTTCGACTTTCACGCGCAGAGATGTACGTCTTTGGCCTTCTCGTGGATGTGATGACGCTCACCAGGGTCCACCCTTCAGACATGCGAATCCGCATGGCTATCATTCTCACAGACATCGACATCCTCACCCGGCTTCGATTTTCAAGCACGGAGATGAATCTCTTTGGCCTTCTCATGGATGTGATGACGCTCACCAAGGTCCACCCTTCAGACATGCAAGTACTCACGGCTATCATTCTCACAGACATCGACATCCTCAGCCGCTTCAATTTTCAAGCCCAGAGATGTATATCTTTGGCTTTCTCATGAGTATGATGATGCTCACCAGGGTCCACCCTTTAGCTATGCAAGTGCGCACGGCTATCATTCAATCATTCTCACAGGCATCGACGTCCTCCACGGCTTCGATTTTCAAGCACAGAGCTGTATATCTTTGGCCTTCTCATGAGTCAACACGATGGCGCCCGCCAGCCTCTGCCCTTTCAGGTGCTCACCCTCTCCCTTACAAGTCTCCCACTTTTGTGCTGGTTAAAAGTATACTGGTTAACCATCTCCAAGGGCTGCCGCGCGCTCCTGTGGTCGATTGCTGTGTGCGGAAGGAAGGTAGTCGCGGAAGGGGAGCGAGCTAACTTTTTCGCAAAAACTTCAGGGAGGTCGTTTCGTTTTCTCTGTATTTGAATGACCTCCCTGAAGTTTTTGCGAAAAAATGAAGGCGCTGGGCGATAGATAACAAGGGTAGCGGCTGGAAGTTCGTTGGGGCGATTCGCTAGGGGTGGGCGCGTAGTGTCCTGCTGCAGATGTGGCTGGGTACGTGAGTAGCCTACAAACTAACAGCCGCGAACGCGTCAACATGTTCGCGGTGCCTTTGAGTGAACTCGTAGCACTAGCAGCGCAAGGGCTTTAGAGAGCCTTGCGAGTCCTTGCGAATCCCTTAAGGAGGGGTCTAATATTAGCCAAGGGCTATAACAGATTTTCCTTAAGGCCCTTCCTTAAGGAGAATTTTTCCTCTTAAGGAAAGTTATAATAACTTTTGGTAATAGGAATTCCTTAAGGAGAACCGTTCTCCTTAAGGAAGCCACTTAAAGGATTCCCTTAAGGATTTCACAATCCATCGCTAACCCTATAAATACTAATATAAGGGCACTGCTTTCTTGTAGAGGAGAAGGAAAAGCTTTCTTTTGATGCGATTCGATAAGGCCTTCACATTTGTTGCTGTCATATAAACGCTAAAACGAATGAAGAACGGGAAATCTTGTAGAGGCATAGTATCCTCGCCTCCTATTTTAATTTCTAACCTGATGTCTCTCATAAGAAAAAGTTCACCATTGCAAATGGGATCAGTATCGGCAAGCCTGGCGCAAATAACAGCGTCGCAAACAGCGTGTTAAGGACGGATCCACACCTTGCTGCGTACTCATATTTCGGAGGCTCAAAATATTCAGATATTAGAAGAGGCCACCACTTAAGCGAATGAGTGACGAACGAGTCACCACTTAAGCGAATGAGTGATGAAGTATTCACCACTTAAGCGAATTGGTCACCGCTTATAAGCGATACACTAACTGATGAGTCATTCACTACTTGAGCGACACGCTGAGAAAAGTCCGATAGTCAATAAACAGCAAATGCCATGCAATTACAAAAAATCCATTCCCAAAGCACATAATTTCAAATCTCTTTCATTTCCCGCACAGCAATGAGCGAAGCAGGATATTTTCACTCGTTGAACCCAGCTCTTCACTACGTCGATGCCGTGAGGGGACAGCACGTTGATCGCCAAGGTCAAAGACACTGCTGCTCCGACAGTGGCGTACCATTCGTGACTGTAATCGCTATACTCTCCCTTCGTTCCCAGAGCATCGCTTGCAAAAGAATGATCACTCAACGGTCTTGCGTTCAAGAACAAAATCAACAACGCTGTATTCACGAACTGCGCCACAAAAACTTTCGTCGCCACACCTCGCTCTAATAAGCTTATTGTCGCAGGTCGTTCCCACGCAGTTAATGCGACTAGGACCGTCTTCAGCACTGCGTTCACTACCACCACTGCAAGTGATAAAACACTGGTCAATGCTACAACCACGGTCGCGTCCCAGAAATATCCGTCGCACTCGTTACGCAGTTCCGAATCACTGATCAAAGCTCCATACCCTAAGGCGTCGCACTGACAACTATTAAAACTGGGAGAGATCCCACTTGCCGATCCGGTCGATGTTGTGGCATTCCGTAGATACTCAGACGCCACAGCTGGTGTAAAAGTTAGCGCCTGAGGCTCCTCGCCAGTGGCCGTGGGGATACTCTGGATCGCCACGGGGTCTGAACAGGTGTCAGAACTGCTCTTATCACTAAGATCTTTGGCGAAGATGTTGCCCTGCATGATGGCGTACCCGAATAACACCAGGATGCCGACGGAGATTAGAGCATCCGTGTGGCGAAGGTAAGACTTTAAGTGTGGTGAGGAAACAGGGAGGAAGATTCAAGCAATATATTCTCTCAAGAAACAACAAAATATCTCCATCTAGTGCAACGAATATTCCTTGAGTGAGTGAATCAATGTACCCACTCCAGGGGTAGAAAAGAAAACTACAGACTACTTCCTTCTACATCGAGCTTCATGAGATCGCACGAAACAAACTTCCAGACACATTTTATCTTCTCTCAGTCTTTTTTCATAGTGTCAATCCCCCCACCGCCATTTTCTTCAACAAAAACTCGCGAAACCGCAAGTCTTGATTCTCCCACAGTATGTTCGTCGGCTCGGGTGCCGGCATGATCCGTAGTTTGTGTGAATAGAAATTCTTCTCTTTGGACTGGAACAACAGCCGCCACAAGTGTCCTCTAGATTTCTGGTAGAGATCTTCCGCTAGTTCCTTGTCGTAGGCTAGTTCAAACGTCACGAACGCACGCATGACATGCCTAGCTTTAGGGTCTGCACGAAGACCGGAGTTCGCCAGAGATGTGCCCCTAGAAGGTCTGGAAATAGCCAGTGCTGAAGGGGGCTTTGCTCCTGGTTCGTCTTTAGCATTGACTAGAGGTTGAGGCCCTTCCGGCTTTACTGTTGTTGCAGCTGCTACTCCGGAAGCATTTTTTACTAAGCCATCAGTATTTATTCTTTCCTCCCCTTCACCTGCCGCCATTTGGTGTACTCCCTCTTTCTGGCGCTGGTCTGGTACCACAGAAAACGACGTCCTTCCTGCTTGAGAAGTAGGCTTTGTTGCTGTACCAAGAAGATGATCTACGTTGTTGTTACTATCGGTTTGCACTCGTCCTGTCGCCTCATTTGCAACTGTTGGATCATTTCCCGAGTCACCTCCTCCAGTACTTGTTTCTCCGAACAATTTTTGCAATTTCTTCTCCAATTTCGCTATTTTCTTCGCATCAGCTCCGTCACGACGCAACTCCTCAATTTGCTTGTCCAGCTCCGCCTGTCTTTTACACCGCAGCAGCGTGCCAGTCCAATCGCGTGCGAACGCTATATCCGCTACAGCCGGCGGCCCAAGATCAGACGGAGGCACGAAACAGCCGTCTAATTGCCGCTTCTGTCGTTCCGCAGCCAGCAAATCTTCAAAGTGCCGTTTTAATTCGGGCAGATAGTTGCTCTGATGGAAAGCGTTCGTGTCGGGTGGAAGCATTCTGCTTTTCTTCGTTGTCGGAGCGGTGGAAGAAGAATAGAAGACTGTCTCGGTTTTATCTTCTTCACCAGTACTTTTTATTCCACCACCAGTGTCTCCTTCGCCAGTGCCTGCTACTATACTTTGTGACTTTCTCAACTCGTCGTCTGCTACCCCCTCTCCCCCACCAAAAAAGTCGTCATCTCTCTTCTCTAGTACTTCGCTATTAGCATTTCTGTCCTCAGGAGCGTCAGTGATTTCTACTTTTATATCCTCTAAAGTATTCGTCTGCGCATTGCTAGGTGCGATCTGATTCGGTTTAACCGACTGGCCAAACTGGAACAACTCCATCGGAAGAAAGTCGACTTGTACTGTGAAGTCTCCAGGTGTTACCGCAGCCTGGTCCAGCTCCATTGACGCCTTGGCGACGACCGTGCGCTCGAAATGCCAACAGAAGAGGACCCATTAGAAGGTGCTGAAAGCAAACTAAAGACTTATGAAATGCCAAGAGAAGAGGAAGGATTAGAAGTTCTCCTTGGCAACAAGACGTTTTGGCGAAAACCAACATGCACATTTATTTTCTGAGAAAAAAAAACTCCTTAAAAGAACGCAGCTGCGCCAAGAGCTCCAAGCGCTGACAATATCGGCGCTACATGTTGCATAGGATATGACGTCCCTAGAAGCGTTACTGTTCTTGATTTAGTGGACGTTGAAGAAGCCGTCGCAGAAGATGCTCCTCCTGACGTTGCAGTACTACGACCTGCAGTAGTGCTACTACTAGTACCTCCACCAGCAACTGTCGTAGTAGTAGTACCATCTTGATCTCCAAAGCTTGCGAGACTGTACTGGGCCAACCCTCCCACTTCTAATCGGGCATCACCCGGACTCGGCTGACTGCAGACATAAAGTAGCGGAGCGAGGCAAAGCGACCAGAAAAAGAGAAAACGACACCCGGACTTGAGGAACGCAGATTAGAGTTTTCTTGCGAAGGAATGTCTGAGCGATGAGGACTTTTGCGAGGAACAAACTATTCGAAAAACTGAAATAAGCAAGCAGTTGATCGATGTTAAGCTATCTCCCTTATTTCAGTCAGTAACTCGGTTATTTCAGTTTATCGAATACAAAGGGAGTGCACACGATATCCCCTTCACACATGGAAAAAATTCACTTGTACGAACGTCCAAGGCAAAACGCTAGCTTTGGAGCACGTTGAAGTTCTCACAGTTGTATGATAATAAAAATATCTATGAGGTTGAGGATCTTGCCGCAAATAAAATACAACTGCAACCCAAGACTCTGTGACGCTTTTCCGATTCGCTGTGGCGTCGCTTCTCTCCACGGAACCAATGCGCCTTCTTCTGTTATTTTGAGTAATCTTGCTTCTCCTCGTTGCCTTGCAAGTGCTGCTCCAAATGCAGCTCGGTCTGCGAACTTTTGTCTGTGGTTGGGAGAGCCTGCCTCTTCATCCTCTGGCGCTGGTACTGCCGTTTCGACATCTTTACTTTCCTGAGGTACTGCCGTATCGACGTCCTTGCTTCCTTTCGGTATTTCCTCCACAACTGGAGGAGGTGCAGCAGCGCCGGTTGCGGGAGTTTCCTTAGGAGGTGGCACTTCTGCAGGTGGTGGCGCTGCTTTCGGTTCCGCTTGCTGCTGTTCGGAGGGGGCCTCCTGCTCCTTCGCAGGAGCAGCCTCCGCGGCCGCGGCCCGATCTGCCATGATTTTTCTCCGCCCGAGGCCACGACCCATCCATGGGAAAAAGAAAATTTTTTGGGATGGGTCTCTTATTTTGGGATTTCTCAAAGTCTATCTTATTTTTTGGGCTTTCTTACTGCGTGGGGAGTGAGGGCTTCTCCTTTGGCGCTCCTTGAGGCCAATTCCCTGTTTCGATTTTCGAGAATAACGATTTATGTATTTCAATTTTCGCTTTTCCGATTTTCTCGACGAGTCTTCCAACACTGCCTGTTATACACAATGGGACAGCTTTAGTAAACTTGCTTGACTTTTTCTTTCGAACTACATCTCTTCCGCTCTTCTCGAGTAAGGTTCTGAGCAGTGTGTGACCCCTGCCTCTCTCAAAGAAAAAAAGCTCCCTTTTGATTGTTCAAGCGAACACACGAGCTCTATCGAAGGGCCGCGTGGTGGACTTTTCTTATTTCTGTATTTTGGCCTCACTCATAATTGTAAATCTTTAACGCGAAGAAGAGGAAAAAATTTTCAACGATGATCAGTCGACGGGTATATACTCGATTGCACTAGACGGCTCTAGTCGTCTTTGCATGTGGTTACCTTCCAACCCGAAGCTACCTGTAGGTACGTACTCGACACGAGCCGGTAGCTTTTGTTCTTCGTAAAATTAGAGGACTGATACACTCTCAAGTATTTGCTTCGCTGTAATACACTTCGTGATAAAATTAGAGGACTGATAAACTTCTTGGGAAAACTAGAGGACTCTTATTCATTTCGCTGCTCGTCCCTTCAGGTTGCAAGACTGCGCTTTTCTCTTCTTGTTATTTTTTCCGTAAGTCATAACTTCTTTCATAACTACAAGCGCCGACTCGTGTGTCGGATCTACGAGACCGATGCGACACTGACCGCCACAGGTAGACAGGAATGACGAAGCCGACGCCAGTGATAGCGATGCCTACAAATCCAGCTGCAACAAAAATATTCAGCACAGGGTAGCTTTGCAAGAATCGTGCCGCAAGCTGATTCTTAGAGAATTTCTTTATTAAGGCTCTTAATTTGGAAAGAACGAAAATAATGCTTCAAAAACAATAACGTCTCATAACGTTTCTCCTTTTCATCAGAAGAGAAGCATGTGCCACAACGATTGCAGAAAGCGGAAAAAGTAAAAAGAAGCAGAGAGCATATACTCCTTCCCCATGAATAATGCATTACCGGTAAAGAGTAATCAGATCCAATTGATTACGTGACTCTACCAATCTTCTCTGATATCGATGAGCAATGGAACGAACTTCGCAGGCCTTAGCATTGGGTGACAGGAGCTCGTCCTCAACATCGGCGGGTGTAGCGTTTGTTTTGTGGTCCTCCACCATGAAGACGCCCTCCTCGTCCGAAGAAAGTGCTCGCAGCACCCAAAGAATGGAGGCATACAATAAAATAAGACCGAATCCGAGAATCTGACACATTTTCGGACATATATGATAACGCGAAGTCCTCCCCTCTAACTTTCAGGGGTCTATAGAACTGTGGTTCCTTTTTTGTTCGCTGTTACAAGCAGCGCTTGGCGTTGCCCGGCTAGAAAATTAGGGCCGGAGCTAAATTCGGCGGTAGGTTCCAGCTTTGCAAGTGGCAGCTCCTCGGCGGTTCTTGCCTTAAAAAAGGCAGCACGGCTCGCGCATGTGGATGCACACTGCTACAACGCACTCTCTGAGCTTGCTTCTACTTCCCGGGCGGCTCACTTTCCAGCCCGTCTACATGCCGTGGCGCTAGAGCCCGCTCGCGGACTTTGCGCCAGATGTACAGCTGGATATTATCCGGAGGCCGAAAAAAGGGGGACACGATAGGGGCTCATACTGTCGAACGGAAACAAACGGAAGCCGGCAAAAAAGAAATGGCGGACACTCGACGGGGCCGGCCTAGGCTAGGGGGGATGGCGTGGAAGATGGGCCGGACGCATGGCCGCGCCGCGCAGCATGGGCCGGACATGCGCGAAGGAGACTGGGGTACCGAGGCTGACCGGGATGCGCTTTGGGCAGGTCTAGCATTAAGGAAGCGGGGCGGGGCGGAAACAAAAACACTTCGCTAACTTTGACAACCATCACCGGCGACCCCTGGAGGCCTGGCCGACCGCTGCAAGGCATCTTCTGCGCCCTCTCGTGCCCCGCGCTTATCCCATCGCGCGCGGGCTCTTGCACGGCGGCCTCGCAGCTGGCTCGCTTCGGTTGGCGCTTTTGCGGAGCGCCGGACCGTGGCCTCCGGAAGCAGGCCCCGCGCTCTTTTCTCCCCGCCCTCGCTCCAACAAGCGCCGCCGGGCGTCTGTTTTCCCCCCTTTTCCCTAACCGGTTCCCCCAGGGCGCTGCCCCTTCCTCCGCGGCCCGTCCTTGCTGGAGCGCCGAGACCCCGGCGCCCCGGGGGCGCAAATGCCTTTCCGCCAAGGCGGCGAAGCGGCGCGAGGTCTCGAGCCGGTGCCCCCCCGGGGCGGTGAGCGACACGGGACGGGAAGGGGATTTTCTGGCGCCCACGCACCGGCGGGAGAACGGGGAGTGAGGGCGCCGCACAGGTTGAGACGCCGGGGCGACGTCACCCTCTACCTCTAGAGGAGCCTTCCGGGAAACTGGTGGGGGTTTTGTTTTGTGGACAAAAACTCCCGGAAGGTTCCCGACCCGCCTTCCGCCCCTCCAAAGGGGGCCGCGAAATCGAATCGGCCTCCGGTGGGGTCTCCACAGGTTTCCGCGGCCCCCTTTGCAGGGGCGGAGGGGTCAGGAGTCGGGTGAAGGTCGTTGCCCCTGAAGCAAAACCCCAATAAGCTTCCCCGCGAGCCCAAGCTTCCCCGATGATAGGGGGCGACAATTCTCATCAAGGGGAGGGGGGTAGTCATACGGCTACGCCCAATTTTTCAAGACCTGGGAAATAATAAAGCGCCGCCCTCATCTGAAGAAAAGACGTAAGAAACTTCTCACTTTTTGAAAGAATTCCTTCAAGCTTTTTTGTCTAAAAAAGTTTTTTTGTGATGATTTTGCAGAAAATATAAAGCAGCCAGTTGTTGCTTGCACTCCCTCGCTGGGGCGGCAACTCGCCGGCAGCTGTGTAGGGAGTGAGTGAACCACCTGGGTCGCGTTTTGCTCAAAAATCGGCGCAGGTGGCTCCTCGGTTTCCTCAGTGATCCAATCAGACAGGCCCCCTCTAGCTAAAGCATCGACGAGCTCACCCAGCTGGCGGAGCTTGTCGGCCCCTTCTCTGGTTCTTCACTGCGCACCAACTCGGCGACGCTTCTTCACTGCGGCCACCATATTCGATGGCGGCCGCAACCTTAGACAAGGGTAGACACCTCCCGAGAATCTTAGAAAGCCCACCCAGTCGGCGAGGCTTGCCGACTCTGGCTGTAGTTCTTCGAAGAACGAGATACGGAGCCGACAAGCCTCACCGGCTTGGTTCGCTTTCTAAGATCCAGGGCCTGACACCTCGCGAGGATCTTAGAAAGCGCACCCCGCCGGCGGATCTATCGTCGATAGCCCGACCAGAGGGAACCCCCCTCATTGGATCACTGCCGCAGATCATGACCCACCTTCGCCGGTGGTTCTTCGCTGCGGCTTCTTGGCTATCCTGAGCACAGCCCACCCCTCCCAAAAGTCAGGCGCCCACCGCCTTCCCCGGCGCAGCTGGTAAGTCACTTGCGCCGCGTGCTTGCTCCGCGTCCAGATTTTGGCCCTTAAACTTCAAGCGTGCCCTTAGACTTCTTTGATTTAGAAGCTACTCCAGACCACTGTGGCGAACTCTTGTAGACGTCCAGTCTTGCGGTGAGCCATCTTCTGGACGACTGGGAGAAGGACGAGCTACCCCGGGAAGAAGTGAAGAACTTAGAAGCCGAACAGCTTCTCCCGGCTCATCGTCTGCGCCCCATGGGCAATCATTAGCGTCGGCCACTACTCGACACGCACTCAGGCAAGGAGGGCGCTATAAATCAACAAGGCAAGTATAGCAATTTTCTCTATCGAATTTTGCTGGACCTAGGTTGGGCATTGTTTTTGATTACCTAACGCCTTTTGGCTCCACTTTGATGCCGCACTGATCACCTAAGTGCACTGATTCCACTTCCTAAAATATCGGAGAAGCTGTTCACTTAAGTTCCTTGATTCCACTTTCAAAAATGCTTTGGATCCATTTTAAGAGGCAAGCTCCCCCGGGATAAAGTCCCTCCTCCTGCCGTGCCACCGAGGCGCGCCCCCCAGAGACTGAGGGACAGGCAGAATTTGGACTCGCCAGGGATCGCCATACACTCGCGCTCCCTTTGGAGGGTGCGCATCGGAGAGCAGGAAGATCACCACCAGGATGATCAGGATGAAAAAGGGCAACACGATGGGAATCACATCGCGAGGAAGTTCAACCGAATAGCACGGCCCAGGAGAAAGGTCAAGAGTGAGAAGGTTCAGGAAGTAGCTAGGTACTCATTAAGAAGCAGAACAAGCAACAACAACAACAGCCACGGCATAACCTAACTGCATGCAGGTTATGTAGAGTACCGGGCTAACCCCCGTGGAACTTCATAATCAGCAAGTTACTAGTGCGGTTTGACGTTGCGTCTAATCTTAGAGCATAGACCCTTCTTACATCTCAGTCCTCGAATTTCGTGAGAATTTGATAGAAATTCTCCACCTGGTCAGAAGTTTGATCTTTGTTTTTCCATGCTCCTTTTCTCATTTTTAAAAATCTGAAAGGCCGCCCGGCTTTCTCCTTTTTTCCAAGGGTGGAGCTGACGCGTTTAAATTTTGGAAGCATTAGGTAGCTTTTTGGTTTTCTGCTGCGTGCTTGATGTTAAGAAAAGGAAAGAGCACAGACCACGCCACGACGGCCGGCGTCGATCGCTGTGGCCCTTTGTCTTGTGTGAGGTGATAAAATGCAAAATAATACGACATCGCTCGCCCTCGCTCGCGCACTGGGCGTGGACAGGGCTGGCATTCTCCTCCGCTGTGCAGTGCTGTCGCGTCTGAGCTGACGCCGAACACTTCTACGCAACAAAGCGCAAGGCCGCAAGTCACGAGACTACACAAGTCGCAAGGCTCTTCTGCTCTCGTGGCTTGGCTTTGCCTTCCCCGCATTGCCTGGGGGCTCGATTTTGATGACGCAGCTCCCTGCCTGTTTCATTTGGTTCACGTTTGAGCTTAGTCCTTGCTAGCTTTGGCTTGATTTTGTTTCTCCTTCTCTTCAAATCAGTTCAGTACTGGACGAAGCGCCTCAGCTGTGTTCACTTCAGTACGCATAGCTATAGAATAGCGCTAGCCATGCCGGTGCCGAGTCTTCTCCTCCCCCTTGTCTTGTCGTTTCCTATGCCTATCGTGGTCGCCTCGTGTCTTCGAGGTCGAGGCAGAAGGGGAATCAGGTTCAGCGCTGGCCTCGGGGCCACGTCAGGTGCGTAGCGGTAGCCGTAGGGTAGGGTAGCGTAGCGGCAGCGTACAGAACAGGGGCGGGGTCGTTCTCCTCTCCTCTCGTTGTGCTCGTGCTGATCTGGGCAAGGCTAAACTGTGGCCATCCGATTCCATGCCGGCTGGCCTCGGTGCAGCGGTGCTTGCTCCACATGGCATGACTTGACGGCCCGAGTACTGCGCAACCCAACAGGGGAGGGCCCCACTCCCAGCCGGTAGAGAAGATAGTATAGAGTAGAGCAATATTTCTTCCGGCAATGCTCAGCCTCAAGACGCAGCATCACGACAAGGCACAGGGCTCGGGTCGGGATCGGGTTCGTGATCGGATCGGGCTCCGGTTCGGATCGGGCTCCGGTTCGGATCGGGCTCCGGTTCGGATCGGTGTCGCGTCGAGAGCTTCGGCTCGAGCTCGAGCGTTAGAGCCCAAGCCACCGCCTTCGCCAGGCCATGCGATGCAGCGGAGCGATCTGAACAGTCACTGTTTTAAGTGAGTTAGTGAAATGAGTTGAAAGCCACTGGTGGCGCGCTACATCTACAAGCAGTCGCGACGTCCTACCCCGAGTGTTGTGCCGTATTTCATACGCCCGGTCCCGTGCTGTCATCTTTTCCAGTTTAACTTGAATAGTATAAGGATTGGCGAAAGTTGAACCGAAATGAACGAAAACTGCCGCAGTGTACTGCATTCCACGGGACACGACACCCGTGGAGCACTTTTGGCAATACAGTAGGCGCGCACAGAAGACGCAAGAAAATGCGAAAAGTGACGCGTCCAGAAACTGAGAAGCGAACAGCCGGAACCCCGAGGAGGGAACGGGGAGACCACGGGACACCCGTGGACCACTTTTAGTAATACAGCAGGCGTTTACAGAAGACGCAAGAAAATGCGAAAAATGACTCATCCAGAAACTGAGAAGCGAACAGCCGGAACCTCGAGGGGGGAACGAGGAGACCCCGGGACACTGGTGGAGCACTTTTAGTCATACAGTAGGCGTCTACAGAAGACGCAAGAAAATGCAAAAAATGACTCACCCAGAAACTGAGAAGCGAACAGCCGGAACCTCGGGGGGGACACGAGGAGACCACGAGACACCTGTGGAGCACTTTTAGTCATACAGTAGGCGTTTACAGAAGATGCAAGAAAATGCAAAAAGTGGAACACCTAGAAACCTGGAAGCGAACAGCCAGAAACCAGAGGGGGGAAGGAGAAAAGCGCGGGACCGCTGTGGAACCGTATTCACAATACAATAGGCGGCCAAAAAGGCGACAAAAATTGCCAAAGAATGCGGAAAAACTTCGCGGATTTTGAGCACCGACGCCAAAACGAGAGAACATTAGGGAGAGAACGCGAGAAATTCGCGCAGCATGGATTTGCCTGGTTTTGGTCTCTGTTATCCTAATATCAGAACGGCGAAAAGTAAATCTAGATCAAAACGGTCCGAAAGCGTTCGAAGAAAATGCAGCACCTCGGGCGCATGGCGTGCCAGGTGCCGAGAAAAAGCCAGCGCCGATCACTCATAGGTTAGGCAGACTCAAGAGAAAAGCCGAAACAGAAAATGCGCGACACCTTTGGCCACTCTGAAGCTGTCGGACTCTTATGGGGGGAACCGGCCAAGCCGGTCCGACGGCGAACCGCTCTGACACTACATTAGTGGGACATCTGAGCCACTTCAAGAGGGCAGCCGGATACTAGTCGAGCTGGGGACGTTTTGGCGCTTCTGGCTCGCGTGTCCAAATTGAGAACCTCGAGGGGACTGGCAAAAAACCGGCGAAACAGTTCAAGTTGAAAATCGGGACCCTTCAGATTTTGTGTCTTAGCAAAAATCGACAGAAAAGCTGCAGCTCTTGGAGCCTCTTTCGAGCGCCAATCTGCCCGGAGTGGTCAAGAGAATGCGCCGCGAAAACTGGCGCGAGAGCTGCTACCTTTTTTTCCATTTTTGGTGGATGGGACTTTTTTCAACTTTTCTTGTCTTTTTTGCCTTCTCTGCCCGGTGTTCTTTGGGTCTGTGTCTTCGATCTGGGCACGCTTGTGGCGCTGTGTCGTCCTGGTGTGGGTTTTGTTGTTCTTTGTTGATAAAAGCGCTCCAGCCTGTTTGGCTCGTTCTGAAGTGTTTCCCCATCCTCGTGGCCGCCCGGTGTGCTTGTGGAGTCGACTCGGGTGGTCGTGGTCTGTTTGGTTTTGTTTAGTTTTCTTTTCTCTTGGTTCAGGTTCAGAATCAGAACGGATCGGCCCAGATCGGTTGGCGTTGGCTCTCGCTCTGGCAGCGGGTTGCGAGGTGGAGCGCTGCTCTAGAGGACACCAGACCACATCACTGCACTACGCCTGTCTTGAGTTGGATTCGCCTCGTGGCCAAAAGAAAAATAAAAAAAAGCACAGCACTGCACAAAGGAGGAAAGCGGTAACGAAAAAAACCCAGCACAGAACAGCACAGACCACATCAGACGCCAGATCGTCGCAGGGGATTGGATAGAGTAGACAAACCAAAGAACACAGCGCCGACGCTTTTCCTTTGCTTTCGCCTCTCGCCTCGCCTGTGCTTCACATCCGATCCAATTTGGATCCTAAAGCAATCGCCGCAAGTCTTATCTTATTTTATCAACTCAGAGCTTAGCTATTTAGATTAGAGTAGTGCGGCTTCGCACTCACTTCAGTACGAAGTGCCCCGATGTCCAGTTCTATTAACTTAAGCCCTGTCTTCTTCTGAGTCAGTGCCGAGCCCTCTTCCCTTCTACTTTCTACATGAGACGGCTGCTAGTTGACTACCTTCAGTCGAGGCCGAGCTAGCCTAGCCTCTTTCGATTTCAATTCCACTTGTATGAACATCACGCGAAAAAGAAAGTAATGAGATCGGCTAGCCTTCAGAGAACTCCAGTAGTCAGCGTATGGCGTTTTGTGTAGTTCAGCAGGAGCGCCCAGCTCTGCAATAGTCACGAACTACTGACGTGGATGGGGCCATCGGAGTAGTTTGGGGCGCTCTGTCTCAACTCACAGCACTGCTTCAGTCGATTCCATTTCAATACTTCAGCACTATTCAACTAGATGCGTCAGCTCTAGCCTTCAAAAGTGGAACGCAGTACACTTTGGCAGTTTTCACCCATTTCGATTCAACTTTCGCCCATCCTTATACTATTCAAGTTAAACTGGAAAAGATGACAGCACGGGGCCAGGCGTATGCAATACAGTACAGCACTCAACTTAGGACATCGCCAGTGCTTGTAGATGTAGCGCGCCGCCAGTGGTTTGCAACTCATTTCACTAACTCACTTAAGACGATGACTGTTCAGATCGCTCCGCTGCATCGCATGGCCTGGCGGAGGCGGTGGCTTGGACTCTAACGCCCGAGCTCGAGCCGAAGCTCTCGACGCGACACCGATCTGAACCGGAGCCCGATCCGAACTGGAGCCCGATCCGATCCCGAACCCGACCCGAGCCCTGTGGCTTGTCGTGATGCTGCGTCATGAGGCTGAGCATTGCCTGGAGATTGCTCTGCTCTATACTATCCTCTCTACCGGCTGGGAGTGGGGCCCTCCCCTGTTGGGTTGCGCAGTACTCGGGCCGTCAAGTCATGCCATTTGGAGCAAGCGCCGCCCGCTGAACTGACACTGAGGCCAGGCGGCATGGGATCGGGTGGCCACAGTTTAGCTTTGCTCAGATCAGCACGAGCACAACGAGAGGAGAGGAGAACGGCCCCGCCCCTGTTCTCGTTCTGTACGCTACCGCTACGCCGCCTTGCCCTAAGGCTACCGCTACGCACCTGGCGTGGCCCCGAGGCCAGCGCTGAACTTGATTCCCCTTCCGCCTCGACCTCGACGACACGAGGCGACCACGATAAGAAACGACAAGAGAGGACAAGGGGGAGGAGAGGACTCGGCACCGGCATGGCTAGCGCTATTCTATGGCTATGCTATACTGAAGCGAACACAACTGAGGCGCTTAGTCCAGTACTAAACGGATTTGAAGAGAAAGAAAAGCAAAATCACTCAAGCCAGAGCTAGCATTGACCAAACTCAAACGCGAACCAAATGAAACACGCAGAGAGCTGCGTCATCAAAATCGAACCCCCAGGCAATGCGGGAAGGCAAAGCCAAGCCACGAGAGCAGAGGAGCCCTGCGACTTGTGTAGTCTTGTGACTTGCGGCTTTGCGCTTTGTTGCGTAGTGTTCGGCGTCAGCTCAGACACGACAGGACTGCACAGCGGAGGAAGGTGCCAGTCCTGTCCACGCCCAGTGCGCGAGCGAGGTCGAGCGGTGTCGTATTATTTTACATCTCATCACTTCACACAAGACAAAGGGCCACAGCGATCGGCGCCGGCCGTCGTGGCATGGTCTGTGCTCTTTTCTTTTCTTAACATCAATCACGCAGCAGAAAACCAAAAAGCTACCTAATGTCTCCAAAATTTAAACGCGTCAGCTCCACCCTTGGAAAAAAGGAGAAAGCCAGGCGGCCTTTCAGATTTTTAAAAATGAGAAAAGGAGCATAGAAAAACAAAGACCAAACGTCTGACCAGGTGGAGAATTTCTATCAAATTCTCACGAAATTCGAGGGCTGAGATGTAAGAAGGGCCCACGCTCTAATCTACTCTGTGTTCGCACTAGGTGGGCTATTGGTCTAACAGAAATACCATTAGTGGAAGCGGACTCGCAATTAGATGCTTTTATCTTTCACTGGAGATAAGTTTAAACCTCCAAGGTGGTCAACAATTTGGCTTGCAGTCGGAATTGGTGAGTTTCGTGCTAGGTCGACAGACTAAAGACGCACGGGGAAAGAGTGGCGCCTGATAGAGAGCAAGGCGCTACTAGGTGAGTGAGTGGGTGAGTGAGTGAGTGAGAGAAGGCAAACATTCGGCGTAAAGGTGTGGAGGGGATCGCTTCACTATCTAACAGTTTAGAGATATCGCAGTCACAGAAGAATTAAAGGGCGCAAGCCTAGAGATGGCGCCGACATGGTCAAGGAAATCCTTGAAGCCCGGGAGGATTTTACTAGGATGGGCGAGGAAGCTCGTAGCGAAATGATGCGCGCGGCGGTTAATATGATTCAACTCCTTGAGGTGAGAGGCTTTAAGGTAAATCCAAAGCCAAAAGAAAGAGACAAGCTCGAAATGGGGTCAGTGTGTAAGGATCTGAAAGAGAAAGCTGGGAAGGCTAAGGCGGTCGGTGATTTACAGGCAACTGGTCTTAAAGCGATGGAAAAGGCAGAACACGCGAAGCGCGACCGGATGAGCAAGATCAGCCAAGTGAGCCCATCTCTTTCCCAGAAGGCAAGCGCTGAGAAATCTACTTTGGGCTTGGAGGAGATTAATAATGACGACGCAGCGCAAGGCTTATCGCGCAACAGATACCGCACGAGCTACCTTCTCTAGTCTATGGCGGCTGGAATGATAGGCCTAGTTCTGGCATTGGATACTTCGTAGCTTTTTCCTGTCTATATTGTCTATCTCCATCCAGGGAGAAAAAGCAAGGGTCGAGCGTAGACGGGTTAGAGCGTAGCTAAGTCAAAATAGCTCTGAACTAGTGCCAGCTACTAAAATGCCGCCGAAGAAGCACGCCCTTCCGTATTTGCATCCTAAAGGCAGAGGCAAAAAGTGCAAGCTTTGCGGCGGGGAATTCACAGGCGTGGCTTGGCTTCGCACGAGGAAAGTTGCCAGCGAAGTAGCTAACGCCTGCAATGTAGTAACTTCGGGAAGCATGTCCTTCCGTATAATTTGCATCGGAGGGGCGGAGTCAAAAAGTGCAAGCTTCGCTGGGGGAAATTCACTGGCGCGGCTTGGCTTCGCGGGAGAAAAGTTGCCAGCGTGCTAGATAATGCCTGCAATGTTTTAACTTCGGGACGCCTCTAGAGCTAGACTACTGCGACACGAGGCCGAGCCGGTGGCGTCGGTCCTGGCACATAGACGACGCCCCTCGAAACCGATACCCGCACGAAAGTCGAAACCATTAAGGTAGGGGGGACACTTCGCGAATTCGAAACGGCTAAGGGACTCGCAAAACGGTCAACAACCTGGCAGATTTTTGCGGAAGCTTTTGCGGCTTTTTCGTTGTTATATGCTTTGGCTTTTTTCTTATTTGCGACAAAAAATGCCGCAGCGCGCCGCAAAGTGTGGCGCGAGGTTTTATCGAAACGCCGGCACGCGGAGACCGATGAGGCCTCCTGTTTGTGGCCAATCTTTTGGAAGAATATGACGAAGCGAAACCGATAAGGAGACCCGGGAAACCCTTGCGGAGATTTTTGGCGGAGACGTTGCGACGGTCTTCCTTCTTTTTTGTTTTGTTAATATTTAAGAATATTCGAATACTTTGGGGAATATTTGGAGAATGTTGGAGAATATTCGCCGCATATTTGAGAACATTTGTTGAAGTGCGGGAATGATTTTCGGGCGAATGTTTTGAAATAAGATGAAAATCTGCGCACGCAGTTCATACCATGCGGGAACCAACCGAACTGCGTAAGAGGCTCCGGGCATGCTCATGCAGTTCCGCGCTAAGTTCCTCTTGTGGGGCTATCTGGGCGAGCATATGTGGATACGCTTTTCATACATTTAAAAGAGAATACCTGGGAGAAGTTTCGAAGCTTTCTTTTTCAATGAGAGACGAGGGGGCAGAGGGTTGCCTTGCTGGGCTGTTCTGTTCACGCTGGATTATGCGGCGCGCACCACGCGCCCACCAGCGCAGCGTGGCGCGTCGTCCCTCTGGCGGCCGTAAGCCGCCCGGGACGAGGGGGCAGAGGGTTGCCTTGCTGGGCTGTTCGCGCTGGATTATGCGGCGCACACCACGCGCCCGCCAGCGCCCACCGGCGCAGCGTGGCGCGTCGTCCCTGTGGCGGCCGTAGGCCGCCCGGGACGAGGGGGCAGCGGGTTGCCTTGCTGGGCTGTTCGCGCTGGATTATGCGGCGCAC